>CM068367.1:1420294919-1420849919 GCA_034769895.1 Magicicada septendecula | reverse complement strand
GCCTCCAATCCCCGATACCCATCCTCCTGAGGTTATGTTCTGCGTCTTGTAGCTGGTCTTCCTTTCCTTCTTTGCCCATCTATTGTCCCTCTTGCTTTGGGCATTCTGTCATCCTCCATGTGCCTCACATGTTCCAACCAGCTGATCCATCATTTCTCAGAGGGGCTTAATTACTCTCGTAGCCAAAGAAAATTTGTTCTTATTTTTTAACTTATTGTACAAAACTTGGAGCAATATTAACTAATAAAAAAAATAGACATTAAGAGCAAATGGTTAAGACACAAAGCATTGCCATTAGGTTTTTAAAATATAAAGGTGACTTTTAATACACTGTAATAGAAAATCAAAGAAAGATAAATCTCCTTCCCTTCCGGGTTTCTCGTCCCACCCTTCCATCCAAACATGGAAAGATTCTATCATAGCTAATTGTTAACTTCCATCCATTATTGTAAATCAATTACCACGTGCACTAGTCTTTTACAAAGTGTCCTGTTTCTACTGTTAAAGGTTCCATCCCACTTCTGACACCACAATTACGATGGTCTCACTGGATCGTTTCGTGGATACAGTGGAAACAGAATAACTGACACCAATCTTAATCATCTTAGCCATCCTCTTCTACCCGTCGGGTGTTGAGAGAGCTGTCCACCTCGTCCTGTCCAGTGGGAATAAGTTTACAAAATATCTCACTGTTGACGTAGTTGTTAGACTCGTTCATAGAGCGGCAGTATTGTCCTCTGCTGTCTCCCCCCCCCCCCATTGTGATACTGGCACATTCTGCATAGGAAAACGTACGGCTAGATGCTAGTGGGGACCGAGTGACTACGAATTTAGACGAAGATAACCGAATAGTTTCCGCGCGAATACTTTCGTTTGTGATAACAAACATACATTAAGGTAAGACATCAAACATTATTAGTGTGTTAATACGTACATCAAATTTGTTTAATGTTTAATGTTCAAATTAAATGTATAATTACCAAATACAATAAGACTTCGATTTACGTGTTGAAGCGATTTATTTTACCCATAAAATATTCTGCTCAGACTAGTAATAATACTGAACAGAATGAATAGGACACAGTAGGTTATATTGTACAAGATATTTCACAGATTTTGCTGCTAAATGTTATTAAATTACTTTCCTCAATAATCTGACAAGAACGTAACTATTCGTCTGAAAACTCATATAGGCTAGGTCTACTAAGTGTCTGTGCAGTCTACAGTAATTCAATAATAGTTCTGTTTTCACGCATCCAGGTGTTAAATTTTATTTTGTTTTGTTAGTGTGGTAATGGTTTGTGAATTTTTAATGTTGATTACAGATTGTAAGGATAAGTTCATATGAAATATGTATATTTTATATATAATATCTTAATATAATTAAATATCTTATGAAAAATAATGCAGTAATAATTATTAACATAATTAAAATATTTCTTAATAATCATATATTAAACAATATTATTTTGGTGTTCTGCCCTAAGGCAGGTCTTCAAATGGTAAAAGCTCTCCAAGCTGTCTTATCGCATGCCAGTCTTTTCGTTTCTTTGTAACAACATCTGATTTTAATACTATCTATTAGCTTCATTGTTCTACGTTCTCTTCTTTTTTCTCCTTCTATGACACCATCCATGGCAGTTGTAAGCAAGCAGTCTCTTCTTAAACAATGACCTAATCAATTCCTTTTCATATTTTCTATTACCTTCAGGATCCTTCTCTCTTCCCTTATTCTTCTTAATATCTAAATCTTCGGATGTTTATATAGCCTAACTAACGCCTAGCGTTTCGGTCGTAGGCATTACGAACATCTTCAGTGGCGCGGGACAGAGATGTCAAATTCCCGCTTTACGACTACAGGCACAGCTTTGCGTTTCGGATCTCTGTTCCTCGCGCCACTGAAGATGTCCATTGTGCCTACGATCGAAACGTATGGAATTAATTATAGTCATTTTGACCCACGACCAAACAGCACAGAAACTTTTAATAGTAATAAAGATTTTCAGATTAATTATTAAATTATTTGTTACTATTTTGTTAAATTATAAACTGGAGAGGGGCGGCTCAGTAGACCGGTGGGTATGGGTACTAATCTAGAGGTCCCGGATTCAATTTCCGGACCCGAACCATAAAATCAAGGTGCGTTTTTCAGCCCCCAGGTCGACTCAGCCTGTTGGAAATGAGTACCTGGGATAACATCCTGGGGATAATAATGGGCGGCTGAAGCGTAGTGCTGGCTACACTGCCTTCTTTATATGCCGTACGGATGACATTAGGCAGCCTACCCTGCCTACTCCTAAGCTACTTCGGTGGTATACATGGAAGCCATTATTATTATTATAAACTGGAGAGCTGGAGAGTTACAGTTTAACAAAACATGCAGCATGGGCGCGCGCACATGTACGCACAGGCACACACACTCTCATATACTATTATACTGTCTGTGTATGATGTACACTACTACTACTACTACTACTACTACTACTACTACTACTACTACTACTACTACTACTACTACCACCACCACCACCACCACCACCACCACTACCACTGCCACTGCCACTGCCACTGCCACTGCCACTGCCACTGCTACTACTACTACTACTACTACTACTACTACTACTACTACTACTACTACTACTACTACTACTACTACAATACAATAATAATATTATATTTAATATTTATAATGACTTTACGTTCCCATCCTCAGCCTTCCTAATTTCGAAACACATCCTAATTCAAAATTAGTATGGCTGAGGAGGGAACACAAAGCGTCCCGAAACATGTTCCAAATAAGGAAAAAAAAATCTTGAGGTAAAGTCATTATAAATATTAAACATATTATAGACTATACATCAAGAAACAGACTGTAGCAAAAAGTGTTTGAATTAATAATAATATTATATAAATTATGAAATATAATGTCTTCTGTAAGCCGTTGTAATGTATTCTAATTGTTGTAATTCACCTGAGGTACGTTCCACTGAATACACCAGTATCCTCAGACGTTTGTAAATGAATTATTTAATATAATAAATAAAATGTAAACATTTAATGTTTCCGATATAAACATAAAAACAGCTGATTAAATAAATGAACGTTAAAAAATCGATAATAGAAATCGAATTAAATCGATTATTAATTATTTTATATTAAATAAAAACAAATTCTATTATTCGATACTTTTTGTATTGAAATCAAGTTATTCAGATTATTTGTTAATTCATTTACAAACCTCTGAGGTACTGACACATTGAGTGAAACGTATGTCAATTCATTTATATATACAATACGTGGTTCTAAGAAACAGAAAAAGACACAGAAGAACTCCTGATTATTAAAGAAGACATTGAATAACGCTTACGACTAAAAAAAAAAAAAAAAAAATTAAAAAATGCCCAAGGTTTTCAGGGAAAACCCAAGAAGAGGACAGGTGGCATCTGGACTGACGAAAGGATGGAGAGACATCGATAAAGAATGAAGGAGGTATGAGAGAGGAGGAAGAGAGAGGAGAAGATGGGAGGAACCAGTGAAACTGTGACGATTTAAAACCAAATTTAAATAGCACAAATAAAAAAAAAATAAATTTTGGTTTAAATACCGCGTGAGAAAATAATCCACCCTCCCCGCTGTACCTAAATACCTGTACCAACTTGTAAAAAGTCTAGTACGGACATGCAAATTATACTGTTACGAAGCGAATACTAACAATCATTCTAATTTAATAAAAAGACGTGAGAATAATTAATAAAATACCTAACTAAATAGAGAAAAGGTAGGATAATCAATAATAATTAATTAGTGGAAAGATACTAATAATAAAAGTACGAACTACTTTTCTCTTGACTCGTGAACTGCGCCCCCGTCCCTACACACGGCCGCAAATTCAACCCCAGTCGACTCAGAATATCCGACGAGTTAACAGCATCACAATGTGGCTGGAACGTGAACGTACATTTTATTTCAAACTATGTTACAGAAAGTTAGTGTTTTATGGTAAAATACTCGACATGTAGGTGAAACTAAGTGCAACGTAAATCTGATAATGTAACTTATATGTAGATAATGAATAAAAGGAAAATAATAGTCGACACATCTCTTTGTAAATCTAAATTTTAAGGTATATTTCATACCATTTAGGAAGATAACATTAGTGTACATTAAACTAAAATGTGAGAAGTGAACTCGCACGTCCACAAGAAGCAACGACGTCAACATCACGAGCACCAGGTAGCAGAATTGTAGCGTGATGACTGTGATTACCACTTAGAATCGACAATCTTAATGGAGAAACTCAACCTACTACGAAGATCATCCCGGAAAACCGACTGAAGAGGATCCGCAAGAGGACCAGCTGCAGATCACCATTATACCCAGGTGACACAGAAAAGAACTTCTGTGCTTATATTGTTTTCTAACTACCAAAGTAAAAAACAGTACAAGTTTTGAAAAGACTCTGTAAAACCATGTAAATGTTAACATAGTAATTTTGTATTTACTGTATATTAATCTAATCTATTAATCAAACTATTCTTCAAATAGCTTACATAATGTGGAAATATTTTGAAATATTATGAAATTAGAACCCGGATTCGTGGTATTTAATGTAATCTAAAGCAGTATAGCTTTGAACTCATCTGAGTAACACTTTAAAGAGTATAAGAGCTCTTGATGTAAAAATTTATCAGAAAATTTAAAACATAAAAGAAAAAGGTGATAACCACTAGAGGTAGTATCAATCAAAACATTATGTTGAAGTAAAAATAAAGAGATGTTTCTGCTAAAACCAAAAGAGAGTAAGTAAGTTTGAGTAACCTTACACGAATTCCTGTTCTTTACAGTTTCCCAAATTGTGGTAAATAACTCGTACTAACAACGGCAGCCAGTTTAATTGACAGAGGCCAATTAAACGGGTTCCCTGTGTTATGATGTCTTAGCAGGAGAGACATTATAAAACCAAACGTAGACCATTTGTTCATACGAAAAAGAATATTAGAAAAAGTAGATAATGAACAGACAAATACTGTAATACGAAAATGAAATCATATGATTAACATAAATGTTTAGTTACAACCAACGTTAGCTGTAGGAAGCACGTTCGTATTACCTGATTACGAGATGCTCATGATTGATTCACAATAAACACTGCTAAATTGTGTTTCTGCCGAACACATACAGTACAGAAATTACTGTTAAAAAAAAACAAACGGTTATATGTTGGTATTTCAATGTGTTTACTTTTATCTCCGTTATAAGCAATGAAATGTTAGATATTTTAATTTGGTGAGTTATTACTAATCATCCCGTCGTCATCATCATCATCATCATCATCATCATCATCATCATCATCATCATCTTCTTCTTCTTCTTCTTCTTCTTCTTCTTCTTCTTCTTCTTCTTCTTCTTCTTCTTCTTCTTCTTCTTCTTCACAACATGGCATAGGCAAGGTGCTGCCTGCTTCGCCTTCAAAAATCCTCCAGCCATCTCTTCCTGGGTCTACCCACATACCTGTGTCCTATAGGTTTGCATTTTCAGACTTGTTTGGCCAGTCTGGAATCTGATATTCTTTCTAAGTGTTCTTTCCGTTGTTGTAATTTTTCATTCAAGTTAAACACTTGTAACTCTTCACTTATGGCCTCATTCCTCATACGATCAAGCTTAGAACACCTTTTAACTCCTCTCAAGAATGCCATTTCCGAGGCCTGTATTTTACTGTCTTGTTTTTTGGATGTTGTCCATAATTCACTCTCGTAGGACAGTACAGGGACTGCCTAAATTATGTAATACTTTAACTTTGTATCTCAACGTAACTTGTTTTTAAGAACACGGTTGATTGTTTCACAGATCGTCTGTGTATGCATTTTAACAAAGCATACCAGAAATATAACACGAAGATAGTGGAAGAGAAAACAAAATCAATTACAATTTCACATGACCCATTAAGGTGCAAGCTTGTGATAAATGACGGAATAATAGAACAAGTACTGCAGATAGGCTATTTAGGCAGATAGGGCTTACAAGTAACAATAGCATAGAAGAAGAAATAGAATATCAATTGAAAGCAAGAAGAATTGTTGGATGGATCAGAGACACAGCCAGATACAGCAAGAACTCAAAGAAAACGATAAACTATAGAAATGACTATATTACGGAGGGTACTGGAAAAGACAGGGTACGATATGGTGCCAAACAATAGTATAAGGGAAACCTATAATGTAACAGATATTAATTCTTGGATTGCGGAAAAGAAGAAGGATATGGAATTACTTAAGTTGTCTTACTTAAGGTAACATCAATGTCATAATTTATATGATAAAAAATATCACTTCCAAAATAATGTATTAAGTTATTATTATTATTTATAATACACATTCATGTTTACATTCAATAAGGCAATCTAGTAAAGATTATTACCTCGAACACAATAGTACTATTGTCTTCTTTCATACTAACTATTGTCTCTTTCAAATTGACAAAATACGATAATTCAGACTGTGTGTGTGTGTGTGTGTGTGTGTGTGGGCGCGCGCGCGTGCGTCCGCGCTTGCTTGCTAGCGTAATGTATCTGATAACATTCCAAACTTAGCCTATTGTTTGCACATAATGTTAAAAGTCAAATGTGTGCATCTTTTATGTTCGACAAAGTCAGTGATAACATATTGTTTATTTTACGCGTCATGTACTCTCAATAATGTCTTGGAGTAAAGAGAATTAAGCAGTTTAAGACAGTTTCAAATGGTTCACCTAATTTTTGTTGTCTGATCGTGCGTTGTACGTGAATGTACAAAATACCCCTAAAACAAACAAGAAGTAGACAAAGAAAGAAATATAATATACCAAATTGCTTGTGAAAATGGATATAATAAAAACACTGTAAACAAAATAGAAAATAAAATCAAATATAAAATAACAAATGAACAATTAAGAATTTATCAAAATGAACAAAACAAAAATAATAACAACAATAAAAAATGGGCCACATTCACATACATAAATAATAAAATGATCAAGCTAACTAAACTGTTTAAGAACACAGACATTAAAATAGCATACAAAACTAACAAAAATAATCTACAAAAACTAAATAAACTACACAACAAAGATAATATAACAACCAATGGTATATACAACATTGAATGCGAAGATTGCAATAAATGTTACATAGGACAAACAAAAAACAACTAAAAAAACGTTATTTTGAACACCTAAACGCATACAAAATAACCAGAAATATACAAATCTAATTTGGCCACTCATGCAATAAACACTGGACATGAATTCCCAAACATAACCAACATGACACAAATAAAACACATATCACACAAAGGCACCATAATGAACATTTGGAAAAATTTACAAATATACAAACATAAAACACAAAACAAACTAATACCTGAACAAATACAAATCAACACAAAACATGACACAATTTTCAAAGCACTCAACAACGAAAATACACAAAATACTAATACATACACCACAATCACACACAATAAAACCAATTTAAAGTACTACCAGAAGCCAACAGGAAGCCACAATAACAACCAACCAACACACATGTACTTCACCGGACACAAAATCCGGAAGGCTGAGGATGGGTACAAAGTGGTACCCGAAACATGTTCCTAATAAGGAAAGAAATATCTTGAGGTGAATTCATTATAAAAATTAAATTAAATTTATTATTGTGTATATCCGATGTGATGACGAGATGTAAAGCTTGAAAGCGCTTATCGAAAAATATTTCTATAGCGGCGGGTAACAATGTTTATTTCTGTTTGTAATTGAAAACAATTTTTTTTCTTAACTATACACACTGAACGTGTCATATCAGTTGCCTGAGTTTTCGTAACATTTCATACCAAACATTGTCGACTAAATTGCAAAAAGAGTATCAAGTCCTATTAGTTACTCATTTATATTATTATTTTTTATTAAACAGTAATTTCTATTTGAAGGCAACTTTGGCATTTCCGTCGTACGATTTCATTTCGTTTGTACGGAATAAAGAGACAACACGCGTTCAAGTAAACTGATTGGGTGGGTGAGATGGCTATGATTAAGGGCTGAGCGTGGTTTGGAATTTCATTATTATACCGGAATTCCTGACTTCGGGTCAACGACTCTGTGAGAGACTGGGGAAAACACATCAATCACTTGTGAAGAATTCGCTGGCGCTCCCTGGTTGCATTAACTCATCATCGTGCTCCCTGGTTGCATTAACTCATCATCGTGCTCCCTGGTTGCATTCACACATCATCGTGCTACACGAACCTGCTGGGTTTAGTCACCCTACAGAACAACATTAACGACAAAAAAAGAGATTGTAAATTAAAGTCAACGAAATCAAAAACTTTGATTAGTAAAAAAACTTTGTTCGTAGTTCAAGTAATGGTTGAATACAATTTTTTTGACTGTAAGCAACGCAGTTTACAATTGTAACACACACAAGTGAATTCTCGATTAATTTCTTGTATCTACTCGTATGTAGACGTACTTGCAATTAATTATGATTCTTATTCTAAGTAACCCGTACACGAATACGTTTATAAACATTAATATATTGTTACGACTGTCTCAAGGATCGTCGTATTGTACAGTGGAAACGAAATACAGACACCAGTAAAGCCAATAATCACCAGCTTTAATTAGTCACAAATAATAGTTTGTAATCAACAAGGTACAAATTATTGCAGGATTATTGTATTGTGCTTGAATTATCAATTTAAATTTGTCCACACGCAATAATAAGGTCAACTATCAAGAGTATCGCACTAATACAGTAATCACTTTCCACAATCACTTGATCCGCACTCTACAATCTCGCCAGGTGTAACTAAATACGAAGCCGGCCGCTCTTGCTTATATATTTCACGCAGGTGCTCCAGAATAATTTTCCATTCTTTTGGTGGCGTGCCGGAATATTTGCGTAGTTAAGAGTACTCGACCAGTTTGGAAGGTACTTTTGTGCACGGCCTACCAGTAGATTATAATTTATAGTCGACTTAAATTCTCTACAATCCACTATTGTTCACTGGTCTTAATTTTCTTCCATTGGTTTTCCTTTCAAAGATTTTATCTGTACATATCTCAGTAAACAATCGCATTTCATAGTATTATTAGAAATAAATTAACCAGAAATGCTTTAGCCAGTTTTAATGTTGAAAAAATGAAAAAGATATTGTAACGACGGTTTCACGGACCATCGTATTGTACAGTGGAAACAAAATACAGACACCGATGAAGTCACTAATAATCACTTTTAATTAGCCACAAATAACAACTTGAAATGAACAAGGTACTCTCGTACAGTGATTCATGTTAAATTTGTCCACACGCAATAATGATGTCGACTAATAGAGTTCCACACTAATTCTAACACAATAATCATTTTCCACTAATCATCAACAATCACTTAGTCTGCACTGAATAAATTGTCAACTGTAACTAACAGACTAAGCCGGCCGCTGTTGCTTATATAGGTCCCGCATGTGTTCCAGAACAATTTTCCATTCTTTTGGCGACGTGCCAGCTTAATTTGCATAGTTAAAAGTGCTCTCTAACAGTTGGGAGTGCTACGTCAGTGGACGACCTTGACACAGACGCCATACGCTGGGCTAGTTGAGAAGCGTGTAGAACGACACTCTCGTCTTTTCGAGAAGCTTCCGTAATTGTTACAGCAATATTCTAATTTCAATCACTGACCACATGTTATGTAACTGTCAAAACGTCATAAATTCTAATACACTGAAAGATACATGAAAATATCGCATATCACATATTCTACGGATGTGCATTACAATCGCTTAAACTTTTAGTTTATAGTTCACTGTAGTTAACGTAACGACACATTTCACTTCCTTCCTAGTCGGACGTTAATGACGTAGCTCTGCCCGTAGCGATTCAGTCCAACAATGGGAACGTAGTAACAATGTTGACGTTTGACCTAGATGTTATATGTTCATTGTTACGCGTGACATCCGATCTTGGAATTGTATTCAACAGAACAGTTGTGCAGCGTGCAATGTAGTATTCTTGCACTTCACAAACGTGTGATGAGAATGTTTTCTATAGCAATTAACTTGAGCAGTTAGCTGATTGTTTGATGCTGTCATATTTTACTGATTTCTGTTCAATTTAAGTTCTGGGCTGTAAGGCCGTCCCGTGGTCTCCTGCAATTAACCACACGTTTGGCGGGACATTCTTTGCCACAGTACTGTGTGGTTACTGACTAACATGCGACAGTTTTGTGAATCGTTTTATGCACTGAAGAGGTGAAGAGGTGCACGTCTGAAATTAATAACATTTGTGGACCACGGCCCAATAGTCCGGCGTTTATTGAAAGCCTTAGAAATGGAATAATTGAAGTATATTACATATTTTATATTATTAATAATAACGCAACTTTTTACAAGAATGCTTGTTTTGTTTTGTTTTTAAAATAACATATATGTTTCAATAGTGATGTAACTATCATTATCAGATATAATTTAATAAATTAAAATTTTTAAAAAGCATTGTTCAAAACAGCTTTGTATATGTAGAATAAATTTAATGTTTTTATATGTATATTGTAACCAGACGCTATATGCGGTTACAAATAATTATTTCAGTTCTGTACAAAAATAAAAAAAAATTTTAATTAAAAAATAAAAAAAAAAATTTTTGTTATGTTTGTTTATTGTTTAAATATTTAAGCAATAATTCTTGTAATATGGTTTTGTCGAAAATTTAAAATTCTGTAAGTTATTTATGTCAATATATTCACTTCTGGTTAACTGTAAATAAATCCGGAGTTAATAAGATTGTCTCACTTCACTAATCGATTGGCAATTTTCTTCGAATCTCAAGTATATTACTCTCCTTTAGTAATGGTCGCCTTCCAGTTAGTCCTGTGGTTAATTAAAACTCTTATATTACTTTGTGAAATAAATTTAAAACCAGATAGTTGAATTATTATTATTTATTGACAATTATTGTGAAAATATCGATTTAAAATCTATATTTATATAAAGCTCGACTCTTTCACAGGGGTAATCGATTCTCAATACAGGTTATATTATATAAATATTTTCGAAAGGTTCTTTGAACGGTTATAATTATAATAGTCAGAGAATGGACAAGTATATAAGTATAACATTCACAAAATAAATCTTAATAATTAATAAATACACAATTTGATAATAAGATATAATGTTTATAATGCACAATTTTATACCCAATGGTGACTGGATGAAATTATTCAATGTAGGCACTTTGCATTCTGGGAACCATCATAGCGGCGACTTCGCTACTGCCGTAAAACAGAAATGTTGTCGCTGGATTTTCTGACAATAAAGTTGCCTTCACAACTGCTTTCTGATCTCCGTAATATTAGATAATGTCTATTGTGTTGTTAGAAGTGTCCTGGTTAAGTGTTCTGTGTTCACTGACTTTAAATGTTTTGTATTGGGTGTGTTCACTTTTGTCTGTGTGTGGCGAAAAATCGTGAAGTTCGTTTGTAATGTGAATTATTAAGGTTTGATAGTTTTATTGGGTTATTTCACTTATATTCGGTTACGTATGGTTTGTTTTCACTGTTTGTGGTGGTGTTGTTCACTGATTTTATGTTTAATATACCAATTTCGGTAACTCTCGGTTGTTTCACTGCATGAAATGCTTAACCTTTATACGCCATTAAAATATACGCTATATAGGTTCTTAGCGCGATCTTAAATCAACCGTTCGCTTCGAATATTAATTAAGAACTGTTTTACTTCCTTCGTCTCCTGAAATATCTTGCCAAGTTAATATTAGAAAAGTATTGTTTCAAATATAAACCACTTCCTATGCATGTGATTTAAAGTACATTATATACAGAATATATTTTGGTTATTGATTACTTTCGTGAATTAGTAATTACATAATTGGTTTCTTTGACTCCTTCTGCTTAATTTGACATACAATAGTCCATCTTTATAAAGTTTTTTTGTCAAAATTGCTATATTTCTGTCATTTTGGAAATATAGACTCAATATCTGCTTCCTGTTCTTGTCCAAAATTTTAGCCATCTTATGTGTTATAAATATGATTATAATAAATTTCAGATTGATATAAATCTTTAGCTTTCCTTAATTTCTTACAAATTTATCAATTGATCATTCTTTTAGTTATAATTCATGAATTTACTATTCCTCCTCTGAAATTATTAGGTATTACATTTTGCAAATTTTTTAATAATTTTATATATCTTTTTATATTATTCTTTTAAAGTATAGTTTCAGTTGGTGATTGATTCACCTTATATAAATCTCATTAGTTTGCTTGGTTTATTTAACTTCCTTACTCAATTATAATGTTATTGGAATTTCCTATTTGGCCTAGATTCTATTGTTTTACATATACTGGTTTTTGAATAATACTATTTCTATACGCCTTCTGACTTTCTAAAGTTAACACAATATTAAATAAAATTTCCTTATTAACTATTGGAACATGTAGCATTGTATTCCTGCTCATACTACAAAAACTATATTTAAAACTAATTATTAGTCTTTAAAGTTAGACATTTTAGTTTTAACTATTTTTTAGAAATACATAATAATCATTTTACAAACTAGTATGGTATACATACAGAGACACTTTAGTCTGTATGAACACTGTTATACATAATAAACATTCTTATACTAATTATAATTCTTATTCTATTACCACTTTGAAATGTGGAGTTCATAGGCTTTAAACACAAACCTAATTAGCCATTTGATTTTTATTTTTTTTCTGTTAAACTTAATTTAATTACAGTCCTTTCTGTTTATATTGTGTATTATATTTTAATCCCTTGTCACACTAATTATTCCCCATCTGCTCTCTTTATCATTTACATTTCAAAGAATGTTTTTTGATAAAAAGTGGCCTCTTCTATGAAACATTAGAAATATTTATACAACAATATTTCATGACACGTCATCTCTGTAATTATATAAAATATTAAAGTTATTTAATAGTACATACTTAAAGTAAGAGTTACACCTTTACTTGAAGTTTATTATATAGAAATCACTTGCACTGGTACACTTACACTGTTGGGTCTGATTTATATTTGAGTTTTACAATATTCTAAGACCAAACCTTTAGTTATAATAGACTGTGAAGATTTGTTTATTCTATTATATAACAACTTTAATTGGTGCACTTCTATTTACTACTAAACACTTTTGTTTATAATTATTTTACGTTTCTATGAGGTTTTGGGGTGTTATACTTTCTTGGGGTGACATTAAAATTTGGTTCGGGGTTTGTTATTGTTAGGAATAGGTTTTTCATGGGTACTCCTCGTAGTTCTCCCATCCTACATCTTCTTTTCTTCATTTCTTCTTTCTTGGGTTTTCCAAGGTAAGTTGGTTTTATTATGTCCGTTGGTTGGTTTCGGGGTATCTTCTTTATTACCTGCTCCTATCCTACCTGGGTATTATCCTGATTTTATATTAGTTTCTTTGGATTTAATTTTCTTGATACTTTATTGTTGCGTTTTTATGATTTAATTTTACCTTTTCCTTTGTGGTGGTATTTTCCTTTGATATTTAATTATTTTCCTTTGAATTTTCTTTTGAGTTAATGTAATTTAAATTTATTTATGATCATAATGGAATTATTACTTAGTGGATTATCTGTCATGCTACAATATATACAAATTTTATGTTGGCCAAACTAAAAAACGTTTTAAAGAAAGATATATACAACACCGTAATTCATATTTAAAACCAGATTATATATATATATATATATATATAAAATTCAGACTCAATATAGATATATGGCTATATAGATGTATAGATATATTACATATTTTATATTATTAATAATAAGTTTAATTAAGAAAGTTGTGTTAGTGGTTATAATCACTGACGTGGTTGTGATTTTCGATCTGACGAACTGAGAATCTTGAAACCGCTAATCGGAATAATTTTTCTATAGTGGTGTGCTACAGTGATATCTGTTTATTAATAATAATGCAGCTTTTTACAAGGATATACTGTTTACTTTTTAAAATTTTATTTTTTAAAATGTTTTATTTATTTAATTTATTTTATTTTATTTATTTTTTAAATTTTATATATAAAAATTGTATGCTGGCCAAACTAAAAAATCGGAATGGAGAAACATACATGACTTCCATGTTCTAAGATTTATATTTAAAGTCATTTTTGAAATGAAATATTTCCATAGAAACTACTTCTTTCTTCAGCCTTAACCACAGTACTGTGGTCACTAATGTATATCACCTCACTCTAGCGCACTCGATTTTGACTGATGATGGCAATCGATGGCACTGCCGAAACGTCTGCTTTTGTAGAAAACATTGGACCACGCCAAACAGGCTGGGCAGGAATTTTAACAACAAACTACTTCTTTGTTTCCGATAAGGTAGTAAACGTATAAAAAATTATGCCCTCTCCCTTTAACTATCATTTTCATTTATAGAAAATTACGCCCTCTCCCTTCAACTACCCTTTTCATTTAAAAATATTTCATTTACGTTTCTACAGTGGATTATTACGATCTTCTTTTCAGGATACCTTATTTATCAAAATTAAGTACTTTACTCTTGTTAAAACATAAAACGTTGCAGGTAAACTATCCCTTCCCCTTAACCGATCTTTACAAAAATCATTAAACATCGAGTACTCTACAACCCAGGCACATATGCAAAAATTGTTCGCCATAAAAAATTACTCTTGTTAAAACATAAAATGTTGCTGGTAAACTACCCCTTTCCCTCAACCGATCTTCACCAAAATCAACAGACTTTGAGTCCTTTACAATTCGGGAAAGAATACAAAAATTATTTGATTCTGTTTGAATGTGCGGCAGTTATCGTTCGTCATAGAAAAAATTACCCTTGTTAAAACATAAAACGTTGCAGGTAAACTACCCATTTCTCTTAACCGATCTTCACCAAAATCAAAAGACCTGGAGTCCTCTACAATTTAGCGATGTATGCAAAAACCTATTTGATTATGTTTGAATTTACGGCAGTTAGCGTTCGTCATAGAAAAAATTATCCTTGTTAAAACATTAAACGTTGCAGGTAAACTACTCCTTTCCCTTAACCGATCTTCACCAAAATCAATAGGCCTTGAGTCCTTTATAATTTTGGATGTATACAAAATATTATTTGATTCTGTTTGAATTTGCGGTTGTTATGGTTTGCAACAACAAAATTCTACACAGACACACAGACACTTTTCTGAAAATGACTTTTCTTCATGTTTTGAGGGTAGCACAATCAGAATCAGCCGTTATATCGAACACGATTTTTTTCGCCATAACCATACTTCCATTTACTTATGGAACATGGAAGTAAAAACGTTTAAAAGAAAGATATATACAACACCGTAATTCATATTTAAAACCATATATATATATATATATATATATATATATATATATAATACACACTCTCTCTATATATATATATTGTAACTAATCTTCGATGATGCCCACGTTGTGAGCCAATTTGTTATTATCGTGATGTTGTTACTTTATTTAGTTATATGAGGGTGTGTACTGGGGTTCAATCATGCTCCACGTTGGTATGCGCCAATTTGTTATGAATAACTTTGAAGGTGACAATTTGTAACAATTAAAATGTTGTTACCTGGTTTAATTAATGTTTTATTAATAAATATATCTATTCGGTTGTGACCGATGAAACCTCCTGAAAAATATATTATTAGACAAATATAATTATAATAATGTTCTTTTAACTTATAATCGGACTACGATATAGGTCTAACTTAGTATTCAGTAGTTGGGTAATATTAACGATATATATCGTGTATTAACTGAATATAATGAATATTCTTGTCAACCCTAGTCACTCGACGTTAGGAAATTCTATTCAAATTTTGCACTGAAAACACGCTAGTTCAGCGTTCTCCCGTTCCACCAGCTGTAAGCACTTGGCGCTGTTATTTGCAATAATCGTGTTTCTAGGTTAGGTGTTCATCGGGTTTAAATCAACCTTTTATTGTAAATTATTCCACCCACTACATATAGTATCTATTCTGCAATAACTTCAAACATTATCTCATACAATAAAGATCCTTTATTAATTTTATCTATTAATTCACAGTCCCCGTTATCTCCAAAATAATAATATAATCAAATCGATCACACAAAAATATATCTATTATCAATTAATCAATTCCATAGACTTATACAAATGAAAAATAATAATAAATAGTTCTTATCCCAGGGTTCGTAAGGTTCTTGGAACCATTAGTAAGGCCAGGTAAAATGCATAATTAAGGTTACTCAAGTATTACAAAACAAAATTTACTCTAAATATATTGAATTTAAAATAGGTTGTTTTTTACCGAGTCGACGAAAACTCCGACTAGCCGTGGACGTCTGTAAACAGTTGACAAGACTCAGCTTAACTCATCTTTATCCAGTAAAAGTGTTCTGGCCGTTAATAAACTTGATTGTGGAGTATACTGGGAAGCTCTCAGGAATTCTTCTGACCGCTGTTCTTCTACTATGATCTTGATAGTTGTTGGCCTCGGTGAAATGAAAATAGTATCCCAGCTTCTTCTGCAAGTGAAGGTTAACTATGCCAAACGAGGTCTTCTTGTCTTTTCAATAATTCCGTTAGTTTCGGACTATAATTCTCTTCTGATCTTCTGGTTATAGGGGAAATCGTTTTAATACCGAATCCAGCGGAATTATTCTGGTGAATGAGGTGAGGGGATTTCAACTCTTTTTAAATGTATTCAGTTATAATTTGGAAGTCTATTTAGTTTTATTACTCATCAGTATTATGATAGAAATAGGTTTCAAAGAGGTTTTTTTAATTTTGATTTATATTTTCTTCAGAATTTATTATTCATTTTTTTTAAATGTATCTGCCCATCTCAACTTAATAGCTTGTAACAATCAGAACGAATGATTCAATATAAACAACTCATGTACATTTCAGTTGCCTTAACAACCACGTTTTTTCGTCATTGGGTGAAACTAGATATCCTAGAGCCAGAATTATAGAATATTACTACTCTTTTTCAATAAAATACTCCATGCTTGGATTAATATTAAATTACCTAAAATTCTCACCTAACCTTCCTTCTTAAACAGTAAATGTTTTACCATAGTTTCGTTGGACTGGACGTCTTAAAAAGGTATTAATTTCCTTTCACAAATATGGAATTTAGGCCTATAGGTTTTCTTACAACCGTTATAACATTATTTGGTTTTTTAACTTAATTTTCTTTTACCTGACCTACTGTACAATTAATTATTGGTTAATGGTTAATTACATTAATTTTAATTTCCTGGTGTTTACTTTATTACATTAATTAACTGGTCCTGGAACCCTTCAGTAGTTTACAATATAATTGTCAGAACTACTTGTCAAACCTTAAACACTAATTGCCCTCCTGGCCAAGTTTATAAACATTAATTAACACAACAGCATTATTCAATTTTAGACAATACTTAAAACTTAGTATAATGCCTAACACTGGTAACTATACTTGATTGTCTAAAGACAAATTTAACGTAAATACAAACATAATCATTGATGAAGTATTCCTATTAAACAACATCAGTTCATTCCTACCATACTCAAAACATAATATAAATATTCTGTGAACATTAACATGGTACAGTATAAAAACAAGCATAATTTATTATATTTAACTATTAATTGGTATGGTTTTTTTATATTCAACATTAATTATTGCCTCTTTTGACTTGAGGTACTTCTCAGATGCATTAACTACTGAGCAACCTTAATTCAGGGTATGGTCCTTGACCATGTTTCATTCAATTTTTTATGTAACGTGGGGGACCTCAACTCTGTTACGTTAAAATATATATATATTACATTTAATATTTATAATGAATTTACCTCAAGATATTCTTTTCCTTATTAGGAACATGTTTCGGGTACCATCTTGTACCCATCCTCAGCCTTCCGGTTTTTGTGTCTGGTGAAGTACATATGTGTTGGTTGACTATTATTATTGTGGCTTCCTGTTGGCTTCTGGTACTTCAAATTGGTTTTATTGTGTGTGATTGTGGTGTGTGTGTTAGTTTTTTGTGTATTTTCGGTGTTGAGTGCTTTGAATATTGTGTCATGTTTTGTATTGATTTGTATTTGTTCAGGTATTAGTTTGTTTTGTGTTTTATGTTTGTATATTTGTAAGTTTTCCCAAATGTTCATTATGGTGCCTTTGTGTAGTATATGTTTTATTAGTGTCACATTGGTTATGTCTGGGAATTCATGTCTTGTGTTTATTGCATGTGTGGCTAAATTGGATTTATATATTTCTGGTTTTTTGTATGCGTTTAGGTGTTCAAAATAACGTTTTTTCAGCTGTTTTTTGTTTGTCCTATGTAACATTTATTACAATCTTGATAGCGTTTAACTACAATATTACCTACAAATATCGTTGCTATTACAAAAACGACGTTCAGCAGTCATAGAGCCAAGGTGAGAGTTTTTTTGTCTACTGACTCTGATAGCGTTTAAACTACAACACACAACGTTCTATTGTATTGTATTTATTGTTCATAGCCTAAAGGTACCATTCATACGATGTGCAATAAAATTTTTATTACTCACATTCTTAAAAACGATCGATTTCGGTTACAGACCATCGTCAGATCATATACAGCACACTTGCGGTCACAATATCGTAAAACAGCCACTATTTACAAAAACGAATTCGTAGACATTGATTAATGAACGTGATACGTACGTCGTTGTCCAAAGTTTCCCGAGAACTGATTTTGTTACAGAATGTTTATGTTTACATTCCGTATTATATTTGTATTATAACAAAAACCGATTACAATTTTACAATAATTTAAAACATTTAAATTACAAAAGGTTGCATAAGTTCAACCTTCACGAACTGAAGCGTGCGGGACCATTAGGGGAACCCTTAAGTCAGCAGAAAGGAACATCCTTAAAATTCTACAAAGTGATGGCTCTTCTTTCACTTCTTTACGGGTATGAAACTTTGACATTAACGAAAGGCCATGCCAGTCGCATCCAAGCGGCTGAAATGAGATTTCTCAGGCACGCGGCAGGGTATACGCTGCATGATCATAGAAGAAAAACGGATATACGGCAGGAACTGATATGAGTATACTCGACAGGATCGCCCAGTATCGGCTGAATTGGTGGGAACATCTTTGCCGAATGGATGACTGCCGCATACCCAAACAACTATGGAACTATAAGCCGAGGGGACGGAGAGGTGTGGGACGTCCGAGGAAGCGCTGGAGGGACCAGATCTTTGCCTACTTGATTCTCGGTTTAATCCTTGAAGATAATGATTTAAAACATTTTAAACAAAAGTGGGATATTTAAATGAAGATATTACTTCAACATCTGATACAACAATATGTACAATATGATGCAATTAAAATTGTAAAATTATGAAAATTATCAACCAGATGGGGCCACATTCCCTTTGTTAATTCCCAATTCAGGACACACAGTTAATCGTGGAAGCCGACAGTTCGTTTTACTCAAGTGTAAACACGTCACTGAATGCTAAACAGTAAAAAAAATAGTTGACTTTATCTTGTAAGGAAGATTAATCTGTACAGAAAATCCTTGTCAGTAACAGATAGCATGAGAGAAAAGAAACACTTTCGCGTTGCTATTCTAGCATTTATACTCAGTGAACATCAGTCTTTGGTCAATAGGTACATATGATTAGTTTTAAAACAATATGAACTGATTCCAAACAACTCCTAGATACTTAAAACAGTACTCCCTACACGGATCAGTATAGTCTTTTCTATCAGATAGCCAATCAGTTTTACTGGCGACTATAATATAAAAGTCTGGCTTCACTAATAATGTCAGATACTAATGTGAGCTTGGATTTGCGTTTAGTATAACATTTGAATCCCAACAGTCACTCAACCGCGTTCACAAACCTTATGATATGTGACAAACTTAACTAGAATTATTGTACGACGAAAGCACCTTGTCGATTTCAAATTGTTATTTGTGACTAATTGAAGCTGGTAATTAGTGACTTCATTGGTGTGTGTGCATTTTGTTTCCACCGTACAATACGACGATCTGTGAGGCCGTCATAACGATATGTTAACATTGAATATGCTGCCATCTCACTGTTTGCATGCGGCACTGCTTGAGAGCGTTGATGGAAAAAATATGTTATGTTTTTAGAGCGTTTAGATTTGACAGTTTAAGTAATGAGTTCGAGCTGTGTTGACACCACAATTAACATTAAATTTTTGTTGTTTTTAGAAATTAATTTCTTCGTCTTCCAAATGTGTCAAAGTCTTCGTACTCTGTAAACTAATATAACTTACATTTCAGATACACATCAAATAATATTAGACTAGGCTATCTCACTTATTGATGGGAGTACTTGATCGACTAAAGTTAAATTATGACTTTTTAAATTATGTTTCGTAAGGAAATAGACGTACAGTGATCGTGAAAAGAAATCGTGTTCATGATAACGGCTAGTTCTGATTGTACTACCCACAAAACATGAAGAAAAGTCATTTTCCGAAAACTATGTGTGTGTATGTAGAATTTTTCCTATGGCAAACGATAACTGCCACAAATTCAAACAAAATCCAATAACGTTTTGTATATGTGACCGAGTTGTAGGGAGCTCGCTCAGGGCTTATAGATTTTGGTGAAGATCGGTTAAGGGAAAGGGGTAGTTTACCTGCAACGTATTACGTTTTAACAAGTGTAAATTACATGATTTTGTTAAATAAAGGCTTTGAGAATAATAGGCTTAATAGGCTGAAACAATTGTCACAGTTTCAGAATAAAGTTAACTTGCCAAATGTTTGGATGTTTTTAAAAACCTGTTATAATAATCTTTAGTGTTAAGGCTTACAACTAAGTCGGAGCTCCGACTGTTGATAACTCGTAGGAGTCGTAGTCAAGCGTGTTCTCTTTTTCCGACCGTTAGCGTTAACCGAGAAATTTGCTATACAAAACAATAAAGAATGGGTCAGTGTTTTTCCTGCAGGCAATTTTGATCTCTATATCAGAAACTGAACGGACATTATGCAGTTCAGGCAGGTGCACAGTAAACCAGCACCCAGTTGAAACCTGTCTTAGGACAGTTTTGCTAAATACGAGAGTTGTTCAGAAAGTTAAGTTTCGTTTTAAAATATTGCCGCGGTATCGATGCCGTCACGCTGTTACGCATGCGCGGCGAGTTTGTTGATTCATTGGCAAGCCAACAACTCTATTTGCAAACAACTGTGCACCTAATAAGCTTCGTTGGACGTGTTTATAATGTCGTGCCTTCTGATCAAGAACTTTGTGTTTTTGTGACTTCACTTCAGCTGCTCGGTCTGGAAGGACCTGCTCTCTTGGACAGCTCTCTCTGGACGACTTCAGAAGCTTTGTCGCTGTTTACAGCTGCTGCCCTGCTGCCTTCGCCTTGAGGACAGACAACCTACATCTGCTGCCCTGCTTGCTGGACAACAACAGGACTTAAAAGAAAGAAGACTACAACTCAGCTGGCTGGTGAACTGAGTAGCCAGCACAACAGCTGAGTCGTTCGTCGGACCTTCTAAGGGCCACCAGCCAAGTGACCCTTTTCAGGACCACCAACTGCCGTTGAAGAGGAAGCATATTCAGCCTGCCAGAGCTTAAGGTTGCGCAGCGCATCTCGCCCGCTGACGCTCAGGCTCTTAGGTAGCGCTGCCTAGGACGATCCTTGCGAGCCCCCACCAGTGGTAAGCGAGCTTGGATATCACCTAGGTAAAGAGGCCGGTGGACACCTCTCTTGGTAAGGAGAGGTATCTAACGAAGCCGGTCATTTGCCCAGCTCATAGTAAGCCTGAGCGTTTCAGTCCCGCTTGCGATCCGGCTCGGGCCGGACCCTAGGTCCCTGGTTACCGCCGGAGGCAGCCCGGCTGCCTCTGGTCGGCAAACCTCCCGCTCGTTGGGGGAAATGCCCGCTCCGGGCGCGTCAACGAGCACGCAGTCGCTCGCATCCTCCATACCTCACACGAGCGATTCGCCGTGTTCTCCGGCTATGGATGCGGACCAAGTAGTCGATCCCCGGACGGTTCCGCTGCCCGGTGACGAGACCGACGCTTTCGTGGCGGTTGGGCCACGGGGGCGCCCGGTTAAGAAACCGAGGCGGAACAGGTCCTCCTCAACCTCTCCCTCGGCGTCCGCCATGGAAGTTGTCCCCGCCGATGGCGAATCCGGCTCGGGGCCGACTACTAGTCCGAGTGAATCGGTTGCTTCGGCTTGTGTACGCGGTAGTTTTCGTGTTCGCGTGTGCGGGTCTCTTGGCGGCAGTAGCCGTTCGCGGCAGTGGCGGCGCTAACGTAACGGGGGCCCCCCCGCGAAACTAATTAGGGGGCCCTATAAAAATGGTTAAATTTTGTATACGTAATAGGGGAAAACACTCAAATGAGTTTCTATTTACGTGTGTTTCACAACAATGGTTTGTGAATACTTTCTCGTCTATCACAAAGCGTTTGCAATTTGCAAAGGATGTTTTACACGTGTACAAACTCTTAAAATTCATTGTTGCTAAATAGACAAAGTTCTATACAAACTATAAAAAAACCAAAATAAAAAGAATGATTTATTTTTACGTCAAAGATCTAAATTCAGACTATGAAACAGTACCGCACACAGAGTGTTAAAAATTTATTATTTAAAAACGAATATCAAAGTAACATTCTAGCTTTTTTCAAACATTTAAATTAGTTTGTACCTGAATTTGTAAAATTCTTGAATATACTCTATACAAGTTCTCCTTAAGTCTAATCCAATTCAATAACACTCGAACTCAAGTAATGTACAATATTTACAGATGAGGATCAACCAAAGTTCACTGTTTTCCTAAGCCTAGTCTTCTTTTTTTAATAGCTAAGAACTTTTCAACCACTTCGTTGATATTAGTTTTCTGTGTCTCTTCATGCTCAATGCTTAACAGTGCCAAGTCACTCAACCGAGTTTGGGCCATGGTACTTCTTAAGTATGACTTAAATTAATTAATTTAAGTTTTGAAAAGCTTCTTTCCGCTGTAGCTGTTGTGACAGGTATGGTTAAATAAAGCTGCAAAGCTGTAGTTAAGTCTGGGAGGCAACTCATAAGGCAGCTGTTTTCTTCAACCAGTAAATTCATCATTTCTCGAATTCTTTTCTTGTGTACAATTTCTTTGGCCATCAGAGCTTTGAAGGATATTACTTGGTCAGGCAGTGATGTGGAAAGGTCACCAGGATACACATTTACCAGAGCCTTATTTTTCTCCACTATTGTCTCTTGTGAGAAGTTTACTAAATTCTGAGGCGTCAGGAATGAAAACCTATCATCAATGCAACGCAATCCTTCGAATCTCATTTGTAGCTGAGCTATTACAATATCTAGTGTTGCATTGAAAACTTTTACTTCAAATGATTTCACTGGGTCGTCAATTCTATGGTCAACTGATAATTCAACAAAGAAGCGTTTTACAACTCGTTTACGCTTATTTTTCATGTTACAAGTTATGTCCCATGACTGGGCCAACTGGGGCCCCCCATGAGGGTCGGGGCCCCCCCGCGCCGCGGGGTCTGCGGGGGCCTTATCGCCGCCACTGGTTCGCGGTCTGGTGTCGGCTGGTGTGTACCGAGTGTAGTGTGCCTCCCGGTGCCTAAAGGCGGCAAAGTGCAGTGGACCAGTGAAAGTGCTGTGTGGTGATTGTGGCTTTCGCGAAGCTCCGGACCAGTGGACCTGTTTGGGATTACTTCGAGGGATCGCTCAAGGTAAGGCCTATTTACTGTTTTTCCCGCGGTTTTTGGTGGCATTGCCCGCTTAGCTTGGCGTAGGCTAAGTTAGGTCCCTGGCGGTAGCGGTCGGTCGCTTCGCCTTGTCGTGGTGCGGCCTCCAATACCGGCGCTAAGCGGGTTAACTATCCCCGTAGGAGGGCTTCGGCCCGAATACATTTGCCAAAACGCGATGGGCGACCGTCGCGTTGCGGCCGGGCAGCGGAATGGTCCTGCTAAGGGCCACTCCAATGCTTCAACAGTAAGCCCCGGCCCTGTCCCTGACTCAGTCGGATCGTGCAGTGGTCCTTCTCAGGGCCACCAATCGGTCTCGGCCGTGTCCAACGTTGTCTCTGGGGGTACTCCTTCCCCGACGTGTACTGCGTCCCAGCCCACGCCTGGGTCGTCATTTACCGTCGTAACATCGAAGAAAAAGCGGAAAGCGGAGGAAACTCCGCTCCCCGATGAACCGGAGCTAGATCTGGATGCTCCTTCCCGCAGAAGCCGTCATCCGCCCTTGTTCGTCAACGGCGTCAAGAACGTCGTTGACTTCTCCAGACGCCTCCGGCTCGGCGTTCGTCTCTCGGCGGACGTACAGATGTCTCTTCGTGGAAGGGACAGTCTGCGCGTTAGCTGTGCGACGGATGAGGAGTACCGTGCCGTCTACTTGTTTTTACAAGCTAATGGCCTTCAATTTCATACTTTTACAAACGAGAAGGCGGCTCACGTCCGGTTGATTATTCGCGGCCTGGACGAGGACACCGATCCTGACGAGGTGGCGGACGAGCTCCGCCAACTCGGCTTCCCGATCAAAGAGAGCATTAGGCTCTATACCTCTTACGGACCCAGGCGTAAGTTACCCCTCCTCCGGGTGATCATCCTGAAGGGGGAACAGGCAGACAGACTGCTGGGCCTGACCAGTCTTTGCGGGCTGAGAATAAAAGTGGAAAGGAGCCGCGAAGCTGGCCATGTCCCGCAGTGCCATCGTTGCCAACGGTTCGGGCACGCCTCGGACAGCTGCCACAACGCAGAGGCCTGCGTCAGATGCGGGAAGCCGCATCCGACCAAGGCCTGTCAATTGCCGGCTGCGGGGCGCCGCTTTTGTATTAATTGCGGCGACCCTCACTCGGCAAATTACCGAGGATGCTGGGTTTTCTAGCAGCATCTGAGGCAGGCCGCGGACAGGAATAATCCTCCTGCCCGCCAGCAGCTTCCAGTCGTCCCGGATCGTGCTGCCTTTCCCCGTCTCCCGGAGAAGGTCAGCTCATCTGTGCCACAACCTCCCGCCCGACCTCGCCCACGTGTCCAGCCACGTGCATCGTCCCCGCCTGCTCGGGAAGAGCATGCTACGCCAGCATCGGCCCTAGATCAGCCCGTTCCTATGGACGAGGAACCTGCCCCGGAAGTAGTCGAGCCATTCCCGGAGAGGTCAGAATCTCCACCACCCACGGCTCGCTACAAGCCCAAGCGTAGGAACAAGAAGCAGAAGAAACAGAAAAACGCTGCTCCCGCTCCCCCTGCCCAGAAACCACAAACCAGACCAACGCAGCGCCGCGGCGCTGGGGTTGCT
Source organism: Magicicada septendecula (assembly GCA_034769895.1). Lineage (NCBI taxonomy): Eukaryota > Metazoa > Arthropoda > Insecta > Hemiptera > Cicadidae > Magicicada > Magicicada septendecula. Next base: position 1,420,824,574 of record CM068367.1, on the reverse strand, counting down.
CGGCAGTCCAGAGTAGAGCCCCGTCCTGCACCTGAAAGGACCGAGCGCCCACCCAGCAACACATCTCGGGTGAATTCAGCCCGCAGCTATGCTGCCGCCGTCCGCAGCGACCCTGCCCCATCTGCTTCGTCGTCGTCCACATCACCCTCAGCTCTAGCCGAGGTAAAGTCTTTCCTCGAGGAATATGACCTCGAAGAAGTGGCCCGATTGTATCGATCCATCCGGGAGCGTCTTCGCACGGCGACCCCGACTGAGAAGTTCCTCCTCCTCGCGGAAGCTGCAGCCGCCATAGGTCTTTTGTAATGCTCCACGCTAACAGAATCACCTCCATCAAGCGCGACCTTTCCATTATAGCGTGGAACGCCAACAGCCTTCTGTCCAAACTCGAGGAACTTGTCGCAAGCCCGACGTGCTTCTCCTCTCTGAGACCTGGCTTAGGGCCAATAACAACGTGAGATTGCCCAACTATGCGTTTTACAGGGACGATAGACCTGGGCGGAACGCGGGGGGTGGCACGGCCATAGCGGTGAAACGTTGCATTGCACATCACCGCGTGGTCTTGCCTCCTCGCCAAAATATCGAGGCCACAGCGTTTGAACTCTCTGGAGTTCTTGGAGGTGTCCTCCTGGTTTCGGCTTACAAACCGCCGACCAAACCAGTTCTAGACGCCGACCTGTCCGCAATTTTCAGTGCGCATAGGAAGGTAATTCTTGCAGGTGACCTGAACTGCAAACACCCCGACTGGAGTAGTCGGGTGACTACGCCAACCGGGAGGGCGCTTAGCAGGTACCTTCACGACCACCACCTACGAGCCTACGGACCCGGACTACCGACGCACTATCCCCTCCGCCCTGGAGCCCGACCTGACATACTAGACATTGCAGTTGTCAAGGGAGTTGTCACCCAGATTGAGGTATCCGTGTTAACGGAACTGTCTTCTGACCATTGTCCCATCGAGGTGCACGTACCTACCCGTCACACGATTGGGAGAGCAGCACGACGAGTGGTCGAGTGGGACCGCTTCGGGCCTGCCTTTTGTCGCAGACTTCCCGAGGAGGTTCCGCTTGATACCACTCAGCACACCGACGAGGCGGTCGCCTTGTTCGATGATGCCGTGGTCTCTTCCGTCGGCGTGTGCTCACGGATGAAGCCTAATCTCACGCCCGATTATCACCGGATCCCAGAAGAAGTCCGTCTTCTTGCTTTAGAGAAGAACAGACTTCGGAGACGGTGGCAGCGGACGCGAGATCCGGACGACAAGGCCAGCTTCAATCGGGCGGCCGGCAAGTTACGTCGTGACTTGCAAGCCTTCCGACGAAGCTGCTGGGAATTTGCGGTCGCCAAAATGGCAGACGATGCACCGGAGGGCGACTCCTCCGTTTACAGGATACCTACCGCGATGACCGGGAAGAGGCGCCGTCCTCCACTCCCGGCCATCAACGGACCTGGTGGACATCCCCTTGCCAAGCCGGACGAGAAATCCGAGTTCCTGGCCGGGTACCTGGAGCTTCAATTTGCTCCTAACCCGTCCGGGGACCCAGACTCCGACGAGGAGATAGAAGCCGAAGTTGAGGCTTCTCTCGGCAGCCCGATCACATCCGAACCTGAACCCACTTCGGTGGAAGAGGTAACGGACAGACTTTTAGCGCTTCGGCCCCGGAAGAGCCCTGGACCGGACGGTGTTACTAACACCGCCCTACAGAGACTTCCGGACCGGGGAGTTCGCTTCCTGGTCGATTTGTTCAATGCCTGCTTCCGATTCGCCTACTTTCCTAAGAAATGGCGTTCGTCTACGGTCACGATGATCCCGAAGCCGGGAAAAGACCACAAGTTCACCGAGAACCTCCGGCCTATCAGCCTGCTGTCGTCCACTTCGAAAGTCTTCGAACGAATAGTCCAGCGGCGGCTACTGGATCACCTTCAACGGTTCGATATTCTGGTCCTCGAGCAATTCGGTTTTCGTGCTGGGCACTCCTCGACGCATCAATTGATGCGTTTCGTGAAGACCGTTGCCGAGGCCGGTTGCTCGCGGGAGCAGACCGTCGCCGTTTACCTTGATGTCGAGAAGGCTTTCGATCGTGTTTGGCATCCAGGCCTACTCTACAAACTCACGGAGATTCTGCTTCCGGATTGCTACCTTCATCTGATTGCTAGCTTTCTTCGGAACAGAACCTTTCGCGTGAGAGTTGATAACACCCTTTCATCGGAAAGGGCTATTACTGCTGGTGTACCTCAGGGAAGCGTCTTGGGCCCCCTGCTTTTCTCTGTGTACGTCAACGACGTGCACAAGTTGCCTGGCACCAGGTTGGCCATGTTCGCCGACGACACGGCAGTGTATGCTGTCGATCGTCGCGCTGAGACGGCCGTTATCTGGCTCCAGGAACAATTGGACGAATACGTTGAGTGGGCAGAGAAATGGAGTTGCCATCAACGCAGCCAAGAGCACAGCAGTAGTCTTCTCCAGACGCTTTAGGCTCCCTGACAGACTCTACGTAGGCGATACACTTCTGCCCTGGTCTCGAGAGGTCAAGTACCTCGGGGTTCACCTCGACCGACGTCTCACCTGGCGGACACACTCTACGCAAGTAGCCCGAAAGACCGCCCATCGTCTCTATCAACTCCGACCCATATTATGTAGCAACGCCATGACCCGCCGCCTAGGGAAGCTTATCGTCTCCACTTATGTGGCGCTGATGGCTACCTACGCGATACCCGTTTGGGGCTACTTGGCCAAGACCCATAAGCGAAAGCTTCAGTCTCTCCTTGACCGAGGATTGCGCTGGGCATGCAAAGCCCACTATCTGACATCCAACAAAACTATCCGTGACTCCCTGCGTGTCCGTTCCCTGGACGCCACTATACGGACACTGTCCCGCAAATTCTATCGTCGATCCGCCCGATTCCAGGGCAACCATCTCATTAGCGCCCTCGGTCGCTACCAATCTGTGCCAGGAGAATCTTGGACCCGGCCTCGGCGAACACTCACCCTCAATTAAGTAATTAATTGACAACCCACGGCCGGTAGCAGGCCACACCCTAAATCCAGAATATCAGTAGTCCCTACGGCAGGAGCTCTTTCTGAAGCTCGGAATGTAGTACACGAGCGGGCGACGGGCAAGCCCTTCGTCCCGCACAGCCCCGGGATCAGCAGTTATTATGTCGAAGAAATCAGAGACGCCCGCCGCGTGTGAAAATAGGTATGTGATTCGGTTCTTGATGCAAAAGGCATCATGGCGATTAAAATTCGCTGTCAGATTTTCGATATTTATGGAGAAAAAGCAGTGAACGATTCAATGGTACCACCAAGATGGATCGACTTTTCTGCTTAATCCGATCCAGAGTAAACGAGGTAGGATGCTTTCCTGGGACATTGCGATGAATAGTGGAAGTGCACACACACACACACACACACACACACACACACACACACACACACACACACACACACACACACACACACACACACACACACACACACACACACACACACACACACACACACACTGCTGCTGCTGCTGCTGCTGCTGCAACGCAACATCTCCTCACAAAGTTTAGCTGGCAACAATTTGATCATCCGCCTTACAACCCAACCCAGACCTCACGCCAAGCGAATATCATCTGTTCAAGAGCATGGGGAATCCTTCCTTGGTGGCCAACGATGTCTAACAAGCTGTTAATACATGGTTCAAATCACAGGCGGAAAATTTCTACGATGAAGGTATACAACACTTCATACGAAAAGTGTTTCAAAATTTCTGGAAACTATATAGAAAAATAGTTTAAGGTGTGTACTTCAAATAGTAATAAAAACGTTTTCTAATTATATTCTTGGTTTCCTTTAATACCTTATCGGAACTTACTTTCTAAATAGTCCTCGTATAAGACACTTGGAGCTGTGAAGAAGAAACACAACTGTTATTATACAATTATAGCACTTCACAATTGTAACCTCTTGAGATGGATGGATGTTTACAGCCAGTAAATACTCGACGATCCTGAGATATTAGTTCTTCGAGTGGTAATATTTTGTCGGGTGCCAGCTGAGTGTTGCCAACTCCGCGGGCCGCGTACGTCATGATTGAAGGTCACGCTTGTTGCAGCAGACGTTAACACCTGCTTACATACTACTTACGCTTCCTGTTGCGAGCTGGCCAGGCTTTCGAGTTAGAAAAAAAACATGATTAAGATTTTTCTTCTCTTCATTAATGAAATTCTCCTGTTTATAACCAACTGAATTACTCAATACAATCGCCCCATCGCATTCGTGGTCGTCCAATCGTCTTTTGCCTTTTGAACGATGCCCTCTAGGTTGTCGACACGGTTATTCCAGAAGTGCCACCTTTCCTGTATCCAGTCCACTATGCCAGTCACACGGCACGTTTCTCGACTACTGACATTTGTTATTCTGTCTCGCGTGTTCTGACTTCATCTCAGCAACTTCAAGTTGTAGTGGTTTCTGGTCTGCATCTGCTCCCAGGTATACGGCTGGGTAGTTCTCACTGTACTTTGATATACAGCCTATCATTGCTTTATTTATTTTCAAACTTAATAATTTGTTGTTGTTTTTTTCCGATAACATCACTGATACATCAGGGGCGGATCCAGCAAACAGTTTTGGGGGAGGAAAGTGTTGACTGTGGGGAGTATTTTGAAAAGTTAGACCATTCATTAAAGATCTAAATGATAGTATGAGTAAAGATAAAATACAGTTTGTTATTATCAACGTAATAGATTTATTACTGTATAAGAATTAATTAACATTTGTATTTGTTGGTATAGTGTTTTTTTAATAATATACACGTGCAGTTAAAAAAAATGCTACTTATTAAAGTTATGTATTAAACAAAAATTAAGCACGCTGGTAAGGTGCAGTTACAATTTAAAGTAATTTTAGGGTAAAACCATGAACTTGTATAATGTGATATGATTTTTAAATCATATTCACAATCATAAAACGATAAAAACATACTTGTAAAGTGACCATTTGGGGAGGGAAATTTCCCTCATTTCTCCCTCCGTGGATCCGCGCCTGGATACATTCTGACACCCTGTTTGCTTTCGTAATCTGTGTGTCAAGAGTCTCACAGACAACAATAATTTGATTGTAAAACAACGTTATTTACACTATCTGAAGTAAACTTAGACGAGAACATGCTTCACTTCTCTCCAGAAGTCTAAAAAATTTCCTTTTAACATTCTCTATATTAGCAGTTTACAAGAATATTTCTTCGACAGCAGCAGTGAGTGGAAGAAATACAAGTATACAAGAAGCTACTGCTGTAGCTGAGATCTCATGCTTTAAGGAATAACTTAAATGTGACAGTAACTGATTTTATTTGTGTCCTGCTCTTAGAACTGTCTAATACTCTGCCGGATCTTATAAGAGTTGTGTAAATACAGTGAAGACTGTTAACTTGTGAAAGACTTAGTGTTTGAAGAACAGCCTGGTTTAGTATAATTTTGAGTCCATCAAACGAGCCATTGTCACATACGTTTGGTTTTTATTCTAGTGTTTACGATACAGAGACAAAGAGACTTGCAAAGACTAGTATTGAGTTAACAACACAAACAACGTTGTTGAACTGTATCTGATAAAGATCGGTTGGCCAAAGCATTCTACTTTGCCCTAACTAATTCATGCCTAATGATACGATTTATTGTATAGGTTATTAGAAATTACTTCAGTGTAACATTTCATTTGTTGTGTTATATTTCAAAATATTACATTACGTATCTGTAAATTGTAAACAATTGTAAAATTAAAATTTCTTTATTACAAATTTACTGTTACTACAATTAAGCAATTCAACAATGGTAACATACAAATCAAAAATACAAATCAAAACTCCATAATTTTATTTAATATATTGTTCAATTTGCCTGTAGCACTTGTACGAACAAAACCGAATGACAATAGGGAAGTACTGATCGCCGTAGTAATTTTCTTCTATTAATGATCCTGGAATCCGACAGCGAACCTCTTGCACAACGGTGTCAGGCAACACAATGGAGCCACAGCGGCAGCGATACGCAGACTGCAGGTAGTCAGCCAGTTTCGACGGTATGTTGTACTCCCAGAAAGGAAACCTAAACGGACAACAAGTACAGTAATTGGTAACATACTCGCTTCCATAGACTACATATATCCTTGCAGTGTAGTTACGCGTGAAACATGTCTGAAAGTGTAGTCAAATGTTACATACAGAGATACCAACATGATCATATTGTGACGACATTACAGAACGATCTACGTGTTTGTCGAACGATCCAGTCGAATACGGCTTTAATGTTATGTGCGTACGTGATTATCGACATGCGTTGCGAGATTGCTCCGGACACTCAACGGTCCGCGCCTGCTGTGTGTAAGGCCGCAACCAATTATGTTCTGGTGTTTTCTAGTAGCATTCGCGAACTAGGTGGCATATGCGCAGTTAGCGAATATTCTGGAACCTTAGCGGGGTATAAATACAAGTACTCGGAGACGTTCAGTTTAGTTTTGAGTTGCGATTTATTGGAATGCGGTTTGTAGTATTACAGTTAAGTTATTGTCGGGCGAGATACTCTATGCGTTTAAGTGGCGATTTACATAGTGCGAATATTCTGGAACCTTAGCGGGGTATTATTACAAGTACTCAGCGACGTTCAGTTTAGTTTGAGTTGCGATTTATTGGAATGCGGTGTGTAGTATTACAGTTAAGTTATTGTCGGGCGAGATACTCTATGCGTTTAAGTGGCGATTTACATAGTGCGAATATTCTGGAACCTTAGCGGGGTATTATTACAAGTACTCAGAGACGTTCAGTTTAGTTTGAGTTGCGATTTATTGGAATGCGGTTTGTAGTATTACAGTTAAGTTATTGTCGGGCGAGATACTCTATGCGTTTAAGTGGCGATTTACATAGTGCGAATATTCTGGAACCTTAGCGGGGTATTATTACAAGTACTCAGAGACGTTCAGTTTAGTTTGAGTTGCGATTTATTGGAATGCGGTTTGTAGTATTACAGTTAAGTTATTGTCGGGCGAGATACTCTGCGTTTAAGTGGCGATTTACATAGTGCGAATATTCTGGAACCTTAGCGGGGTATTATTACAAGTACTCAGCGACGTTCAGTTTAGTTTTGAGTTGCGATTTATTGGAATGCGGTGTGTAGTATTACAGTTAAGTTATTGTCGGGCGAGATAGTCTATGCGTTTAAGTGGCGATTTACATAGTGCGAATATTCTGGAACCTTAGCGGGGTATTATTACAAGTACTCAGAGACGTTCAGTTTAGTTTGAGTTGCGATTTATTGGAATGCGGTTTGTAGTATTATAGTTCAGTTATTGTCGGGCGAGATACTCTATGCGTTTAAGTGGCGATTTACATAGTGCGAATATTCTGGAACCTTAGCGGGCTATTATTACAAGTACTCAGCGACGTTCAGTTTAGTTTGAGTTGCGATTTATTGGAATGCGGTTTGTAGTATTATAGTTCAGTTATTGTCGGGCGATACTCTATGCGTTTAAGTGGCGATTTACATAGTGCGGTTTGAAGTATTGTGGGGAAATATTACGTGTTTTATAATTGTGCGAGACTATTGTAATACAATTGTGTTTTGTATCAGTTAACATTTTTATTGCGTGTGAACAATTTTTATTTGATTAGTTGTAAGAGACTGTCTTGTTAATTACAAACTGTTTAATTGTGATAATTAAAGCTGGTGAATACTGACATAATTGGTGTCTTGTATTTTGTTTTCCACTGTACCATACGACGATAAGTAGACCGTCGTAACAGTATGAAATAAACGTTGAACAGAACATTTTTACGTTAAGAAATGATAAATCGCACAAACGTTTTAATAAAAATGTCGTAGGCTGTGGTTTTAGCAGCTTGTGTTGTTATAGTAGTCAATATATTACAGGACATTCGGTCATGGTTAGCTGAGCTATACGTTCATAATTAGGTCCAGCCGTTTGCCAAGTGCACACCAAGACCTAGATACTGAACGCGTTTAGCACAAATTGAACAACAACTGGCTATAACCAGGAAGATTTTAACAACTACAATTTTTGTCACATCTGAATTTTATATTATTTACGAAAAATATTCACTTATTTTTAGTATTTTATACTTTCCCCGTACTAACTATTGACATAGAAACAGTATAGAAGAACGATGGTACGCTGATTGTCGTAAAATCTTGAGGTTTTAACAAAGCCTTGCTGTGCATACCTGTTGTGCTGAAAGGATTTCCGTCTGCTTTGACTTGGATATATTGCGTTCGGTACAGCCATGAAGGCATAACACTCAGCTCATTGAAGCGTATTTCTATCCGTCTGTACAGATCAACAAACCAATATAAACACTAATACGTACAAATTGTATAAATACGTACAATAGCGTACAAACAAATTTGTACAACAAACAACAATACAGCACAATGTACAGTAAAAGCATAATCAATAAGGCATGTCTGTTACCAACAGTATTCACAGTGCATTCTCCGCTCTCCCTCTACTTGTGAAAATAGCAGCAACAACATACAACAAAATACTTGTGAAAATATCATACAACAGTCTACCTATCCCTCGAGACTAGGTGGATTAAGGTGGAACATTTGTGGCCTTGATTAGGTGGAAAATGTCACTTATACCCCCGCTACATATGTCGGTATGTCTGGCATAAAGTTGTATATTTCAACAAAGTCAAACTTTAAGGGTTAATGTTAAATATATTGTATCAACCATTTACAATGTAATGATCTACATACGACCAGTATACTAAATACGCACGGCGTAAGAGATTAAATTGGATGGTTAACGTAAGGTACTGTCTATAATATATAATTGTTTAATCAGAAATCTTTGTTATAAAAGTGAACCCGTTTTCCTGTCTCCGTTGACAACTGATACACAGTTATTAGAGACCGTAATTTCTGTATGCTCCGGAACGAGGAAGGCTGTTCTTTATTGGTTTGGTCAACGCCTGTCTCAGGCTGACTAAACTTCCCCGCGAATTCTGGAACTCGGTCAAACTTCTCCTATGGTGTACGCAAGTATACCCTTGTATGTATTATTGATAGCGCATTTTGTTCACGTTAAGACGAAAATCAGTTCACCCATAGCGGCTATATGGACTCGTATACAGAGTCCAGTGTTAGGTCCACGTAAAGTATGGTATGAAGGATATTTTAAGGTCTCAACTGGATTGAATCGAAATCGTAAAACTGTAAGCACAACATACCCGTCTATTTTGGATGCGAGTATCAAGCAAAAAATCGCTATGGAGAACCATACACGACTCCCATGGTCTAAGATTTATATTTAAAATCATTTAAATATTTATTATTGGGTGCTTCAGTCTTTCGACTGGTTTGTACCCTCCCCGCATATACCCGAGGCGCGTGTGTTACTGAGCCTCTCACAGGTATATGGTACGTAACAGTTTAACGCCGGATCCGAACGGCATAGTTGGGGAGGGTTTATACTACGCAGGGTACCTTTCGCTGGGTTGCCATCGCCATGCGAGCAATGTTTAAATTTAAACAAATTTAGATATAAATTGAATAATTTGACAAGTCTGACAAATTGAAATGAAATATGCCCATAGAAACTACTTCTTTGTTGCCGATAACTTTGTACACACAATAAACATGAGTGAGGCCAGAAATACGCGAATTGTGTGTGTGACCTGCCTGCCTTTTTATTGCGGTAATCACAATAATAGAACTTCGAAAACGTAAGCATTTGATAATTGAGACATGCTTGCCTGCCAGGAACGATATACTTTCACTCATACATGATTAAATTTAAAATTAAAAAATTATAATTTCATTGCCTGGCAACAAAATTATTTTATTTTTAACAATTACCATTGTTTGAAAAAGTTTAAATTAATTCTAAAGTATTTTACTCTTGTTAAAACGTAAAACGTTGCAGGTAAACTACCCCTTCCCCTTAACCGATCTTCACCAAAATCAATAGGCCTTGAGGCCTCTACAACGCAGGCAGGTATGCGAAACATTATTTGATTCTGTTTGAATTTGCGGCAATTATCGTTTGCCATAGAAAAAATTCTACACACAGACACACGGACAGACACTTTTCGAGAAATGACTTTTTTCATGTTTTGAGGGTAGTACAATCAGAATCTGCAATTATCTCGAACACGATTTTTCCTTATGGAACACGGAAGTAAAAAGTGTTTAATGTTGACATTTTTACTTCCATATTCCTTAAGGAATGGAAGTATGGTGATGGCAAAAAAAATCGTGTTCGAGATTATTGCAGATTCTGATTCTACTACACTCAAAACATGAAAAAAAGTCGTTTTCCGAAAAGTGTCTGTGTGTGTGTCTGTCTGTCTGTCTGTGTGTCTGTAGATTTTTTTCTATGGCAAACGATAACTGCCGCAAATTCAAACAGAATCAAATAATTTTTTGCATACGCCCTGATTTGTAGAGTACTCACGACCTATTGTTTTTGGTGAAGATCGGTTGAGGGAAAGGGGTAGTTTACCTGCAACGGTTTTTTTTATCAAAGGAATTTTTTTTTTTGGCAAACGATAACAGCCGCAAATTCAAACAGAATCAAATAATGTTTCGCATACAGCCCTGAATTGTAGAGTTCTCAAGACCTATTGTTTTTGGTGAAGATCGGTTAAGGGAAAGGGGTAGTTTACCTGTAACGTTTTATGTTTTAACAAGGGTATTTCCTATGGCAAACGATAACAGCCGCAAATTCAAACAGAATCAAAAGATTATTTGCAAAGAGCCCTAAATTGCAGAGTACTCAAGATCTATTGTTTTTGGTGAAGATCGGTTAAGGGAAAGGGGTAGTTTACCAGCAGCGTTTTTTTATCAAGGGTATTTTCTATGGCAAACGATAACAGCCGCAAATTCAAACAGAATCAAATAAGGTTTTGCATACAGCCGTGATTTGTAGAGTACTCAAGACCTATTGTTTTTGGTGAAGATCGGTTGAGGGGAAGGGGTAGTTTACCTGCAACGTTTTTTATCAAGCGTATTTTCTATGGCAAACGATAACTGCCGCAAATTCAAACAGAATCAAATAATGTTTTGTATACGTCACTGAATTGCAGAGGACTCAAGGCCTTTTGATTTTGGTGAAGATCGGTTAAGGAGAAGGGGTAGTTTACCTGCAACCTTTTACGTTTTAACAAGAGTAAAGTACTTGAAAATTCATTTAAACTTTTTCAAACAATGGTAATTGTTAAAAATAAAATAATTTTGTTGCCAGGCAATAAAATTATAATTTTTTCATTTTAATGTAAATCTGTACATAGTATAAAGTAAAGTCGGTCCGTTTTCTCTCTGTGTTTGAAATCGCTAATCTCAGGAAGTACTGAACGGATTTTATTCAAGTTTTCGCCAATAGATAGAGTGTCTATCGAGGAACATTTATGTGTATAATTAATACATATATGTTGTACATTAGCTTAGCTATCACGGTTTATGTCAAGTAAGTGGTATAGTTTACATCTTATATATAAAAATGAATGTTTCTTTGTTTGTCCCGTATGCGTTCATATACCATTCATCCGATTGCGATGAAACTTCGGTGAGTTGTTGTGCGCACGTCCGCGAAGGTTTCTTCCACATCTCCTCCTAAACCACTGTACCGATTTCAACCAAACTTGGCACAAATATTTTACGCAACGGGAGAACCAACATAGGATAGGTGTTTTTACGATGGGGTCCTTTTGGGGGTTATTTGGGGTCTTCCACATCGCCTCCTAAACCACTGGACCGATTTCAACCAAACTTGGCACAAATATTTTACGCAAAGGGAGAACCAACATAGGACAAGTGTTTTTTTCGATACGATCCTTTGGGGGGTCCTTTGGGGTCTTCCACGTCTCCACCTAAACCATTGGACCGATTTTAACCAAACTTGGCACAAATATTTTACGCAACGGGAGAACCAACATAGGACAGGTGTTTTTTTCGATACGATCCTCTGGGGGGTCCTTTGCGGTCTTAAAAAACTATTAGATCTGGTTACTATGGCAACCCAATAGAATAAATTCTGTTCTAAATATATTATCGCATTAAATTGAAGACCACGCGAACGAAGTTGTGGGCAACAGCTATTTATTTTTAAGAAGCCTACTTTAATTAAACTTTATTAATTAAACTAATATTTTCATTACGTACAACGTGAAACTCCGTAGCGAAGCAAGGGTATTCTGCTAGTCATGTATAAGAGAAAATATATCGTGCGTGGCAGGCAAGCATATCTCAGTTATGTACTGTTTACGTTTCCATTTTATTATTATCACTACCGCAATAAAAAGGCAGGGAACACACACACACACACACACACACACACACACACACACACACACACACACACACACACACACACACACACACACACACACACACACACACACACACACACACACACACACACACACACACACACACACACACACACACACACACACACACACACACACACACACACACACACACAATTCGCGTTATTTCTGGCCTCATTCATGTTTATTTTCTTACATTTGCACGGTTTTTAAATGGAAAGTGCCGAACCCACACCAACATAACGCATGCAAGCCGAAAAAGTGTCCAGCGTGGATAGCGATTTGCTTCCTGTGGATCGCTGGGCAGTGTAACTGCACGTGTTTACAGAGGAACGATTCATAGACAGACTTTTCGTCTTTAGGGAATGAACCCTCTGCAAGATTCTGAGGGTCCATGAGCGACTTCGGAACGCTCCTTCTTTTCCGCGTGTTTGTTGTGTGAAACGTACACTGTAGATTCGCAGATTTATTCTAAGCAACGCTCAATAGGAAATGTTGAAAATTTTTGTCCACGGTGAACCCTCATACACACTAAACCTGCTCTGATGTTTTAATTACGGACATCATAATATTAAAACTATGGAAACTTGAGCACTACTTAATGGAGATCAATCATTAACTTATACAAGCCATTAATTTTATGCATATTTTTTATATATATGTGTACAACGTTATCGGCAACAAAGAAGTAGTTTTTGTTAAAATTCCTTCCCGGGATATTTGGCCGTAGTCCAATGTTTTCTACAAAACTAGACGTTTCGGCAATGCCATTGACTTCCATCATCAGTGAAAATCGCGAGTGCGATAACGTGAGGTGGTATACGTTAGTGACCACAGTACTGTGGTTAAGGCTGAAGCCGTAAGTAGAAAGAAGTAGTTTCTATGGTAATATTTCATTTCGAAAATGATTTTAAAAATAAATCTTAGAATATGGAAGTCATGTATGGTTCTCCATACCGATATTTTATGTTGCAGTGGAATAAATTAGCCTAATGCACTATAAATAGTGCACTATTGCAAACCGAGTTGGACAGACTACGTGCTCAGGAGACATTCAAAGGCTGCCTCGCTAAGAGGAAACAGTCTCACAAACGGTGATACTAATTTGAAACCATCCCTCAACTGGCAACGTTTGTGCCCGCAACACGTCTACAGCTTGCCACAGGTGAAACTCTCCATCATACTTACGTAACCATTTAGCCTTGTAGTTACCGGCCCGTTTGTTTCCTTATTCCCTTCATCCCTCTACGTCCTCACTTTAACCCTCCTAAAACGTCTATGTTGTACTATTATACACGTATTTTTGGAACAATTCATAATGGTATCTTTTTTATGACTGAAAGTAAGATGTCTTCTTTTTACTTCCATGTTCCATAAGGAAGTGGAAGTATGGTGATCTTGAAAAAAATCCTGTTCGAAATAAGGGCTGATTCTGATTGTACTATCCTCAAAACATGAAGAAAAGTAATTTTCCGAAAAGTGTCTGTGTGTAGAATTGTTTCTATGGCGAACTATAAATGCCGCAAATTCAAACAATCAAATAATGTTTTGCATATGCGCCTGAGTTGTAGAGGACTCATGACCTATTGATTTTGGTGAAGATCGGTTAAGGGAAAGGGATAGTTTATTTGTAACGTATTATGTTTCAACAAGAGTAATGTTTTCTATGACGAACGATAACTGCCGTCAATTCAAACAGAATCAAATAATTTTGTGCACATGTATCTGACTTGTAGAGGACTCAAAGCCTATTGATTTTGGTGAAGATCGGTTAAGGGGAAGGGGTAATTTACCAGCAACGTTTTATGTTTTAACAAGAGTAAAGCACTTAATTTTGATAAATAAAGTATCACGAAAAGAAGGTCATAATTATCTACTGTAGAAAGGTAGATGAAATATCTATAATTAAAAAAGGGTAATTGAAGGGGGAGGGTATAATTTTTTATATTTGTACTACGTTATCGGCAACAAAGAAGTAGTTCGTCGTTAAAATTCCTTTCCGGGCTGTTTGGCCGTGGTCCAATGTTTTCTGCAAAACCAGACGTTTTGGCAGTGCCATCGACGACTGCCATTATCAGTGAAAATCGAGTGCACTAACGTGAGGTGGTATACATTAGTAACCACAGTACTGTGGCTAAGGCTGAAGAAAGAAGTAGTTTCAATGGAAATATTTCACTTCGAAAATAATTTTAAATATAAATTTTAGAACATAGAAGTCATGTATAGTTCTCCATACCTATTTTTTCTTAAATGTAATTAATAACATGCACAGTGTTTTTACATTAGAAATATAGTAACCCGTAGTAACACGAAGGAAGACACTTAAATGGAATTTGCTTGGGGAGTTGAAGGCAAACATTACTTTGATTAAATAAAATAAAATTAATCAACGTCATACCTGAGGTTCTTCAAGTTTCCCACGGCATCAGGCAATTCTCTCAATTTATTGTAGTTTAACTCGAGTACACGCAAATTTTTCAATCCTAAAACAGCATCTGGAAACCTGCATATCTATAATATACATATCGCTTATGTTAATGGACGTCATCGCTTATCAAATAGGATGATCAAATAGACAGAATTGAAAATAATCAGAGTAACAAAGTTTAACCAAATGGTGACATTCGTTTAACCAAAAGTTTAACAAAAATGTGTTTTACTGTACTCGCTATTCATAAGTGAACAATAAAATTGTTTCCCTTAAATAAAATTATAAACATGTAGAGGTATTGATTTATTTTTTATTCTTTAATAGTTCAAGGCTGTAAAAAATTGTAAAATAAATTTTTTCTTGCTTGCAGACGACTTATCTACATTAATTAACTAGTCACTCACAAATGTGACTAACATTAAGCTGATTAAATATAAGTAAGGAGACGTCAAAAGTAAAAATAGTTCTTGGATTTCGTTGTCCATGATGCGTCCGTTACTTAACTAAAGATAATTAATTCACTGCCGACTCGGAACACAAACGCACATAAACAAAATACACAAAAACATAACCTTTACTGCCAAATACGAACACAACAATAGCATAACCTTCTTAGACCTCTCCAACACAAAATTTAAACACAGGCACAGAACAAGACAGAAAACCAACTAGAACTGACATACTAATACACAACTCCTCTCCAATCACCCAATACAACACAAACTAGCTGCCTTCAGAACTATGATACATACACTTAACAACATCCCAATAGATGAAAAAGACTACAAAGACTTAACTAAACACGATAAAATATCTAGCAGAATCCAACGGATATAACAGAACAATACTCAATAAACTCCTACACAAAACACAAAACAAACAATAGACAACGACAGAAAACAACAAATTCATAGCACTAACATACATCAACAACCAAACTGAAAAAATAGCCACAAATTCAAAAAAGCAGGATACAGAATCGCATACAAAACTACTAACAAAACAGAACACACACTATCAAAACACACACATAAAGCACAAAACAAATTCGATCCACCTGGTGTATATAAACTAAATTGTTCAAATTGCAGTAAATTCTACATAGGCCAGACAGGACGTAGCTTCAAACAGAGATACATTGAACACACAAAGGCACTCCACTCCACTACAGAATCCACCTTTGCAAACCACCTCATTGAAGCAAACCACACATACAAAAACATCGACAATAAAATGGACATTCTACACGTACACACAAAAGGCCGAAAACTAGACACTCTAATCCCCGTCACAGGTTTAATTTACAGCGTTGGCTCTTATGGGAGCTGTCGCGCTCTGTCCTACCCATATGTTTCTCCTATACTTCTGTCCTTTTCTGTCATTCCAATCTTGCCATTCGTACTAATTGTGAAGTACAAATTTTAAAGAGTTTTAAATGTTATTAATGTTCTACATGCTGTGCTGCACATTTCTGAATAAATTACATGTCTGTAACACAATTACCTTCTTCATAAAAAAATATTTTATAAATTTATGTTTACTTGTAGATGTTAGAGCAAAGTTTCAATCAACCAGTGACTGTTACCCTATTATTAAATTTATGGAGTTAATTTTAACCACGTTTTATTTACAATAAATTTCCTTTGTTATAAGCACATTTTAAAAGCCAAAGCGCAATAAATAAAATTTTTACTGATTTGTTAACTCTATAATTAATTAATGTCGTCCTTAAAATTTTCGGTCTGTGAGGCAATTTTTTATTTCTTGAGATAGACATATAGTATACTGTAAGCATAAAAGTTGTAGTAAATAGTTTTAGTTAATTTCAATTAAAATTCTAATATTCAACTTAAGGTAGTTTGGACCATATATTCAATTATTTGTAATCATTATAGCGGACGTTTCGGGAGACGCGCGCTAAGTCTTGTCGCCACCTTATTCACATTAACTCGTCTTGCTTATGGATTGTTTGCGTTAGTAATAAAAACGTTTATACAAATTTCATATCCAGCCTACATATACAAATTTCGTATCCATGGGATACAGCTATTTCTCTTACCCGATTAAAAACGTAAGTTTCACAGTTCACTAAACAATACATTGTGTGTGGTGGAACATACTTTTAAACGAGCTTAATAAGAAACAAACAATACCTAACGGAAATGTTTATATTTCTTTTTTCATTAACACCTTCTTTTCATAGTGTATATAAATATACTATAACAAAATATTGTGCCTTACAAATTCTTGTTTAGTAGTAGTACAGTAATATGTGGATGTTGTGATGTCATGTGTACTAAAGATTTTACTTTGGTTTTAAATGGCGATTCCTAACATTACTTTTATATTTCATATTTTACATTATATTACTAAAGCATTGCACGCACGCACGCGTGCGTGTATGTGTGTGTACACAGGATGCAACGTAAAAGATGTTCTCATTATACATACTCGAATTTATGCGTCAGTATAAGAAAAGTTCCTATTAATTAACCTTAGGCCGAAAAAGTCTCACTTTCCTCCAGCTCTCCGCCATTTTGTGTTTTTAAAGAAAACTTTATATCTAAAGAGGCGATAGAAGTTAGGGTGGCACAAAAAATATTTTTTTTTTTCGATTCGCTATACCGCGGAAAACTTGCCCCAGGACACATATGTAAAAAAAATAAATAAATAAAAAATCGGTTAATATCTTCCGGTCGCTCATCATCGCGAAAAACATAAAAGCTGATCAATTTTAACAATTTTTAAAAAACAAAACTTTTTCTATGTAAGTCAAATGGTAGGCCTACAACTTTAGATAAGTAAAGAATAACAAAGGGAAGATAAATAAATTTAAAAAGCCTACAATTTCTTTTTTATTTGGTCGCGCATTGCACCTGAAAAACACATTTTTAACATTAAAATTGCAAATTTTACACTTTGACATAAAATAGTTAATGATAATTGTTACGAGCTATGGCATTATGTCAATAGCCTTTTACTCATTCTTTTTGGTACCAGCTATTTTAAACTCCGATTTGTGCGAAAAACGTGGCATGATGGATCGTGAAAGAAACGTCGTTCTGATAAACCCATCTCTGGACTTAACGATTTTTTGTAACGCTTCTGTCACCACCTTCACACACCGCTCCACTGCTTGTGTATTACATGGAAACTTGTCAAAATTCCATTCAGCTACTGTTCCTGATTTAATTACAGATGAATCTCCACAAAAGATTAAAGCCGTACTATCTACAAAGCGTAGGCTACAAGCCCTTGAAAACGTTGACTATGAACAGAGACGGGCATTTTGTTAATTTTCTACACAAAATTGCAATTGATCCGCACTTATTTAGTCCCTGATATATTCACTGAAGAAGAAATCTTACATGAAATGGAATTATTAATGTCCATGATAACCATTACTGGGCAGTAAAAACCCCGTCACACAAGTGTTTTTAAATTTGATAGAAGTATATTAATTCTAATTTCGCTAAAAACCAAGCCCTTACTTTGTTATAAAGTACGCCTACTATTAGTGAGGCAATTTAAAAAAATAGTAATAACTTTAAATAAATTTTTCTTATACTGAAGGAACCGTAGTCCTAATTATGAAATTAGGAATATATTTTAATTCATTAACTTCTATTAATGTAAACATATGAGACAAACTTCATTAAGATATCTCTGTTACCCCTTGATATACAGGGTGTTTCATATAAAACGCAACCCACTAATCAGCCTTCTGTAATATTTGAATTTACCGCCAAACTCCCCTACGTTTTACTGGAATAGACTCGTCCAACAATCGAACATTGCGCCGGTGCAGTAAACTGCCACTGATACCTATGACAAAGCGATCATAACGCTCACTGCATTGGTAGATAGAAAATGGGTTTTTTCGCAAGACGAACGTGTTTTTATTCTTGAGTCGTACTTTAGCACGCGATCAGTGGTTGCAGTGCAAGAATCTTTTTGCCGTAAGTACCGTGAGAAACCAGCACCTAACAAGTATTAACATCGAGTTTAATAAAATTTACGAGTTTTTGAAAGCCCTCATCGTAAAAATCTGCCGCCTGTGATTTCAGCCATTCATTAACGCCCGCCTTCAGCTCTTCGTCGTCTTCAAAGCGCTGTGTTGCCAGCCACTTTTTCATACGCATGAACAGGTGATAATCGCTCAGTGCCAGATCAGGGCTGTATGGGGGTGGATTGAAAAGCTCCCATCCAGAAGTTCTTGCGTTCGTGATGCTGTATGCGGTCGGGCGTTGTCGTGGAAGAACAATACCCCGGAGCTCAACTTACCGCGTCGCTCGTTTTGGATTGCTCTCCGCAGCTTTTTTAAGGTTTCACAGTAAACCTTGGAGTTGCTTGTGGTACCCCGTTCCATCAACTCTACCAGGAGACCCCTTTTCTGTCCCAAAAAACTGTCACCATCATTTTCCTTGCTGACAAGATCCGCTCATCATCGTGCACATTGGTGCGGCCATTTTTAAACAGAACACACCACTGCCTTACTCCATTACATTCTTCCCATACACCTCACACAGTCGCCGATGAATGTCCACCGGTCTGCAGTTTTCTGCTTGCAGAAATCGTATTACTGAGCGCACTTCACAGCTCGCGGGATTTTCAATCGCAGCACTCATTTTAAAAATTATTATTAACAAGGACCTACAGCAACAAACCACGAACACTTGAACAACTGAAGGTCAATATCGAACAAGCTGTTTTAAATATCAACCGCCACTTCCAGCATTTTCTCTAGAATTTTAAGTATTGTAAAGTTTGGAAATAAAATATTTAATTAAATACTTTACATATGTATTTTTTATTTAAATGTAATTACTGACATAGATGGGTTGCGTTTTATATGGAACACCCTTTATAAAGTTTTCTTTAAAAAGTGCAAAATAGCGGCCAGACTGAAAATAAAGTTTCCGGACCTGTGTGTATGCGAACTTTTGTACTGACACAAAAAATTCGAATCTGAATAGTGAGGGACACCTTTTACGTTACACCCTGGCATGTATGCGCGCGCGCGCGTGTGCGTGTGTGTAATCCTATAGTATACGGTATAAATTTTATATTACTTTTAATGTCACGTATTTTTTTAAGAGTACAATATTTTGTACATTTAAAATTCACAATTATTATTTCTGATAATTGCTTTTCCTGTAATACAAATGTTTCGTCCTTGCTTAGTTACGTGATAGTTTATATTGATTGTCTACACCGCTTGTTCATTAAATCATACAAACACACTTCCAATTACAGGTAAAGAAAAGCTTTTTTCGGTAACTAACGTCATCTTATTTTCATACATAGAACTGAGTGATATTGCTTCACATAACTGCTAACACATAAGTATTTACATCATAAGTAAACACTAATAAAACTGTACAATAGTGTGTCCTTCAGTGATAAAATTCACTCCATGTAGCAGTAAATCGACGTCGCTGTTCGAGAGAAATACATTTCGAACGCCTTCAATGCCCCGATAAAATTAAAAATCTTAATTTTAATAAAATTACACAAAAATTAATAAAACTATAAACGACATTGTTGTAAAATAATATTAATATGGGAAATTGAAGTTGACATTCAGAAAATTAATAATTAAGCTTTCAAACATGTAACTGCCCAGCATAGACATCTGGTTCATTAAGCAGCCTATAGGTTTGTATACCTTTTATTGACAGTGTTATGTTACAAATATAAGTACATGTGTTATGTTGAGCTTAGACTACAAGCTGATTGGATCTGCTGAGAAGAATTTGTTTCACGTAAAATACTTTAAATGAAAATCAAGTTGAAAAGATTAACAGAAAGCCAAGAGAATTCAAACGGAGTGTATATATATAATCAAAACGATTTAAATAAAGTAAATTAAAAAAAATATTTTTAAAATATAATATGGTATTACTGTATTTGCAAACAAATAAGTAGGAATGGACCGAAGCATGAGGCATAAGTAAGTACTACAAGGGCAGAAGCCCCGACTTCGCAAACAGTAAACTTGATAATAGCTGTTAAAGAAACAATAGGACTCTCATCTGGTCATCTCATGCAACCAATGTAGGTTTGGTCATTTATCTTCACGAGAGACTTATGTATATGTCGAAATGGTATTATAGTCTTATATTCGTTAACGCTACATTCTGTCACAACCAAATAGTTTTGTTAGATGTAAAGCCACTGTACAAAATTGACAAATTACAGTTATCCTCATTATAGTGTTCAGCCGTTGATTTCTAAAATTATAGGTGCCGGAACGCATAAATTCAAAAGTTGTACAGACACTAGCGTACTTATATTTTATAGTTGCTTTGATAGTTCATCTTCTTTCTTCACAGTACTAAATTAATATAGAATATTGAACTTTCACTTGTGAAACTTACTTGTTTTCTCCCGTACGCGTTTCGGCATGGTGTGCGCCTTCATCAGCGGTGTGAGACAAACTGCCAGTAACTCGTAACGGTTTTATTTGGTAGGTTGAGTGGGGGTGGTGTGTGGTGGAAGGGGATTGACGCGGTGATCCGAATTATTGTTTGTTTTATGTATAATTGTACATAAAGTGTCAAAAAGTGTGTGTGATTTATAGTGTAATTGGTCGTTAGGTATGCTGTTTGGTTGTGTTGTGTAGTGTTTGTATATTTCATATTGTTCTGCTGTGTTACGTTTTCGACTTTTGGGTAAGTAGTGTAATATCTCAAGATTAGTATCTATGTTGGTGTAGCTGTGGTTTTTTGTGTGTATGTGTGTGGCAAACACGGAATGTATATTGTTGTTGGATAAAGCTTTTAGGTGTTCAGAGTAACGAGATGAAAAAGATCTTCCCGTCTGGCCTGTATAGAAACTATTGCAATCATTACAGTTTAATTTATAAACGCCTGTTTTGTTGTATTTTTCTATGTCCGTGTTTGTATCATTGATGTGTTTTTTGATGGTACTGTTTGTTCTGTATGCTATTTTGTACTTGTTTTTCCTGAATGTGTTGGCAAGTTTGTGTGTGTTGGAGTTATGGTATGTGAGTGTGATGTATTTAGTTTGTTGTGTGTTGTTGGTATTTAGTGTTTTGTTGTTTTTGTTTATGATGTGTTTGTGTAGTTTGTTTATTAAATTAGGGTTGTAGCCGTTTTTTATTGCTATATATTTGACTGTGTTGAGTTCATCGTTATAATCCTGTTAACTTAATGGTATTTTTGTTAGTCTATGGAGCATATGGTTGAAGGCCGCATGTTTGTGTTGCGTTGGATGGTTTGATGTGTTGTGTATAACCATGTCAGTTGTGGTTGGTTTTCTGTATATTTTATACATGTGTGTATTGTTTGTGTTGTTAATTGTTAGGTCCAGAAAATTTATACTATTGTTTTGTTCTATTTCCAGTGTAAATATTAGTTTGTGGTGTATTGTGTTTATGTATTTGTGGAAGTTTTCAACCTGCCTTGTATTGCCATTGAATAAAAGTTATATATCATCCACATACCTGTGCCAATAAATGATTTTGTTGGTGTATTTGTTGTTGTTTATTATGTGGTTCTGTTCTATGTTGTGTATGAAAATTTCTGCCAGTATTCCTGATATGGGGGATCCCATCGGGAGACCGTCTGTTTGTGTGTATATCTTGTTGTTGTATGTGAAGTAATTTTGCTCAGTAATTATTTTGGTGAGTGTGATAATCTCATGTATGAGTGTTTCGGGCGTGTTGTTTTGTCTGAGTAAATGTTCTAGTGTTTGTATGGTTTCTTTAATGGGTACATTGGTGTATAAAGTGGTTATGTCAAAAGATGCTAATGTTGAATTGTGTGGGATATGGATGTGATCGGTTTTCTTGACTAGTTCTATGTTGTTTTTGACAGAAGTATTGTTACTGAGATTAATGTTTTTCCTGATTATTTTGTCTAGGTGTTTTGCGATTTTGTGGGAGGGAGCTTGTGTGTTGTTTATTAAGGGTCTGATGGGAATGTTAGTTTTGTATATTTTATATTAGCATATAAGTTTACACCAGGTTATTACAAAGGACGTCTACATTTTTAAAGCCTTATAAAACATGTAACATACGTATAAACTTGTATCTAAAATGGTAATAAAATTTTACTGATATTTCTAAAGAGCTTCATCGTCAAGGTTAGCCGCACGACAATCGAAAACATGCCACTCATGATGCCGTCATCCCGGAGCCTCAATCAAACTCTAAGTGATGGTTTCAGTGGTTCTGACATTTCAGAAAAAGTTCCCATTGTTTTGGCATTGTGTCGTCATATTGTTTGTTTCTTGACCTTTCCTCACTCTGTGTCCAATGCTGTATGATGGCCAGAAATCAGCACTCTCACATTCACTCGTTCATATTGATTCAATAGGATATTTCAAGGTAGCAAGACTCTCCGTAAAAATTCTGGAATGCACATATTCTCGGAAGCTCCCAATTAGTTGCCTTTCATGTAGTTTTAATTTTGAAGCAAGTTTTTTTTATTTCATTTTCTCCATAGTTATTGGGACATTTTTTGAACGATAGTAACTTAAAGATTAGTGCAGGTGTTTGATTTTGACAAATGTTTAGTTTTGTAGTGGGGCTGATGAGGGGCACAATTTAAAAAGTAGTAGTAAATGTTTTGTAATAATTAGGTTTTTCTTTTCATATATTTTTTTCGGTAATTTATTTTTGGATTCCATGTTTTGAGAGGTTTTGAAAACGCCATTCCGGCGTGTTCCCCCTGAAACCAAGTCCTGACAGCGTGTGTTGTGTTATTGGGCGTAGAAATAATTACAAACTGTTATTAAATCGACAGTAGACATGGCCATGATTTGCAATCTTACTACAAGTGTGTGTGTAAAACTGTTGACGTTGGCCTGAAAAAGTACCGACAGACACACCATAAAAGACAAGTGAAAATTAATGGCGTGGTTATGGAAGCATTATTTTCAATTAACCTGCCTTTAACTACTGTATGCATGTTGAAAGTGATACAATACTTACTCCAGTGTTGTTCAGATATAGGCTACTCAGATTTTCTCTAATAAATGGTGAAGTAAGGAACTTCCAGTTCTCATTCTCTCCAAGTCGATTGTGTGACAGGTCCAAGCTTCTAAGACACGGCAGTGATCCCAGTGATTCCGCAATGTTTATGAAACTGCAGCCGCTTGCGTCTATACATTTCACGTATGGAAATGATGACACTGATATTATACGTGTACCAAGACTGCAGCCTGCAAACTAAACATTGCGTACAGTCCATGAAAGGCAGTGTTTAAGATAGAAGTGGAGCCCCTCCCCAAGAGTTTCCAGCAGCGCCAAGAAGTGAAACATTAATAATTCTCTCGCCCAACAATATGATTTGTAATTTTTGATAATGGCCTTACATATATATGTCATAATATTATAAATTCAGTGTCAAGATGTTTAAAAGTAATAACTACTCTTTAAATTTTTATAATATATTTTGTAGATTGTATGTCGTAAGCAATAACATAATCTTATTCGGTTCCTTTGTATCTACATGCAAACAGTGAAAACATCGAAGATACAATTAGTACATTGGCATTAAGGTCACATAACAAAAAAGTTGAGTCAATATTTCTTAAATTGGTTAGGTTAGGGAAACATTTAGACAAAGTATGTCAGTAAAAACATAGAGCTACTTTAAAATGAAATTTCTTCTACATTTTTCTGAATGAAAAGTCATCGATTACGTCACTAAAGTACAATTATTTAAATAAATCATTCCCAATTGTTAGAACTATTAAGACGGTCTTGTTTCATAGTTTCCTCAAAAAAACTCTTTTATAACTTTTAAATTTGAAAACAACTTTTCAACGAGTACATTAGGTGTCATCATATATACAAACATTCTCAAACACAATTCTGTGTTCGGAAAAGCTGTGAATAGTCCATTACCAGTAAGATGACGGTAGATCAATTTCAGACTCTGTTTTGGTAGAATTATTTTTGTCTTGGGAATTTTCTGATTTTTAAATTCCTCTATTTCTATGTCTAAAACAACACTTTCGACTTCTTCGTCATCAATTTCATTACTAGAATCTGCTTATTTAAATTTTTAAAAAAGATGCGGTTATGCTTTTTTTATTCTTTGAAATAACTCTGAAGATGAAGGCAGTCCTTTTAAATTGTACGTGTATGTGCACTCGCGAGTGCGCAATATAGAAAGGACAACAAATTAAATAAAATTAATACAGATTGACGGATAGGAACGGGTGAGTTGGAAATGTTGTCTGTCACCCCTTCTTAACAGGAGCAACCAAATAATTGAAAATCTTAAATCAAATAACCTAAAAAAAAATAGTTACAATATTATAATTGTGTTTTTATTTATACTTCTTGAACTTCTGTCGATCAAAATTAGGAAAATTACAAATGTCTTTAAAAGTGGTAGAAATCTCGCCTACGCTTTTATTTTAGTTTATTTTTATAAAATTTTTAAACTAGATCCGGCTAGGATATGCTTACAACGAGAGTGTGCTCCTTTTTTATGTGTAAATAGCGTCTAAAAATGAAAACTGTCGAGACATGTTTTGTGGTAGTTTTTTTATGGAAAATAATAATAGGGGAAGCGTAAGATGAATATTTACAAAATTAAAGACATCTCTTAGGGAAGGAAGAGAATATCAACCTCCCCTCCTACAAGTAAACCAAAGGCGGAAGAGAAGTTTCCTCTCTTAGGGGAATTGCTTAGGCTTTCGAAGATTGAAGTTTGGTTCAAGATGAACAAAAATATCTTATTATAGTCTATGGTAATTGAGACAGTAGGTCTAATATTAATTTGGATATTAAAAGTTAATATGGGTTAATACAGTTTAAAAGTTAATATTCTATCAAAAAAACTAATGGTTTAAATTGATGAACGTTTAAGTTTACATATCGTTACGCAATTACGAAACACTCTCGACTAGCCCAGCGTGCCTTGTCTGTATCAAGGCCGTCCACTCACTTAACACTCAAGTGCCTTTGTGACTTTCCTCCCTTTTTATCTCATAAATGGGATATAAATGTATCTGTATACGGAAATAAACAATAACCTATATTTGGGTTTGTTTACATTATCTCTATCAGCCACGTATGTCACGCACCCCATAATTATGGTACTTACCATATCTTGCCAATCTGGTTGTTTCAGCCTTGTTATTATTTTTATTATTACCTAGGGTCCAAGGATTCGACTCAGCGAAAATGCTGACAGAGACAGGCATAGAAATGAGAATACGTTCAATTGAAACATTGACCATTAATAGTGATTTATTCAATAATTTCTTTAAGCGTGTACACCGGATAAAATTTCAACATGGCGGCCATTGCTTATTGGCCCGCTTTCATCATAAAACTCTTTTGTATTTATTTCAACGTTAATTTGCTAACTTCTATATATTGATTATGCAGCTGCTTCGTTATTAAATGATTTTAATTATATTTTCTTAAAACAAACGCAAACCAACACCCCGTTTGGATGTCGACATTTAACATGCACGCCCCTCTTTCTCTCTCACATTCATACTTATAATCTCAATTTACTTTTTGTGTACACATATCTGCGATTTGGGTAAAGAGCTCTTTAAGTAAAATTTTGGTTTCGCACTTTCCTGATTCTGTAGACTAGAAGTTCTAGAAGCGGGTTCACATGTTGGTTTCTCAAAGTTGCGTGGTTACCTTTTTTACTATTTCACTGACTCTAATGTATAATTTTGAAAACAATCACTGCACACTGTCTTAGTTCTCTTCTAGCGATCACATAATTACATTTTGAACTGTTTAAAACAACTAGGCCGGTATAAATTGCCGGCTGCCTGTAACAAGGTGTTACTGCTGCTGCTGTATTGTGTAGACTGGGACGAAAATTATGCAAATTTTACGTATGTGTGTGGGAGTAAACGTCATCGTTCTTTTGTCTCTTGTTATATAATCGCCTTGTATGTTACGTATTATACTCACGTCATTGTTGCTTTAATGACGTTTGGCGTTGTCGGCCAATGAAACATAAGTATGAAGCGCCGTTACTGGTGGCTGTAACCATTATAAGTCTTTTTATCTGCACGTACACTGCTGTCCTTGAAATTATTTTGTTGTCTCGGAACTGCGTCGTTGTAGGCAAAAACCAAGGGAAGTTGTAATACCCATAGAAATGACTTTAAAAACATCGGAATACCATAATTTACTGCCTTGCATACCATACTTTTTATATCAGGCTTTTTGTACTGTCACACCTTCTAGAATGTTCAAGAGCACTTGAAATACGCATTATGCTGGAGCTGCTGTAAGGATGGAACGTTGTTCTCGAACACCTGCGCTGCCTATTTAAACATCAGCAGCTGGCTTTGTGAGTTAGTTACGTAGTGCGAATCGAGTGGTATCTGTAGATTAGTGTAAATGTGTTATAATTAGTGACATTATTATTTCCTCTATTACTTGACATTATTATTAGTGTGGACAAATTTAACTTGAATTATTGTACAAGTATAATATTTTTGAATAACTTGTTGATTGCTAACTGTTATTTGTGATTAATTAAAGCTGGCAATTAGTGACTGTATTTGTGTCTGTATTTTGTTTTCCACTGTACCATACGACGATCAGTGAGACCATCGTAACAAAATCATGAGCACACTACCATTTAGTTCAAGTTAAGCCAATCGTATTAATAAACACGGCTTATGCCGCCTCAAGGCTTATAACGTGTTGGCTACGTTATAATCCAGGGAACCCGTGATAATTGAGTCTAGCCAATTATACAGGCTGCCTACGTTGTAACAAACTGAAAAATCAAACACATCACTAACAAGTATTATAATTGTTCTAATTAAAGGAAACAAGGGGAGGGAATATAGCTAATTTATGCACTCACTTTAGCATGTAACAAAGATGACATCTCTTTATTAACATCTGATATGTAACACATTACAAATAAAAATTTACTCATACAGAAATTGTAAAGGGGTTTTCTGTCAAAAAAAATATGTTCATACAGATCAAGTATTTACCTCGGATCCGAGTCTCTTTTAATCTAGTTAAGAAGTTTCAAATTTACTTTACTTGTTTATATGATTACATTATTATTTAAATACCATTTGAAGAATGGTATTATTCAGTTAAGCGATGTTTCAAAGTTACATCTCAAGAGTAATGTTACAATGTATGATTTCAGAAATTACTGGTTACATCATTCTAAAACTTAATGCTTAGAGATTGTCTTTTAAAAGTCTTTGTCACTTATAAATACTTATATTTTAAATATACATAATTCACGGAAGACGAGCTTCCGCGTCACCTCTTAGATAAGTGTTATCTGTCCATGTCCTGGGGTGTGAATCTTCGGTACACTCTTAGTCGGGGGTTGTCATCGGGGTAGTCTTTCCAGTGGATGTCGTCGGAGTCAATTAATGATGAGATGGATGTTATCTAGCGTGAACTCGTCCTGATCCTCGGCGGTAATGGTAAATGTTGTTTAGGTCTTAGTCGTCACAATTCACAGTTATGCACATCACATATTTAATGGCACCGTAGTATTGGAGTTTACATCTTCTTTTCACATTTTGTTGGAATTACTTTACTTGAACCATATTTGATCGTTAGTTTTAATTAACAGGAGATGTCACCTTATACACTAGTTTTCCTTTTTTACATCTTTGTTTAACAAAATTACTCACAACATCTTATTTATTTATAACTAGCTCTCCACGCTATTAGTCGAAGCTAACACTCACATAAAAATAAAAAATAAACATTTTGTGAAGAGCGCTCGCTTGGAGCTGTTTTCAGTTTGAAAGCCGCATTATTAGTCCTTTATTGTTACAACAGGAATGTTCCAACGACGCGGAGTGAATACTCCGCCATAATATAGTTCCAACTTTTAATTAATAATACAGTCTTACAGTTCGACAAAATAATCAATCGAGACTTATCTTGTCTACAGAATTTATTACAACTACTACTACTGACTTTAAATTATTAATTATTTTTACATTCTGGTTTACAGGTATTTCTTATTTAATGCCGGGTCGGTATGCAAGTTGGATCCGGAATACACAGGTCATAGCATGATAAATTTAATAAAGGGTTAACAGTATTATTTTTAACTTTTGCTTTCACAGTTTTAATTAATTATTTTAGTTAGATTTTCTTAATTAATTCTCATTACTATTATGAGTTAGTTCAGGCGTATTTGGTTTAATAGTGCGATTTAATGTTTTTCACTAACTTCCCATTTTATATTTTTATTATTAAAAAATTTTTTTTTTATTATTTAAATCGTCACATAATCCGCCGCTTAAAATAGACATGGGGGGGACTATTAATAAGGAGAACTCGAAAGTAAGGTACTGGGTTTATGCTTGGGGATTACTGTGTGAAATTTACTTAGTACTCGTTTTCTTTCCTTTCTTGAAGTTCCCTTTATCTCGTTTCTTAAAGACTAACTTAATTTTATTTCTTACTACTAATTTCCCGCAACTTCACAATATCGTGGCCCAACTGATTACATTTTGCATACTCTAACTCTATTAATTAGCTTTCTGCACTTTCTTTAACCCTTTTCAGTGCGGCGCCGTTGTGACTGTGTTACGTACTTATTTCTATCTTTTAATAATACTAAGGTAATCTAAAGTCGATCCCATACTCGACCTTATATCCTTTCTTAACTCTAACTGCTTATTCTACTGAGATAAGCGGAATTTCACGAAGGGGAATCTTTATTTACTCTTAAACAATCAGCAGTTACAAAACTATGCAAGAGGGGACAAACACTTTACACAAGAAGCATGGTATTATACACAGGGGTGGTGGCTATTGTTTACCACTTTAGGATTTCATAACAATAGGGGTCGCTTCCTACAATTCTTGACACGATTATTTCCTGCACGAACGAGTTTGTCTTATTCTGGCAAGCTGGGGAATTATTTTTCGAACAGGCCACAACCTGGTGTTTACACTATTCAAATATACTTTTATTATTAATTCCTTTTTACTTATTTCACTAATACACTTTTATAACACGTTAGTATAATTTAAGATATTATTAAACTTTTTATTTAAAGGACTTATCATTTACTTAAAAATTGTATTATTTATCTTTTTTTTATTTAGGACATGTTTATATACTTCGATTTAATTTTACTTAGTTTAAAAGTTTTTGTTTAGGGGTAAGGGGTTTAACATTTTATTTAACAATAGAGATAGTAGTTTTAGCACACTAAAACTTATTCTACTACACTATACAATTATTGCATACACAATTTAATTCATGGTTAAAACATTTGCTTTGGTTGTAAGAGAATTACTTATCATCTCATAGAAGGAGAAAAAATTCACACAGACGTCAACTTTACTTTCAACGATCAGCTGTTACGCTGGAATGTGGGTCAAACTAGTTTTCTATTAAACAATGGCATAGTTGTATGCGTGAGAAGGGGAGAATCACACTCGGGGTGAGAGAATGTTATTGTTCTATTCAACAACAGCTGACTGCTTCCTTTACAGACTTGTATCGGGTGGCTTCAACGAGGGTGGCATGTGCGATGCGCAACTATATATGTTTTAAACAAGTTACAGCCCGTAATTAAATTGAGATTTAGTCATTATTTTGTTTTACGTACTAAATTTAATTTATCTGATTCTGCTACTAGAGAGGAGTAGAATTTCACTTACAATTTATTTACACGTAATTGAACTTGTTTAATTTTGTCACTTGTTTATATAACTCACCGTGGCAACAGAAATACAATTTACATTTTTATGCAGGCATATGCAGGAAAACTACAGGTCTCGAATTGTCGCAAAATAGACGTGTTAGAGACTGAACATATTGACAAGTACTAAAATTCATGTAGGTACTTGAATTGGTGTAATACAATTATCATACAATAATAATTCAAGCAATTATTTTCACGTATATTAAGTAAATGAGATATACAAGTTTGTGCGTAATCTCACACAAAATTTACAATGGTAAATTAATATTGCCACTATTCCTTTATGCTACTTAGCCTTTTTGTTTTACATACAATACATTAACTGAGTGCATAGATCTGCAGAGTGCCGCATCTTATATGAGACACTACGCACACTAACATTTTATATAAAAGCAGAGTGGCGCATTTTATGTGACACTCTGTAAACAATTATTTTTACAAGGAAGCAGAGTGGCGTATTTTATAACGTCACAATGCTTACAAACTTTTTCTATTTAGCAGAGTGGCGCATTTTATATGTGTCACTCTGTACACGATCAATTTTTTTTTTTTAAACATCAGCAGAGTGGCGCATTTTATAATGTGTCGGCTACATTATAATCCAGGCAACCCGTGATAATTGACTCTAGCCAATTATACAGGCTGCCTACGTTGTAACAAACTGAAAAATCAAACACATCACTAACAAGTATTATAATTGTTCTAATTAAAGGAAACAAGGGGAGGGAATATAGCTAATTTATGCACTCACTTTAGTATGTAACAAAGATGACATCTCTTTATTAACATTTGATATGTAACACATTACAAATATAAATTTACTCATACAGAAATTGTAAAGGGGCTTTCTGTCAAAAAAAATATGTTCATACAGATCAAGTATTTACCTCGGATCCGAGTCTCTTTTAATCTAGTTAAGAAGTTTCAAATTTACTTTACTTGTTTATGATTACATTATTATTTAAATACCATTTGAAGAATGGTATTATTCAGTTAAGCGATGTTTCAAAGTTACATCTCAAGAGTAATGTTACAACGTATGATTTCAGAAATTACTGGTTACATCATTCTAAAACTTAATGCTTAGAGATTGTCTTTTAAAAGTCTTTGTCATTTATAAATACTTATATTTTAAATATACATAATTCACGGAAGACGAGCTTCCGCGTCACCTCTTAGATAAGTGTTATCTGTCCTTGTCCTGGGGTGTGAATCTTCGGTACACTCTTAGTCGGGGGTTGTCATCGGGGTAGTCTTTCCAGTGGATGTCGTCGGAGTCAATTAATGATGAGATGGATGTTATCTAGCGTGAACTCGTCCTGATCCTCGGCGGTAATGGTAAATGTTGTTTAGGTCTTAGTCGTCACAATTCACAGTTATGCACATCACATATTTAATGGCACCGTAGTATTGGAGTTTACATCTTCTTTTCACATTTTGTTGGAATTACTTTACTTGAACCATATTTGATCGTTAGTTTTAATTAACAGGAGATGTCACCTTATACACTAGTTTTCCTTTTTTACATCTTTGTTTAACAAAATTACTCACAACATCTTATTTATTTATAACTAGCTCTCCACGCTTTTAGTCGAAGCTAACACTCACATAAAAATTAAAAATAAACATTTTGTGAAGAGCGCTCGCTTGGAGCTGTTTTCAGTTTGAAAGCCGCATTATAAGTCCTTTATTGTTACAACAGGAAAGTTGCAACGACGCGGAGTGAATACTCCGCTATAATATAGTTCCAACTTTTAATTAATAATACAGTCTTACAGTTCGACAAAATAATCAATCGAGACTTATCTTGTCTACAGAATTTATTACAACTACTACTACTGACTTTAAATTATTAATTATTTTTACATTCTGGTTTACAGGTATTTCTTATTTAATGCCGGGTCGGTATGCAAGTTGGATCCGGAATACACAGGTCATAGCATGATAAATTTAATAAAGGGTTAACAGTATTATTTTTAACTTTTGCTTTCACAGTTTTAATTAATTATTTTAGTTAGATTTTCTTAATTAATTCTCATTACTATTATGAGTTAGTTCAGGCGTATTTGGTTTAATAGTGCGATTTAATGTTTTTCACTAACTTCCCATTTTATATTTTTATTAAAATTTTTTTTTTATTATTTAAATCGTCACAGGCTTAGTGCTAGGCACTGGCTGAGACCGTTGGGGGAATGTAGAATCGGGTGCAGGATTTGCGGGACACCACAACTGGTTTCAGCTATCGGATGAACTCGTGGGGAGAATGTAAATACGCGTACGGGACGCGAGTGGATAAAAATAATCCTCCGTTTGAAATTGGAGTCATCTTAATGGCTGAATAAAATCTCTTTAAAAATCTTAAACAAAAAGCTTTGATCATGAATACTTCCAAATGTGCTGCAATGTAATTATTGTATCGTATAATATAATTATTATAATTATCGTACTTCACAGTACGATTTACATTACGTTTCACATAATGGGCCATTGATTTTTGAAAATAATAGTAAGTAGGTTTCTTTACATGAACTCTTGTTACCTGAAGTAAATCTACACTTACGAACCCATTGTGATTAGTTTTGGGCGTACTACGCGCGCAAAATGTTTATTTTAAACTATGCGTAACGAAAGCTAGATGTAGTTAGATTTTTTTTACATTGTAGGTCGCGTTCGATATACCACCCAACGCGTGTATTATAAAACGGAGGACCTTTAAGTGACAAGAAAATTGTCGAAAGAGACAACAAAGTCTATGGAATACATCCAGGCAATAGGGATGAACCTAAGATTTCATTTCAGGGGGGGGGATTTTTTCAACTACATATTTTCTTAAGAGTATTGTTTTTCTCATGTTATAATAAAAATCGTGCCTAAAACTAATAGGCAAATAATACCTGTAATTTACGAATTTTATTAAAATAACATACATCAGATAGGCTTCCAGTTAGTCTTGAAAGCCTAATAATACCTTTATGTGGAATATAAATACTTTAAAGAAAACATTAAAATTAAGAAAATGAGGGTTACCAGCATGTATAGAATTGATGTGGATATCCAACAGTGTTGTTGATATAAATTTTACGGCATGTAAAATATTAAATAATTTTGTTAAAAAATATGATTGTCAGTCTTTTTCAATTAATTTCATATAAAAAACACGCAACCAGTTTAAAATGTTTGCTCCAACATTTTTGGATTTGGGGGGGGGCATATATCTCCTTATATCACATGCCTAGGTTTGCCCCTGCATCACAACTGGATTAACACATTAAGGTACTACTTAAAATTCAAATTATTATTATTAAATGTCATAATATAATAAATATTATAATTGATATTAAATTATGATTACATTAAGTTAATATTTAATATTAAGAAAAATCGTTATGATAAGAAATAGTTTATACTGTAGTAGCAGCACACGCGTTGCTGCACGTGGCAATCAACTAAATTTCTTACAAAACGGCCAATATCTCAAAAACGAAAAAAAGGATTTTATTGAAAAAAGTGTAATTTTCTCTAAATTTCACTTGTTGACATCATATAGCTATCTCTCATAAAACGAAAGTTTGTCGCATGTCGAAAATATCACTACGCGCAAATTAAATAAGAAACTTCATGACGTGGAATCGTCATTTAACGCATATGTAATTGCGTTATTTAATGCACAGTCTATCCAGAGTGAAGAGAATAAAACGGTACAAACGGTACGGTTATTTCCGTAGAAAAAAAGCTGCGTTATAGACGTCCGTGTAGCCGTAGCGAAACGATATACGTGACGCTGAACAGCTTCTATAGTATCTTTTGTTATGTCTAGTCTTATGGAATTGTCATGCAGTCTCCGTATGCGTGTGCTACTTACATTGGGCCAATCGTCCACAACACTTTTATTGTAATCGTCCAGTGACGTTCCAGTTCTCAGTAGGACGGAACCCAATGGAGTGCCCCTCACTTGAAGCCACTGTGCCATACACCGCGACTCAGACGTATTCTTCGATGGGTTCTGAGGGTGCTGATACCTCCATGGGTTCTGGTGTTGAACAACTTCCATAGTGTCTATGAACACCTTCAGTTCTGTAGGATTACTACACGAGATGACAACGTCTAGTTCAGGTTGAATAAATCCTATGCGCACCAGACCGCTGTCAATATTGCTCTTGTCCACCATGCGTATGTTCTGGAACACCTGGAAAATTAATAATCTAATTACTCGCCTACACTTTCGTAAGGATAGATTTAGTGTTTTATATAATACACACATATATACATATATATATATACAGGGTCCGCCAGTGAAGCGGGAAATTTCGAAAGTCCAATAGTTCATTTTCTGCTCACGAGAGGCCGTGGAGGTTTTCGATTGTTGTTTTACATTTAATGCCATTTGTTAAACATGGAGCAGTGGTCCGGTGCACAGTGTGCCTTCTGCGTAAAATCGTTTTATAAGAATGGTGACTGTGTAACTTCTGTACAACGATTGTTTTGTAATCATTTCAATATTCCACGACATGGAAGAGTGCCGTCCGCTCATGCAATTATGTCATGGGTGAAAAAGTTTGAAGAAACTGGTTCCACATTAAACTTAAAGCATAGAGGAGCAACAAGGTCTGCAAGACCAGAGGAAAACATTGAAACAGTTCGAGTAGCATTAACGCGTAGTCCACAACGTTCTGCAATGAAACATTCATCCGCACTAAACATTAGTGACACATCGTTACGACGAATTTTGCATAAAGACTTATCTTTTCATCCTTACAAAATTCAAGTAATCCAGGAGTTGAAAGATGGCGATATGCTGGCTCGCAGGATTTTCAGCGAAGAAATATTGCGACGTGTAAATGATGATGAAAACTTTATTCACCGCATGTTTATGTCAGATGAAGCACATTTTGATTTGAATGGATATGGAAACAAACAAAATGGTCGATATTGGAATGATGAAAACCCAGGTGAGTTGCATGAAAAGCCATTACATAGTCCGGAAGTTACGGTGTGGTGTGCAGTTTCATCATCTGGCATTATTGGGCCATATTTTTTCCAAGACGATAGAGGAAACACCACAACTGTCAATGCAGACCGCTACATACACATGGTCAGAACATTTTTGATGCAACAGCGCCCTAGGTTTCCGGAAATTAATTTTTTCCAGCAGGATGGTGCCACAAGTCATACTGCTCGTGTGTCCATGGCTGCTTTAAGAGAACTCTTCCCGGACGGACTCATATCCAGATATGGCAACATCTCGTGGCCTGCAAGATCCCCAGATTTGTCCGCATGCGACTTTTTTCTTTGGGGATTTCTGAAGAGCAGGGTGTACATTGATAGACCGCACACCATACCGGAATTACAAAAGAATATCAGACAAGAAATTGCACGGATTCAACCTGACCTGTCGAGTGATGGAAAATTTTCGGTCAAGATTAGAAGAATGTTTACACAGAAATGGCTCTCACTTGAGCGGCGTTATTTTTCAAAAGTACAATAATGGCATAGTTTACTCAACTCAAATCTGTAAAAAAAAATTCTGATAATAAATGTTTCATGAAAAAATTGGGTACTTTTAATTTTCCCGCTTCACTGGCGGGCCCTGTATATATATATAGTGTTACATGTATAGGCGTCTATACACATTATTTACAACGTGGCTAGCATCAGTATCTACGTATTTTATTTTGTACTCTGTTCAAAGAAAGGAGAGCACTGCTTCTAAACATTTATAACTTCCACAATAACTAACATACAAGACTACATAATTACGCACTTTAAATTCTCGTTTAGTTCTCTTTTCGGGGTTTCGCGCAGTTTCATATTTTGGGGGTTTTTAATTATTTAATACGTTATGTTATATATTATAACGAGAAGCCCAGAACATTCTCCCCCCCCCCCGTCCAGTGTGGCAAGTGTTGCCTCAGTCAAGGCTGCCCACAAGTAGGTTCTAGGGTGTTCAAGAACACTTGAGATACGCATTAAGGTGGCGTACAGTAAAGAAGGAAAGTTATACTGGACCTGTGCGCGACCTATAAAAGCAAGAGCGTCTGGCGTTGTCAAGTCAGTTACGTGAGCGATTTTCCTTAGCGCGGATCGAGTGTTTGTCGGAGTATAGTGAAAAGTGATTATTGCGCTGGACTCTTATTAGTTGACATTATTAATGCGTGTGGACAATTTTTACTTGAATTTTTGTAAGAGACTATCTTTTTGATTACAAGTTATTAATTGTGATAATTAAAGCTGATGATTAGTGATTTAATTGGTGGCTCATATTTTGTTTTCCACTGTACCATACGACGATCAGTTAGACCGTCGTAACAATATATTTTATACACAAAACTGTACACATTTACAATATCCGATCCAAAAATAAATGGATACCCAATTAAAATGATCTTTTCTGTTTCTATTTTAGCGTGCCGTTTCATATGGTCCTGGGGGGTTTCCCTTCATTTGATACTATAATGAAGGAAACCACACATTTTTCTTCCTTCTGACATGAGACCCATCTTGGCCAAACTGTTGCAAAAAACGTAGAATCAGAAAAAGCTCCCGTTACTCTACGCTTTGAACATACTTTTTACCTTTAAACATTTCATTTTTGTACACGTAATACACTAGAAGGTATGAAGCTTTACCTTTGATTGTGCCATTGTGTCAGCTGAAAATGCCGCAGGACTAAATATTACTGAGGTTTAAGAAAAAATATTTATTACCTATAATTCCAAATAATTCAGCAGCGTGTAGGCACTGATAATTTTTAATCATTACACATTTGACTCTCCACAATTAATATTGTACGGAAGACAAAGTATAGTCACCTACGTTGTGAAATGGATCTCTTTACGCTTATAATTCCAGCGTTTGGAACAACGTTGGTTCAATCACACTACTACCAAGTACCTATCATAGCATCAAAGAAGTTCAGTTTTATTTTTAAGCTAACGTTTAACATTGAACTACGGTGAAAAAAGTAGTTGGCCTCGTGATGAATGTTAAAGACGCATCACAATACACGATTATAAACGTTGTTCCAGTTTATGATAATAATTACTTTTTAAACGAATTACGAATCTAAACAGCTGTGAAAGGCAACTTCTTAAGAAGGGCTCATAGTACATGGGACAACGTTTGGGGATGATGAAAAATAAAACACGTTTGCAAACTCGAACACAGCATTGCATCCAATAATGAAAACTGGAAAAGATCTTCTGAGTAAAATTTCATCATCATCATCATCATCAACCTTAAGGATTAGGCTCATCCTGAACCTGTTCTGGGACCCACTTCGCTTCGGCCGTCCTACATCTCTCTTCCCCACCGGTCTATATTCCATTGCTAGGACTTGAATCCTGTCACCCGCCATTCTTTCCAAATGTTCACACCACCTTCTTTTGTCGCCTCTTAGCTGTTTCAACAATGGGTAGACCCCAGTTCCATCCTTATATCTTCTGTCTATCGAGAATGGTACAACAGCTCAGAGCACTTCTCATAAACTTCATCTCCGCTGCTTGAATCTTGCTTTGTCTCTTTCTGGCTTCATCGCCATACATCAAAACTGGTACTGCTACAGTGTTAAAAAAAACCTTACCCTTGTCTCCTTCTTTGTCTTATTTTTAAGATATCTGTGAATTGTTTCACAGATATTCCTAAATTTGTTTAATTTTTTATCCAGATCAATTTCTGTCCCATATGTCACGTAACATCCCATGTAACTGAAATGCTGGACTTGTTCCATTATCTTTCCATCTATGAGTGAAATTTTATCTGATTTTAAATGAAAACCATGATCCACAGTTCTGAATATACGCTTATTGGTATGGGAAACAGACAAATAATGTTGTCAATGGTCATAGTGGTGTAAGTTGGTTGTGTGAAGTAGGGGGAATGTTTGTTAAGTACAAACAAATTTACAAAGTTTTGTTAACCTAAAACACGGTATGAATTAAATGTTACTGGATTACTCAAGAAAAACATTTATTAAATAAACACACAATGAGTCTTGGAGTAAATAATTAGGACGGAAATCGTCCAACAACAGCTCAAACTGTTCGGATTTGAGTAGGATTACTGCCAAAACTCTTAAGTCTGAGAAACGAATGGAACCGCGTGGACAGACGAGAGCTTCCTCCACCCGTCGCTCCGCCTATCCCAGCAGGTACGTGTTCCTCAATCAATTACGCTTTAATGTTTTCGAATATCTGTTGACGCGTATTATGGAATATTCGGGAACACTTGTGCTGTCTATTTAAACAACGACAGCTGCCGCTTAGAAGTCACTTCAAGTAGCGATTTATTCAAGTGAGGTTTGAGTATTCTAACGAAGTGTTATTGCATTATAATTGTGCGGGACTCTATTAGGCCTAGCGCACACATACAATTTTTAGTTGGACAACTGTTGAGTTCGTAGTCGTTCATCAGAATGGGAACCATTGGTTTAAACGTGAGTGCGCACACTAGCCCGATAGTTGGCCAATAGTTGAGAGCAATCAAATATATTGCACTTACCGTCTGCGGCTTCCACAAACAACGTCTTCACAAAGTTGACATGTTTCGGGACACTTGTCCCATCATCAGAACTTAAAATAATCGTGTATCATTTAAGTTGATACATTTGTCAATGTCAATTAATTAAAATATTAAAATTCAACATGAAATAAATAATTTAAAACAATATAAATACGTAAATGTCTAAAAGCGAGCGCGGACGTTTAACGATGTACATCGTACGGAGATTGACCGCGCACTGAATTACGTTTTGCTCCCACCACGACAATAGCGCAAAGCAGTGTCGTGCAATACATTTGATTTGAAAAGCAGTTTATCATTTAAAACACGCGGCTTGGTATCAGTATTGTTATATGCTTTATAAATTTCATACTCTTCAAGAGCGTTCAAATATCGCCCTTTCTTACATATGTGAAGGGGTATTAAATTAGTTTTAAAATTTGTGTAATT
The DNA here is from genome assembly GCA_034769895.1 of Magicicada septendecula. Lineage (NCBI taxonomy): Eukaryota > Metazoa > Arthropoda > Insecta > Hemiptera > Cicadidae > Magicicada > Magicicada septendecula. Next base: position 1,420,785,196 of record CM068367.1, on the reverse strand, counting down.
ATGATTCTCGGGAATGAGGTGTTCTGCAAATTTTGACTTGATATTGTCCAAACTGTGAAGGTGTGTAGGCGGCCTATGTTCTGTAAATCTTTTTAAAAATCTACGTCCTGTCTGGCCCACATAAAAGGCGTCACAATCGTCACATATCAATTTGTAAACACCAGTTTTGTGTTCAAGGCTGGTAGATCTGCGGACACGAAGATTATTCATAATATTATTAGTGGTTTTGTAAGTGACCTTTATATTCCTGGTTTTATTAAAAATTGACCCAAAAACTTAGGCATAAGGTATGTGTACGGTGTTGGAATGTATTTGCATGTTGTACTCTCGCGTGTTTTATGTCCGTTAATGTTTCTATGTTTTTTCTTATGTTTTCGAAGGATGTTGTTCACCATATCGACATCATAACCATTAGCAACTGCAATGTGTTTAATGGTGTCTAATTCCTCACGGTATTCTTTATCACCGAGGGGCAAAGATAAAAAGTCTATAAATCATACTATGGAAGGCAGCCAATTTCTGGGATAAAGGATGAAAGGACTTAGCATATATTACAATATCAGTCGTTGTGGGTTTTCTATAGATGTTAAATTGTAATTTTTTATTATTGTCCTTGGCAACAGTTAAATCTAGAAAATTCAGTTTACCATTGTTTTCACTTTCAAGTGTGAACCGCATTTTGTCATTGATATTATTCAAATAACTATGTAAATTATCAATTTGCCTTTGTGTACCTTTGTATATTAAAAAGGTATCATCAACATACCTGCCGTAAAATATTATGTTATTCTTGTGTTTGTTATTCGTGAGAATGAATGAATTTTCGAAATTATTCAGGTATATATCTGCAAGAAGACCTGAAAGTGGAGAACTCATTGCTAACCCATTTTTTTGGCTGAAATATTGATTATTGTGGGTAAAATAATTTTGATCAAGAAATAACTCCAAAATGTGCATCAATTCATTTATACTATCAATATCCAATTTATTAATATCAATAAGGTTAATCTTAAGTATACGCAGGGTCTCAGCTACTGGTATATTCGTATATAAGTCTACAATATCAAAGGAAACAAGTTTGTAAGCCGGTTCAACTATTAAGTTTTTAACCTTATTCACAAAGTCAACACTATTAATTAGACTATGATCATTAATTATTTGTATATTGTGCTTTATTATGTTAACTAATTTTTCAGCCGTTTTATACCCCGGAGCAGTGGTGAAATTTACTAATGGTCTCAAGGGGATAGCATCCTTGTGGAGTTTGGGTAATCCCGTCAAAACGGGTGCTTTTGAATTTATAGGTTTCAAAGATCTTGTTTGTTCATCAAACAAATGGGTGCATCTGTTTATACACTGATTTAATCGTTTTACATAATTTTCAGTTGGGTCAGAATTTAGTAAACCAATGTTGTTGTTAATAATGAAATTTTGTATTTTATTGTTATAATCTTCTCTGTCCATAATAACCACAGTGTTACCTTTGTCAGCTTTAGTGACGAGAGCTTTATTGTCAGATAATTTTTGTTTTAATCCTATTAAAATTTTCCGTTCTTTATTATAATTAGTATTTGTTAAAGGAATAGAGGAATGAACATTATTATACAGATTTTTAATGATTTTATTGAATTTTTCGTTTATTAAGAAACGTGTCTGGTCTTGATCTTTTTGGTCAACCATTGCCTTAACAACAGTCTCTGCATTGATAATTTCTGTAATAATGTGCTTACGATTGAGACTCGATTTGTGTATGGGAAGATTATACTTCAAACCTTTGCTCAATAAATCAGTTTCATCAGTATTTAAAACAAGGGAAGTTAAATTCTGCAACCGCGTATAAAATTTGTGTTTACATTTGAAATTGCTGGATATCGGTAACTGATCATTCAACAACCTTTGTAGTTTATCTGATTGCTTTATATACGCATTTGATAAACTATTCGCCTGACGTCATTGTTTATAAAATCCAGATAATGATTCAGTACGGCTGGATGCGTGTTATCTAATAATTGTAAATGTAATTTGTATAATGTATAATTTAGATTTGACTTTTTAATGTATAGAGATTTAATTTCTTCTTTAACTCTGTAAATTTCTGCATATTTTTTGGTTTTTGATTCAGCAATAGATGAACCTTTAAGTCTTATAATAGCATAATTCGGTATAACACTGTTCTTCAAACAAGATTTGTTGAACTTAATGAGTAAAATAGTTTTGTGTAATTGAACTTTAATATTTTGAAATTTTCGTACTAAGTTTTCACGACTGTCAGTATTCATGTAACACGTGGCTTGGTACTAAATATTTGGAATTATTCCTTTTAAACACAAAGTTGAGAGCAGTTGGATCTGGCTCCAACTGGTCGATGATAGCAGCCCGACTAAACTATCGGTGGCTGGCGCCAGAGCTATGGGCCTCTATGTGGGTGCGCACACATACAACTCAACAGTTGTCCAACTTAACAACCCGTACATGACGATCAGTCACTTTCCTTGTTCTACACAGTGTGCTTGTGCTATACCATCGTGGTTATTGTGCATTATAATTTTATCGTAGTTTATTGGTTTATTTAATAAATAACGTAATAAATAATACCTATAATAATGAATGTTTTGAGAGATGAAGAAATAGACAAATTAATTGATGAAGTAGAGAAGCGACCGCCACTGTATTTAAAGTCTCTAAAAGAATATTCCAACAGCAATTTAAAGAAAAAGCTGTGGGAAGAAGTATTCACCATTGTAGCACAAAACTGGATTGGTCTGCCCCCAGAAGAAAAACAAAGTTTAGGTAAGTGTATCTACACATTAATTGTTTCGTAACTAAAAAACTTACAAAATGCAATTAAAATGATAAAAGGTTCATTCAAGTCCATGAAGTTAGCAGAGCCGCTGCAGTTAAGAAAAATGTCATAGTATTACATTGTCACAAAAAAAAATGCTTATTGTTATGTAGCAAGTCAATATTACTTTCAAATCTTTACTGAAATTAAAAGCGACTCATCTTGTTTATTTATTTTTACTCAAATTTTTTTTTTTTTTGAAGAGGGGCCACTAGTTATTTAAAACTAGGCATAAGCCTAGAGAAGCTAAAAGGCGCTAGGTCCAGGGTGACGGGACTTGCAATTAAACTCTCTGTTATAAACAAACATAACATTTATTGAGTCTTGTATTGTGTTACATATCGTGTGTTAATCGGTTTCCTTGTTTTTTTGAATTTCAATTTAGTGTATAAATTTTCCCCATGCATACCCCACAAAAAGTGACACAAACCTAAATCACACATAACATGTATAGATATAAAACAATTGTTTTCTTTTTTGTTGTTTTTTTTTTGTTTTTATAATGCAAATATATTTCGTGTAAATATCTTCCCCGTACATACCCCACAAAAAGTGACACAAACATAAACCACAAAGTATAAATATATATCTATAAAACAATTGTTTTCCTTTTATAATGTAATTATTTTTGGTGTAAATAATCTTCCCCGTACATACCCCACAAAAATGACACAACATAATTCACAAAGTATATATATATATATCTATAAAACAATTGTTTTCTTTTTATAATGTAAATATTTTTGGTGTAAATAATTCTTCCCCGTACATACCCCACAAAAATGACACAACATAATTCACAAAGTATAAATATAAATATATATATATATATATTTCATTACTTTCTGCTACAGTCCGTTTCTTGATGTATATAATACTATAATACTTATAACTATTTTACCTCAAGATGTATTTTTTCCTTTAGGGACATGTTTCGGGAGATCCTGTTCTCCCATTTTCAACCTTCGCCATCTTGCTTCTGGTGCAGTATTTAACATCCAGAAGCCAACACACAAATACTGCACCAGAAGCAAGATGGCGAAGGTTGAAAATGGGAGAACAGGATCTCCCGAAACATGTCCCTAAAGAAAAAATACATCTTGAGGTAAAATAGTTATAAGTATTATAGTAATATATATATATATATATATATATATAATATCATTTTCTATATAAGTAACTCGATGTTTCTTGCAGTAATTATATAATTTGTGATGTTTTCAATTTGTTTCTTCTGCAAGTAGATAATATTGTATATTCTTTTGGAAACTGCTGTGCAACAGTTTAACTGCGCAGGTAAAGCTGATAAGACAGATTGATTCTGAATTGACTTTCTTCTGTATACTTCACAACCCAGAGTAGGATCCACTTCTGTACAGTTATTATTCACTGGTGTAAATAAGTAGTCCTGGAACAAATGAATATGCAACTGTAATAATAAATGACTAGAACACTCCAATAGTAGACACTAGTGTTAAAAACCATGTTATAAAAAAGAATATACAATATTATCTACTTGCAGAAGAAACAAATTGATCACAAATTATATATATATATATATATAAAACAATTGTTTTCTTTTTATAATGTAAATATTTTTGGTGTAAATAATTCTTCCCCGTACATACCTTACAAAAAGTGACACAACATAATTCACAAAGTATAAATAGATATCTCCGTCACATCCACATTCTAAGTCTCGCTATATCGATACCCAACACGCTTATAAGTTTAAAATAACAGAGGCACTCGCCTATATACCCACCTTTTATTTTTATAGACATTTCCGTGCAGACATACGAAAGTATAAAAGTTTCACTAGTTCTCCCGCGAATCTGGACTGCCCAAAATGCCAGATGTAATATTAAAGAAGTCTTAAATTTGGTAAGAAAATAAACAACGAGTCTGAAAATTTAACTAAGGATGATACATGGGAAAGACGGTGAGCCACCATCTTTCCTTTGGCCGGAACTGTAATTGTGAATTGGCTGAGATAATGATTTATAATTTTAATAATGATTAATAATTTAACAATAGCGTTTAAAAAAAATTTGCAATACTAAAATGTCCTGATCAGTTATGTAATATTTAAGAAAACTGGATTGGCCCGGGAACCAACATGTTCCTCAGCCTGGAGCATGCCGGTGTCTGCATACAAGGCTGCCTATACAGGATTAAGCAGGGGCCGGACTGTTACCGATTTAGACAATTATAACCCTTACATAAACCCCAAAATTGTAATTTAAATTTGTGAAATAAATTGACAGAAATTACAACTAAACTCTACTAGCCGGTGAGGTTTCATCCTGTCACAAACGGAACTTCCCCCCCTTACATACATGGAAACGCCAGACCCCAAATACTTAAAAAAAAACCCCTAGTACTGGAAACTAGAAAGAAACTACTGATTGAATTAATGTGACAGGCCTTGGATACCTGCCAGCCCCCGGGCTTACACTGAATACCAAGTTATTACATTATCAAAGAAATCCGCGCACAATTCTGTCTAGTTAAAGTGAGGCCTGATTAAAACGTTTTGAAGATGATCAAATTTGACAATTATTCACTCATGCTCGACAAAAGCTATAAGTTGTTAACAGCACAGATCCGGGTGTCTATGTAGATTTAATTAATTATAATAATGGTTTGTGGTCACCTGGTGAAGTTGAGGTTACCAAGTCCAGGGTGAGTGTTGGTTAGGTCATGCTGTTGTCCTCTACGACAGGCGAAGTCGAAAGCCCTTTGTTATACGTTCAGGTGGAGATGGTCATCCTGAGGCAGCGTCCACGTCTTAGACCAGAGGCCCTGCGCATGCACAAATAATTAGGACAGGTCCCAACACTTTTTCTCCCTCTATAAGGCGTCACGTACATTGGGTATAATTGTATATCACAATTTAAACTGGCCAACTCGTAACCCTTTTACTTATACTTGATTCGTTTTAGTAAAAAATTTTAAGACACCTCCAAAACCAACATAATATTCTTAAGCATGATTATGCTCATGTGGGCAAAGTTTGACACACTTTAACATGTCTATATCTGCACTTAGCACGTGTAATTACGTTAAAAAAAAAACTATCACATCCGCCAAAATAGCAGAATTCTACACCATTACATTGATAACGACAATTATTGTCTCTTAATTGCTTAACATGGTTATTTGAATACTTTAACTACATATATAGGACACGGACTGCTTTTGAAATCCTCGCCACGAGTTGCAAAATTATTTACTATCTTTCACACTTGCTGTATTAATTTTTTTTATTTACGAAACTCATAATACTATATATATTAATGTAACTTACCGCAGTTTTGTGAGTGTTTATCTACTCATAGTAGAAGATAGAATTTCAAACACAAAAGACTTCGCTCTGTCGAAAGGTACTTGGGATGTTACCTTTGTGGCTGACGGAAAGAGACCGGCGAAAACGTATTAAAATGCGCATTACTCAATTGCTGCATCTGGTGACCGATAGGGCGCGTGGCTTGTACCGCAGCGCCTTGTAAATTTCGCCGTTCCGCTTAACGTTAAACGCAGTAACCGCTAAACTGATTGTGCTTATGAATTATAATGTCTATAATTAAAAAAAAATATACAGTATTAGGCTTATTTGCGTATTTAACTCGCCGGCTCGTAAAACGACCGGCACAACTTTGTCATACTGCCACGAAACAGCTCCTTGAGGAGAAGTAAAGTAGAATGCAAAATAATCCCCAATGTTTACGCCACATACATTTCCGCGAACTCCACAAGGGATGATACTTTCAAGTGGGCATTCATACAAAGTATCCGCAAAGCGAACACCGTCTTTTATTCTAACGTAATTATGCAGTATGCAACATGCTTTCACTATTGCATCACAAAATTCTACCCCTACATCAATAGGACGGTAAAAAATGCGCCATTTACTGGCTAAAATTCCGAAAGCGCATTCTACCATTCGACGTGCTCTTGTGTGTCTGTAGTTAAACACTTTCTTTTTAACATCAGCATTTTTTCTGGGGAAAGGGCGTAAAACATTTTTCGACAGTCCAAAAGCCTCATCACCAAGAACAACAAATGGCATAGCTTCCCCAATCTCGTCATTTGGTAAAGCCCTACCTTTAGGAATGTTTAACTCTTCATTTTCCAGTTCTCCCCCCATATTTGAATTTTTGAAAATGTTTGAATCTCTTGATGACCCATACGATCCAATATCTACAAACACGAATTTGTAATCAGAGTCTACCCATGCCATCAATACCATAGAGAAAAACTTTTTATAATTGAAGCACAAAGATCCACTATCATGGGGCTGTTTAATCCGGATATGTTTTCCGTCGATAGCCCCTATAACGTTTGGAAAATTTGTACGTTGGTAAAATTCATTGGCCACTTTAATCCAGTCCTCTTCTGTTTTGACCGCCATGAAAATCGGCTGCAGAACTTGCCACAGTTTATCACTGGTCGCCCGTACAATACTTCTGATTGTGGAAGGTGCAAGTAAGAATTCGAATGATAATGCATAGAAACTGCTTCTAGTTGCAGAATACCTGAAAAAAAAATTGAACTAGTGGTTTCAATTGTTCAGCACCTCTCTCTTTCTCTCTCTCCATCTCCCTCTCTCCCCTCCCCGTATATCTCTGTCCCTATATATTTTTATCTATCTTGCCTCTTCGATAAAAGCATTCACTCATTTATTCATCGATTCATTCATTCTTCTTACCACACTATCCGTGTATATACAGTTTTTTTAATTTTATTTTTTAATTTTAGGCTCCAACCTCCATAAACGTTGGCAGAACCTAAGAACGTGCTTTGCTAGAGAACTAAAAGCTCAAAAGCATACTAAACATACTAAATTTGGACAGGGAGCAATCAAACGTCGCAAGTATGTTTACTTCGACAGATTACTTTTCCTCCTTCCAGATGTTGAGCAGAGGCAAACTGAGTCGAACCTTGGTCCTGTTCATGGCAATTCAGATGATGTAGAAGACACTGATGAAGTTAGGCCTACTGGTGAAGATCAAGACGTGCACGTCCCCCAAACAGCAAGAAGGAGGTTGGAGAGAAAAGAAACATACGAGGAACAACTCCCGTCATTGGTGAAACAGAAAATGAACCACGAAACCCAGAAAACAATAGATGAGGAAACAAATTTCGCTTTATCTTTGGTTCCAACCCTTAAGTCACTACCGGAGGAAAACAAATTGCAGGCCAGAATTGAAATTTTAAACGTTTTGCAAAAACTAAAGTTTCGTGCTCCTTTTCATTCTTTTACCGGTATAATACAACCTAATCCCCGGGAATATCAGGGATTACATCAGGCACAACCGATTTTTCCCTTTCATCACCAGGCATTTCATCCTACCCAACAACATGTTGAGTCCCCTTCTTATCCAAACCCACAGCCTTCGAACTACTATCCAATGAACTCAGTCTCTTCCTTTCAACCCTCCTTTCCACAAGCTTGTCCTACAAACACCGATATTTCTAGCGTTTCCTTTACAAGTTCATCAAGGCAATATTGAAACATCCCAGTCTACTACTAAATCAAGTAATTCAATTTCGCGTAAACGGGCTGATGCTGCACCTTCTCCTGCTATAAGTATTGTCTCCGATCAATCTGTTGGATCATATTTATCGCAGTTATCGGAAGAGTGCAGATCTCTAGAATTTGAGGACGTTCCGCTTACATATGAAGATTGATATTCGTAGGACTGACTATTTAGGACTGACGTTCCATTTTGTTTATTTCATTTTGTCATAACAGTTCCAATAAACAATTTACATAAATTTTGGGGTTTTTGTTATTTTTTACTATCCATATTTACTACATGATCCGTATTTTATTTCAAGACTTGGATTCAGGTATAGTCGGTACCACGAAAGAAAAGAATAACCTTTAATAACCAGGTAAACAAAACCGCGAGGCCCGGCGCCGAATCGAAGAATAGTAGTTGAAAAAAAATTATCTACTTCGTTTTAACCAGGAAAATATTTTGATGACGAAAAACACACCATTAAAACAAAGTGAAAGAATGAAATTTGTGTTTATCTCTTACCTTAATGTTACTACTAATCTTTCTTCAGGTGGTACAGCTAACCTCCATCTCGTATTCTTATAAGAAATTTCTGCTCTCAAAAGCGCCAACAATTCATCGAAACTGGACACACTCATTCTGCAGTACTTGAAGAATTTTTCTGGGTACTGCCGTAAATCGGTGTACAAAGTGTAAAACTTTCCTTTCAGCAGCCTTTCACTGTGAATAGGGTGAACCCAGTACTTTTTCCTCCGCCTTTGTTCCCGGATTTTTAAAAATAAAGCACACACTAGTACTGTGTTGTTGAAATCCATTCTGAAACGAACTGAATGAGGGATCCCTCTCGGCCAACTCGCAGTTGTAAGTGTGCACATGTACACCAACTATCGGCGAGCCTTCCCAACTCTCACCAACTGTTGTCCAACTGTCGGACGATAGTTGTCCAACTAAAAATTGTACGTGTGCGCTTACCCTTAGTTGACATTATTATTGCGTGTGGACAAATTTTACTCGGATTATTGTACATATTGATTATAAACTGTATTTGTGATAATTAAAGCTGGTTATTAGTGACTTGATTGGTGTCCGTATTTTGTTATACACTGTACCATACGCAGTGGCGAAGCGTCAGGGGAGACAAGGTAGACAGTGTCTCCCCATATAATTTATTCATAAAATAATTAATTTTTATTTATGCATTAAGTTGCATAAGTTTCTCAGAATGGTATAAAACTAATGTAAGGAGTTAAATATCATGCGACATGACGCGAGTGTGAGCCATGGAACCTTGCTGTGCGATGCAATTGTACGCGGAGTATCAGGGTAGACGTTACTTGAAATGTCTTTTTAACAAGGCTGGAGGTGAGGAGGGCTTCGGTGAGCGACAACGGGAAGGGACCTGCGTGAGCAGCATAAAAATGCGTCCCGTACATCACATCAGAAGACACGTCTCCCCTGCACTAAATAGCACAGAAATTCTCGCCTGGCTGCCCGTGTTTTGTTCAATGTGCTCGCGTAGTGAATATTTGTTTTTGTTGAGTTTACAAATTATTTTTAATTTTTTATATAGCTGTATAGACTAAGAAGTGTGTAATCATTTACGCACTAATTATTTAATAATATTGTTAAGTGTCGTCATTTAAGTGCTTTAAGCATACCGTTTAATTGGTTTAAAGGAGCAAAATGAATACTGTTAGTACCAGTTCTATGGCAGAAATATTTGATATAAACTCTGACAACTTTGATTTATTAGAATTTTTGTTAAAATACGAAATCAGTACGTTACATTTAGAGCAAAAAGTATTGCTAACGTCAAAAATGTCTCGGGCGTCTTTAGACTTGTCGCAGAAGGATGGAAAAGTTATCAGAAAATTTGATATAGTAAATACATACGGTGCTCTTGTTGTATGCGAAACAAAACTGTGGACTTCTATTACTATTTGATGTTTAATGAAGATCAACCATGGAGCATAGTTGGAGAAGGCACTATAAAAAATGTTGAAGTTAAAGCCGCTAAACATGCTAGTAGAAAACTCATATGAAAAATTCTGAGATGTTCCACATGCTAGGACGTAACAGAATTGAAACCGTTTGTCCGAAATACCTTGAATTCAAGCAATACAGCACAATGAAAATGTGGCACGAAATCGAAGGGTAGTAGGCCGTTTGGTAGATGTTGTTTGTTATTTCGGGAAACAAGAGTTACCTTGCAGTAGGCATACGGAAAATGAGCAGTCTCTCAAAAAGGGTAATTATCTAGAAACTTTAAATTTACTGGCAATGGAAAAGTCTTTCATGAAGAACATATACAGAGTGATTCAAAATTGCACGCCAATCTCTCGTGAGCTGATTCTATAACTAAAAATGAGACACGGGGGCGTGTAGATCTCACTTACAAGAAAATGTGAACCGTTTGTGTAATGCCTGCAGTAATCCGGATTTGTCACCATTATAAAATGTGAATAAAATTTATGTTTTTCTGGCAATATTTTCTTATTAAGATTCATAAACGATACCAATAACAATACGATAGTTTTTTTTATATTTAGGCTAAACTACATAAAAATGCATGTGTTTCAGACAGTCACTTAGCTATTATCTGCTAGAGGTAGCATTAACTCTATTTACCATAGTTTTACTGGTTCATTAAGAACGTCAATAATCTTGGTAATAGGTTGCTTTTGGCTGGTATCTTTATGTCTACCCAAATTATTTTGTCACGCTTCGCCACTGTCCATACGACGATCAAGGAGACCGCCGTAGCAATCCGTTATCGATAACTCATGTTAAATCGTGGAGTGTTTCCAGTTTGTGCCAGTCATCAGTTGTTTACACTATCCGACTGTTGTTAAGGACAGACACAAGTCTAATTAAGTAAATACCAATACTGTACTTTATATTGCATAAGTATTTTGTAATGTTCAAAAGAAAATGAGAAGAGTAGTATTGGCATCTACATTACGTGTCTTGACGGTGAACTATCTTCTCAAAAATTAAGAAATCAATTTTTCCTGAAGACTGTTATTCCGATAAATATCCATTACCACGTCACAGAATGCTATCGATCAAACCAATATTTAATTGCCTTTATAATGCCACATTATTAGATTAGTATGTTCATAAGAGAATACCAAACGTCCAGTTAATCATGGAATAGTGTAATTCAAACATATTTTTTACAAAAACTGTAAGCACTGGCAAGAATACACTAAATACTGATGTAGCAGCTACTCTGTTTTGCACTTAAAATGGAAATTTACGAGACGTTCAGAACTTGCAAAAATATTTGTAGGTCAGTGGGAAATAAACGTCTAAATGGTTGGGTCTTTGAATGAACTTTCTGAAAGGAGGACTGTACTTTCTGACGCAGTCCCCCCTAAAAGAGCAGCGTAGACAAATTACAGGATTAAGGATTAATTTCAGTAATTACACGAGAAAAAGTGAAGACGAAATTTAAGCAGGGATTGATGCTTTAGAGCAGGGGTCTCCAAACGTTTTCACTTGAGGGCCGAATTGAAAAATCTTGAAAGTAAGGCGGGTCCGTCCGTCCTCCGCCCGCCCGCCCTCCCGCGCGCGCGCGCGCGCGCGCACACACACACACACACACACACTCTCTCTCTCTCTCTCTCTCTCTCTCTCTCTCTCTCTCAAACTTATTTTGTTAAGTTTACGAAATAATCAAGTCAATAAAATAGGTATTTAAATAAATATTAAGCAGACTTATCCAAAGAAAACAAATTCATTTATTCAAAATAATGTGAATAAAAGTAAGGAAAAAAATAGGATTCAAAGATATTATTTCTTACGTATTATTCTTTTGCTTTCTTATGTACGTATGGGATGTGTGGAGTTGCTTCTGACATATAATGTCTGTCCATTTTGGGTCAAATTTTGATCCTCCTATCACTAGAATGGATTTCAAGTGTTCGTCTGACAAGTTAGCCCTGTACTTTGATTTCACAAAGTTCATTTTTGAAAACGTTTGTTCGCATATATATGTTGATCCATGATTCATTCAAGGCAGCCAGACGAACAAGCACATTAACCACGTAAATGTTTTAAACTTGTACAAAATGTGGAAACATTTTGTTGAATTTATTTCTTGTTTAATTATTTAGTAAAATGTTATAAAATCTGAAGTATTTTGACGATCTATTAAAAACTGCATGCAGCATCGACCGGGTTGCCGCGGGCCGTATTTTGGAGACCCCTGCTTTAGAGTAAGAAATAAGCATTTTTTTGTGTAAATGTGAATAGTGTAAATTTATGATTAGTGTAAAGGGTTTTTAAATTTTAGGTACACATATTTTAGGAAAAATAAAGGCGTACCTTCCAAATCTTCAATGTCTACACAACTTCTTGCGCTTAGCGTAAGTAAACATTTGTTATTTTTATAACTGGTAACTAATTAAAATTAAAATTACTATTCATTACCAAATTTAAAGATAAATTTTTATATACACATTATTTTACATCGGTTTTTCCGATTAAAGAAAATATATCGTGTACAAAAATACGTTTTTATTAATTTATGCCTCGACTGTAAAAAAGTGTGTTTTAATAATTCAGGAATCTAGATTCAAAGGTTTTTATGTAAATGGTACCTAATGGCATTTAATTTACCATACGCGAGAATGACTCTCTCTATAGCCACAAATTGAATAAAAATGTGTTAAGTGGGTTTAAAACAAAAACTGTGCAGTTCTGGCTTAATGTTTGGGACTACTCGGAGGCGAACCTAGTATTTAATTTCGGGCGGAGGGGATTTAATTCAACCACATATCGTTTTGAGTATTTTTTGTCTCATATTATAATGAAAAACGTACCAACAAATTAAGACTAATTGATAATTCATTAATCTCATAAAAAGCAATTAATAACATACAGTTTGACTTGGAAGCCTAATAATACCTTCTTGTGGAATATAAATATTTCAAAGAGAACGTTAAAATTAAGAAAGTAAATTTGGTGTGTGTTTGTGTTGTAGAGTTAACACATGAAAGAACACAAACAATTTTAAATGAACGCATGTTTAATTTTACAATATTTTGTTTCTTAGAGCTAGGTAGAGAGTCTATTACAACAACCCATGTCTATTATGAAAAATAATGTTAAGAAATTAAAACTCATTTACATAATGTGGTTTGTGACTGAAGTCATCAACACGTAACGTTAAGTTAAAGTATTAAAAGGTATGTCCCTATTTATAGTAAACAGTGGAAAAACGTACCTTATCCTACTCTCTTTCAAGTCGACTTCTTTTCATTTTTCACCATTTCTTTCAAAATCTGTTATATTTATTATTGAGTATAAGGCCTATTATTTTAGACTATTTAAACTTGCCATTGACCCAAATAGTAGTTTTTTTAAATTGACAAAACTTGGAAGTCAATTAATTACATTTCAAAAAACACTAGTTTTAATTTTTTGCTCCAAAATTTTATTAATTTTTTCGAATTTCTGTGGGGGGGGGATATATCCTTCCTCCATATTCCCCACTTAGGTTCGCCCCTGGGACTACTGTTTATGACTTTACGGTGATCGCAACTGGTACTGGTTGCAAGTGGAAAGGGTCGCATTAAGTACAACTTGTTTAGTCTATGCACTTGGAGACTTGGAGCACATGTAATATTGAAATGATGATTAGGCACAACTCTGTTTCTTCGCTTCTCGGAATCGTTTCTCTCTCTTTGTCACGTACAGTCTGAGTCATCTTGCACACCACAGACGCAGTTTGAATCTATGCATGCCACGAGAAAGAGAGAGAGAGAGAGAGAGAGAGAGAGATGTGTGTGCGTGTGTTCTTTCTACTTACAGCATCTGCTTTCACACAAGACCTAGAGGTGGGCTAAACTGTTATCAAAATAACAGAGGTGGGCTAAAATACTAGGTATGAAAATACCGTTCCAAAAAAATAACAGGTACAAATACCTGTTATAATATACTATATATACATAACCTATATTATCCTTTGTAAGTAACTCGTTTTGAGTTTCCTGCAGGTCTCCTATGTAATATCTTCAAATAAACACTGCAAGTAGGTTTATTTTCACCTAGATAAACCTACTAATAAACCTACTTGCTGTGTATTTATTTGAAGATATTATATAACCTATACTATATAATTTGTTATAAGAAATACATTGAAACTAAAAGTATTAACAGTGTTACTTCACACTGTGACTTTATTAAACTATTACTGTTTAAATGAAAATAAGAAACAAGAGAATTTATAGGCCTATCTCCCTTTGGGAATACCAATTTAAGTTTTCACTAGTAGTAAACAAACTAACATTGGTTAGACAAATCAGTTGCGAAACTCGGGGCAATTAAATAATTTAGAGTAGGCCTACACGTAATACCACAAAAAATAATGTAAAAAAACATCAGAAACGTATAATAAAAACATAACAGTAAGCCACAAGAGTGAATGAGAATAAACAAAATTTTACAAATAAAAATAAAAAAACAAATTGTAATAAATATAAATACATAAATAAAAACTTATAAATAATAAGCAACAGCAAAAGTAAATTAAATGCATTACAGATATTTAAGGAACAGAACTAGATAAAGTGCATAAATGTACATTACAACAATCTCATCATTTACGTGAGATGTGTAGTGAAGTTAAAATCACATTAATAAAAAGTATAATATAGCTTATCAACATCAGCCACTCTATAGGTTATAACTCAATATAATTAAATTCAACTACTGTATTTCACTAACGATCGGAACAAAGTTTTTTTTTGAGTAAAAACAAAGTTTTACCAACCGATTTTGCGCAGAATGAAGAATACAGGACGAAAAAGTGGCTCATACTAGTTGTTACTCGAAATATGCTTGATACTACCTGTTCCTGAAATACTAGGTGTTCCTAAAATATTAGGTGTTACTAAAATACTACTGTTACTCTGGAACGCGTTGTTCCTTGTGTATCGGTGATACCACTAGTATTTGAAATACCTAGTATTTTAAATACGCGTTACTGGCTGTTCCTTGCGTTCCAGCGATATTTTTGACGCCTAGTATTTGGCCTTGGTTTACGTGATCTTGCGTACTTTTTGTGTGTGTGTCTGCGTAGGTGCGTAGGGGGTGTGCCTCGACTCGGAACAGCGAGGGCGGCGTGTCTCGACTCGGAACAGCGTCGCCGCGAATAACAGGTATTTCAACTTTTCAGTCACTGTTACGTCCGTTCCACAAAAATATCGTTCCAAAATACCTATTACAGGTATATCGGCCCACCTCTACACAAGACAGTCAAGTGTCTGGAGAGGTGTGCTGAACTAGTATTTGAAATAAATATCACTATAATATTGACGACTCGGAACACTAAGTTTTTTATAAGTAAAAACGTAAAGTTTTACCTTACAGCCTAAACCGACTTTCACCTATAGAAGGCTTCATCGGACACGTCATGGACAACGAAATCCAAGAATTTAGTATTTGAAAATAACAGGTACGAACAAAACCGTTCCAAAAAATGACACAAATACCTGTTATTATATACTTATTATACATATACGTGTATTAAATAATTTGTTACAAGAAATAAATTGAAACTAAAAGTATTAACAGTGTTACTTTACACTGTGACTTTATTAAGCTGTTGCTGTTTAAAACAAAATAAAAAACAAGAGAATTTATAGAACTGTCTCCGCTTCGGAATACTAATTTCAGTTTTCACTAGGAGTAAACAAACTGACAATAGACTTAATATTAAATTATTGATTCCATTTTGGTCAGATAAATCAGTTGCAAAACTCGGACAATGAAATTCAGAGTGCACGTAATACTAACAACAAATAATGTCAAAAAATTTACGTGAGATGTGCAGTGAAGTGAAAATAACTCCAAAACCACATTAACAAAAAGTATTATATGGCCTATCAGCCACTCTATAGGTTATAACACAATATAATTCGCTTTTTTCAAATTTACCAAGTTAGTGACTACTATAATATATAATTTATTATAATCTGTATTATGTATCTGCATAACACACGAGAATAAATGTAATATCAGTATGCATTTTGTTCAATAAAATTATTAAAAACAGCTTCTCCTCTTTGGCATAGAGATATTGTGAACCTCGCTGTTTTGCTTTGTTTCGTGCTTGTATGGGAATCGGAACCGAAACATCAAGTATTCAGCACCAATAACTGTGACTTGGTAGTCGTAGTACTCGTTTATTCGTTAGTTGCGTGAAGAGTGACGAGAAACTTGTGTCCCGTGTGAACGCTACAGTACAACTCTGGCTTCTAGCATTGTCCGAGTGTGTTCCAAAAGATTGACACTCTCCTGACACTGTTCCTGTCGCCTAATCAACTGCAGCTTATCATCGCCTTCATTGAAGTTGACCCGGCTTGTCGTCACTCTGCCGTAGGTGTAGCTTTCGTTTCAGTAACGCGAGGAAACATGTCAACAACGTAATACTGCCTCAGAAAAACGGCCAGCAGTCGGAAACCTTTGATACAATGTGTACCTAAAGCGTACGAATGTTCCGACACTCTCTCTATCCACCAATCAGATTGTCCCGTTAATAAAATGACACACCGCCGTATCAAGTCCACGAGGCCGCGGCGTTGCCACAACTAGAATCATTAAGCGTAGCTTGTCGCCTTCTATGAAGCCGACCATTATAGTAATGGTGTACGCTATATTAACGCAGAAAAATGTCAACAACGTAACTACGTTGGTGAAGAAATAAAAATGAATTGCAATTGATAACATTTTCTTTGTCTGCAGCTATTAACTGTCTAAAGCCGGCTACGCACTAACCATCCCCGCTGGACGTCATGATGGGCAGCAAGTCAAAAACGACAGTGCATAGGTTAGACATCCATCTGAAAGTAGTGTGTTTTTTTTTTTAAGGATGTGCACGACGAAAAATGAATCCAGCAAGACCATCAGCTCAAGCCGCAAGACGTGCGGATGGATCGTGATGTAGTGTTGACGGATGTCAAAGAATCGTGCATTGTGCATGTTTGATCATGCGTACGCTTGCTGTCTGTCAAATCGTCATTTTCGATCAAGTACAGTAGGCCTACGTGTTTTTATAGCACATTCGTTTAATAAATGTTTACTGTTTAATTTTACGATACATTCATACTTTAGTTTATATTTAATAAGTAACGGTTCAGAAAAAATTTCAGTTTAATATTTAGTTTAGTTTATTCTTCGTTTACATAATACATTCAAATATCATTAACAGTTATTATTTTAAATATTGTTATTATTAATTTGTTTTAATTAAAATTCATAATGGACCGTGAAATAACATCAAAATTTATCGAAAAATATAAATTAAATCGATGTCTGCGAGACGTATCCTCGGCAGATTACATGAATAAAAATAAAAGAATGACAGCGTTCAAGATATGATGTCTGTCCTAGGATCTAACAATTTTTTAATTTTAATACAGAAAAAATCAATAAAATGATTTTTACAAAACACAACGATAACTAAAGAACGTCTGGCACGCTGGACGAGTTGCACGACAGTGTGGTGCGCACATCCATCACCGACGTCGGGCATGCTGGACAGCGCCGATGGATAGTGCGTAGCCAGCTTTGACTGAGGCAGCTATACTTGTAGGAAGTGAATGTTTAGTCTGAAGCGTTGTGCAAGTCAGTTGAATGTAATTGTTTGTATAATTTTATAATGGAGTCTGTCAAATGTCAAACTATTTAATGAGAGAGTTTATTGAGTTATACTTTCGGAAAAAATAACACGCTTGTAGAAGATAAAACCACTAGAATATAGTACCGTAGTGCAAACTTGTAAAAAGTCAAGCATATGAAAAATGTACTAATCTGATTTATCTAACGCTGCAGAATAAGAATTTTTAATAAAAAATTACCAATATTATTTGTTTTCGGAAAGAATTAAAGAACTTGAAGAATCAAAAGTGTGGTACTGCTACATATAATTTTGTTAAACCATCCTTATAGATTTACGATTTATTATTATACAAACGTGATCAGGAAATTCAAAGAAAAAGTATTTAAAAGATGGTCGAAACTTTGAAGGAGTTGTTTGATACCTCATATCTACCATTAAACTAAACAATTATTAACATAAAATTAAAGGTTCCCATTTTTGAAATTAAAATTTTAAATCCGCGTGTTACCATTCACAAACAATTTTTAAAATTATTAGTTTACGTCTGCTTCAAATAAGTGTTTTTTTTTTTCAATTTATTGGAGATTTGTAATCCGTTTGACTAAGCGAACATTGAACAAATTGGCTGACAACACACATACTGGATTATGAAGAGCTGACCATTTACAACTCTTCTCCCAAATAACTGAATTTATTTCTTTGTATTGTCCAGTTTAATAGTCCAAATTTGTCTGTTTCAATTTGGATACGTTATAACTACTTCAGCGACTGTTTCAGCAAAACGCGGGTATTTTGTGTTATTCCTGGAGGTACGAAGGGACGTAGGGGGTGGCGGAAGGTAGTTAGTTCGGGAGGAAGGTAGAGACATGGAGGGAGAGAGAGGAAGACAAATGACGTATGCAACACACTCTCTCTCTCTCTCTCTCCCCCACACACACACATACATACACAAACGCGATATAAGAAGATAATTAATTTGTATACGAGACCCAACTAAACGAAATGCATTAAACTGTTACAACGCATTATTATGGAATGATTGTTAACAGATGGAAACGTTTTAAACAATATTGGTGAATCAACTTATTTTTAGAATCTACAGTTTCTTCATTCTTTTGGTGCACAAATCTAATTTAATATTTTTCAATGAAAAAGAAGATGACAGAAATAGGTTTCATATGTTATTAACGTCTGAATCGTAATTATCAAACGCTTTTATATTCCTTAATGAAAAGGAAATGCACGCATGTAGTAATGAAAGTCATAACCTTAATGTGTCGGGGGATACACTTCGGCCGAGGCTCCGAATAATTAACACCACACAATAACACAAACAAAAACACTAGAGCAAACCACTAACGTACGTCTGTGATCGAAATGGACAATACGCCCTTTTGTTACATACGCGTGCGCACGTACAAGAAATGTATAAGTAGGCAAGACAGATTGTCATTTGTCACCGGGAGATTAAGATGCCGTGCAATACAGAAATGCATGCAGGCTTATAAGGATATTATTTGTCTCCGTACATACGTTCGACCGCCGTTTAAAATTATTTTTTTCCGTGTTTATGTAATATAGAACAATAAAAAAAAATACTTAACGTCAATACCAGAAAAGTTAAGAAAGCTCAGAGTTACCAACATACCTTGTGGAAGATAACATCAAATATTAAAGAAACTTAATCTTAAATATAATTGATGGCACTTTTATGATTACAATTAGAAGCAAACTACATAAATTTACATTTAATTTGATAAGAATGTCTTTTCTCTGACACTTTATAACGGCATCATCCAGAACGACGTGTGGATTGAGAAGGCTGTTGTTTGGTTTTAAAGGCGGTTATAGCGGCCCGCGGATGCTAAGGACGATATAGATCTTATCAGTGACAAAATGAAACACATCACGCCCTACACGCAAACAAATTCACTGAAATTAAATAGCTTATATTGAAATGTGAGTTTAATTGGCTGTAATGTCTAGACTGTTACTTTACCTTGAATGAGTAAGTGTCTTGAATGTAGAAGATGAAATGAATATCGAAGAGTTTAGTTTCCACACCCAAAAGGTTTACCGCCGCCTTCCTGTACAGGCAGTAGGCTGCTGGAATGGTGGGTAGAGGCGAATTTCTGCCGATCACAGCTGTGTATGCGCTTATCATGGTGTATCCAAGCAACAACAACCACTAAAATCGCTCACTGCTATTCACTGACTGACGCCGACTGACTTCGTTGGCACGTTACGGAGTGCGACAGTTTACTTTGTGGTAACCTTCTGTATTAAAGTGTTACGTAGCAGCAGTCACGGGACTGTGCCACTCTTGTGTTTAGGCTATCTAAGCAACTGTTGTTTAGTCTACAATTAACGTCAACAGCAGTCACCGATACGTCACAGACTTCTCACTAACAAAATCATAACAAATGACACATAATATACTACTATTAAAATTTGTTTGGTATTGACAGATGGTACTGTTGATTAAACAACTGACTGCCACGTGCCTCTCAACCAATCGCCGTACTCAAAACTGTAAACAGTAACAGTAGCAACGCACACTGTTGCCAGTAATGTCACACACGTGCTGTTATTAAAAACCAGCGTGGAATGTCGCGCCACAGAGTGAACTGTTAGTGTAGGTTCTATGTAACAAAGTCTGTTTGTTAAGAGTGCTGTGTTCTCGGTTACACTTGTTTGATTATTCGTAGGTGTACGTTAGTTTAATACTTAAATAGTTGTGTTGCAAATACAAGTTTATTGCTAACTAATTTCTAATTACTTAACTAATTTCTGACTAATTAACTAAGTGTAGTGAAAACGTGTCAATCTATTATTAACTATATTAATATATATTATTAATCTATAGTTAACAGCGAACTGTGCCCTTATTTATTAAGCCAAACTGTGTATGGTTAATAGAGATGTGCTGAACTAGTATTTGAAAGTAACAGGTACAAACGGAATCGTTCCAAAAAATAACACCTACAAATACCTCTTATTATATACTTATTATTAATGACCTCACTGATCCTTTATTATGCATTTCTTTTTCTAGTGTATTTAATTTAACTATAGACTTGCTTATGTTTTTACTCACGGTTTTATTGTGAGTCCCTTTGAAAGTTTCTATTAAGCTCCTTCCGTTATTTTTAAAATTACTTACTTTTCTATGTTCAGTACTTAGGATGTTAAGTACATTAACTAGTCCATTGTTCATCATCTCCAACTCTTCCCGTGTTTTTATTAGTTTCTGTTGATGCATTTGTCTCATTTTCTTCGTCTTCATTTCCATGTGTTTAACATTGTCTTTGTTTCTGTTATGTTTTTTCCAGATAACAATGCTCTGTTGTCTTCTTTATTTTCTATTTCCTTACTACCTTCTATTTTCCGATTTACGGGTTCGCTGTTCTTATTCGATGTTTCTTTAATACTTTCGAAAGTGCTGTCTAGTGTTTCATTCAATTTCTTTAAACCACTATTCATTGTTCCATTTAACTTTCTGAAACCTTCATCAATTTGTTTTATTAAACTTTCACTCAAAATCTCGTTTTGTTTCCTTAAGTTTTCAATTATTTTTCCTCCATACTGTTTATTGTTTCATTCATTTGTCTATTTAAATTTTCACCCAGAGTTTCATTTTGTTTCCTTGAGTTTTCATTTATTTTTTCGTCCATCCTCTTACTATTATCCTCTATTTTCTCTTCCATCGTCTTACTTAAGGCTTCCATGGTTTTATTATTACCTTCCATAATCATCCGCATCATCTCCTGGTAATTCACGTCCCCTGTTTGTGCGGGTCTGTTAGGTTCTGCGGGATGTAACATTTCTTCTATATCCCCGACCGGAGTCGCCTCCTTTTCTTCCATATTCATATCAGTATCGGCTGTTCTGTTTCTTTTACATGCGGTTCCTCTTTTGGCCATCTTGTTCACTTTTGTATGATCACCAGCTAGAAATTACAACACTAATTCCTTTCAATCTTTATTTATTCCCTTTTTCTAGTCCTCAAGTTTGTCGCCAATTTGTAAGTATACGAGATTACTGCCTTCTAATTATTTTATGTGGTTATGTAGTGAAGCGCCCCACGTTTTTGTGTCAGTTTGTTAGAAGACACTTACAGTTAGAATAAAATCTCTTAATTTCTTATTTCCTAAACGTACCCTTATTCGATGTATAATTCTATTTTAAATAAATAATCGAACTCCTTATTCGTTCTTGTTTAAAATTCAATTACTTTTATTAATCTTTTTGCAGCTCAGTCCTGTTGTAGAGAATGTAAAATCTCAATCTCAGGGTTCATGTATAAGTCATGTCAAAGTATAGTACATAAGTCGTAAACATATCATATAACATAATATTTAAAAATTAATGTTTGGTAATTAGGTGTTGTTGATGTAA
This sequence comes from Magicicada septendecula, assembly GCA_034769895.1. Lineage (NCBI taxonomy): Eukaryota > Metazoa > Arthropoda > Insecta > Hemiptera > Cicadidae > Magicicada > Magicicada septendecula. The sequence goes on along the minus strand of CM068367.1, from coordinate 1,420,762,800 downwards.
GTTGTGTATCAGTGGGTTCTTTGGATCATGCAATAGTGCAAATGAACAATTGAAAAAGAAACTCTTACTACTAATAGTTATTGGTGTACAATTAGAATTCACTGTTCTAAAGTTTTTATTGTTTTTTACTATAGTATATCGCTGTGATTCGAACTTTAAATGTTAAGATGTTTTCTAATATCTGGGTTGACTATTGGATAGATCTCACCCATCTGGTAGTTTCCTTTACGATCTTCTTTCTTGATCCTTTGCGTCTGGACTTCTAGTTTTCTGCACCATCGATTAAAATATCATTCTTCTATTTATTTTCATAGTCTTTCAGTATCGTTTCATATAGTATTCCCCTTTAATTTGTATAAAAACCAGCATTAATATTCGGTACGTTCTGCCTGGTTTCAATATTTTTTCCAACAATAATCCTTTCTTCTCAAAACACTAATTTATTCCGTTAAGGTCTTGGTAATGATATGTCTATGGGTCACAGGTTCGGTCTCCCAATTTATAATTAATATTATTCCGTAGAATCTTATTTTATCTTCGTCACTATTACATTATAAGTTTGTAACGGAAGATTCTTTATTTTTTAATTATTTCCGCTTGGTTTTATTGCACTATATGAGTTACCTTGTGGTTTCATATAAATTATATGGTTCATGCCATGTTCATATTGTAAATATGTTTATTCACTTACACTATACACTGTTTTTACTTCTTAAAATCTATCACCGTTGTTCTCACCTTCTTACACTGTTACATTCCCTAACTTTTATAACTATTGTCCAATATTATTATATTTGTAATTTTATATTAATTACAGTCTGGAGTTCACTTATACACAATAGCTGTTTGAGGTTTGCAGACCTCCTCATAGTTTTAATCTAAGGCTATATTCAATGTCTTATTTCTTACATGCTAAGTTTAATATTTTTACATGATAATTGTTCACTAATAGCTATTTACAATTTCTGTCATTTGATCGTCTCTTCTGGGTATTTGTCATCGTCAGTTATTGTTTTGTCATGTTAATTGCATTATTTAATTCCTAAATTCGCATTCTCTATTTCCCTATTTCCCAATTATTCCTTGAAAATATTAACTATCTTTAAGTAATATATTATCTCTTCATTACTGTATTTATTCTTAGTTTATTTTATTCTTCTATTTCTTTTAATATTAATAAGATTGCGTTTCTGCATATTTCACTACGAATTTTGATGGTATACTTGTCTTTCTTTGGAGGTGGAATCTTGTTACCTTATATATACATACATACATAGAGACGCCCCTAATTGTTTGAATTCGCTCGGAATCTACCAACCCCATATTGCGTGTGCCAACAGCCTCACCGAGCCTCATCACTACCTACCTACCTACCTACCCACCTACCTACCTACCTACTTATAAATCATAGGAAATATGTTGAAATATTAAAAATAGAAAATAACGTAAACAAACGAAAATTATTAGAAAAGTTAGAATATTAAATGTAAAAAATAAAAATAAAAATGCACTAATGAATATAAACACAGAGTTTAGGCCTAATAATGAAGAAGCATTTTACCATATTTTGCGGGAGTCATAAGAATAAGTAAATATTAAGAAAACATGGTTGACAAGAGTAATTCTCGATACCGGGAGGGACTATGCGGGAAAACGGGCAGTGACGAAGCTCGGTGAAGTGTGGACCAATAGGAAAGTAGATAGTTTTATTTTTTTTATTTGTAACTACTGTACAAAAATTACCTTTATTACAATATTAAGGCATAGAATATAATTAAAACAATCTATTTGCAATAATCTGCTTTGTATGGTACAAAATGAAACAGTCAGGGTACGGTAACACACAAACCGACATTGCAAGTTTCACTATAGTCAGAAGTCACTAGTCTTGTGTAGTTCGCGAACGACCTAGTTCAGAATAGCGTTCTTTCAGACGAACTACGCGAACTAGTTCGCCGTCGATCCCGCTCTTAGTTCTATAGTTTGCCCGGCGGACGACTCCTCTCTAGAAAAACGTTGTCATTAAATTTAATGTCAAACGTTTATAATGAAGTACTGATCAATGTACAAAGCTGCAGTTGCATTATCTCTCACTAACGATGGCTGGACCTCCAGCAATAATGAGAGCTACATAGCTATAACAGCACACTTTATAGATGACGAGACCAAACTTTGCTCGGCTTTGCTTAATTGTCAAGCTTATAATGATAAGCATACAAGCCAAAACTTATGCAATTTTTTAAAAGATGCCATGGTAGAGTGGAATATTTCTCATAAAGTTGCTGCTGTCGTAAGCGACAATAGTGGGAATATTATAGCTGCTGTTAGACTGGGCGAATGGGGGTCAGTCGGATGTTTCGCTCATCTTCTAAATCTCGTTGTCCAAAACGCTACAAAGGAAATATCAGATGTTTTAGTGCAAGTCAAAAGTATTGTTGAGTACTTCAATCGAAGCACACAAGGGCAAAAAAAAAATTAACAGCTACATAAGGGCAAATGAGTTTGCCGCTACTATTCGCTCAAGCAAGGCGTACCAACTCGTTGGAATTCCACTTACGTCATGCTTGAGCGAATAGTACGGGTAAAGGATGCTGTGATTGCAACGGTTGCTCTACTACGCTCTGATCTAACTATAAAAGAAGAGGGCTGGGAGGTAATAGAAGGAGTTTTACCTTTAGTCTACTTTTAAACCATTCTACGAGGTCACGGTGGAAATAAGCGCCGAGAAAAATGTGACCCTGTCAAAAGTCATCGTATTTTGTAACCTGATTCAAGGTTTTCTGCAAAAACAAACATCACAAAACGAAAAAGTAGTCGCTGTACAGTCAGCTTTAAAGAAAGGTATGGAAAACCGTTTTAGAGATTTGGAGAATAATCTTTTATACGCTGAATGTACAATTCTGGACCCGCGATTTAAAAGAGAGTGTTCAGGAACAAAAGAGCCTGTGAAATAGTAATACAAGGGCTCAGAAATAAAATTGGTAAAGTGCAATTACCCCAAAGAAAAAAATCAAGAAGTTTCAACAAGTATTTCCGACCGTGTATCCAGTACCACTGAAAATAAAAATGATAGTACGAGTATATGGGAAGAATACGACAGTGAAATGAATAAAATCACAAGACCAGATAACAAAACTGTGGCTGGCATTCGTGAACTCGATAAGTACCTAAACGAAGAGTACTTACTAGATCGAAAGGAAGATCCTCTACAGTGGTGGCAAGAGCGGTGCCACGTATATCCTCATTTATATCCATACAGCTGGAAAGGTTTTGCATCGTTGCAACATCCGTGCCCTGTGAACGCGTGTTCTCGGGGACCGGACAAATTATTAGTCAACGTCGAACGCTATTAAAGCCGAACAAAGTTTCCAAATTAATATTTGTACACAATAATATGTAGATAAACATTGTGATATAACTACGTAGTATAGTATGTACAAGACTGTTTATCGACTGATTAGTAATGATAGGTGATGTGCCATTTTGTTTCTTACTGTTTAATTAAAGAATATGTAAATGTCAAATATAACTTCAATATTTAAAGTACCAAATAGTTATGTCAGTCAGACAACAAATAATATTTAAGTTGATTGTTAAATAACTGATTATTTAATTATTATTAAAAATAAGTATTGTTTGTGTTTAATTTTATTGGATTATTAAATATTTTGTATTCATTTCAATTAAAATAAAAAACATTGATTTTAATAGTTCTTTTCTTTCCATAATATCTTTGTGCATTCAAATACATACTTAAACATTTTTTAGTTATAGAGATCAAAGAGCTCCGGAACGGTGAACTAATTAAATCAAAGAACCGCTTCCGAGCCTCGAACTATCGAACTAGAAGAGCGAACTAGTTCGCCATGGAGCTGCGAACTAAATTGAGCGCTCCCGATGGTGAACTATTATGCCCAAGAAGTCACAGCAGAAAACTGATTGTGCTGCTATCTGTGTATTCAATTAACAACTACAAAGTTCAGTCTGCAAGCACAAACAACAGAAACTTGTAAATGTTTCGTACAAATGCCGTAAAACGCGCTTGAAGTGACAAACGTAAAATTTATGGGGGTTGGGGTTTTGAGGAAAATCATACGCCTGTAAATTTTACGGCCATCGGGTCGAAAAAATGTTAATATTTCTATCCTTTATGTGAATCCAGCAAGCCAAATGTCTGCTCACGCTGACGACGTTGTGGTAATAGACAACGGCTATTTGAGATATACAAGGAGCTGAATAAAACATCACGTGTTTATGGGACAAGCAGCTGATCGTAAGACGTGTTTAGGGCCCGGTTAAAGAAGCTGACGAATGGAGAATAAGAAATAATCATGAGATAGATGAGCTACTGAATCGTGAGGATATTGTAAGATTCATAGAGGCTCAACGAAGACAATAGCTAAACATATATATTGTTTATCTAAAAATGAAACTTTTACTTGTGAACTTACTGTTTTTTCTTCTCGTCGAACGCGTTTCGGCGTCGTATTCGCCTTCTTCAGCTTAGAGACAGACTGCCAGTATTTAGTAACGGTTGTTGTATGGAAGGTAGTGGAGGTGGTGCGTGGAGGAAGGGGATTGGCGCGGGGATTCAAATTAATGTTTGTTTTTTGTATAATTGTGTCAAAAACTGTATGTGATTTATATTGTAATTGGTCGTTAACTATGTTGTTTGGTTGTGTTGTGTGGTGTTTGTATATTTCGTATTGTTCAGCTGTGTTGAGTTTTCGACCTTTCCTCCACGCACCACCCCCACTACACCTTCCATACAAAAACCGTTACTAAATACTGGCAGTCTGTCTCTAAGCTGAAGAAGGCGAATACGACGCCGAAACGCGTTCGACGAGAAGAAAAAACAGTAAGTTCACAAGTAAAAGTTTCATTTTTAGATAAAGTGTAGTGCTGTGAAAGAAGATGATGAACAATCAAGACAACTATATATATTGTTATTGGTATCCAAGTTACTTCGTTATTTATAAATTAATAAATTACTAAATATAATTATTTCACTACGACTCGGAACACAAAACTTTTTTATGGGTAAAAAAGTAAAAGTTTTACCTTATAACCTGAACCGGCTTTCACTTTTACAAAGCTTCTTTAGAGGTTGCCCCTGGTAGCACTGTCCGTCATGTTGTTGGCGACGGAATCGATTTTCGAAAGATCGATGTTGTGTGTGTGGGGTGCGATATGTTCGAATAATGCGTGTGATTTGAATTGTGCCTGTTCGTTTAGGATGTCGTTTTTATTTGTTTTCGTGTGTTTGTATATCTCCAATTGTTCTAGAGTGTCTAGTTTTCGGCCTTTTGTGTGTACGTGTAGAATGTTCATGTTATTGTCGATATTTTTGTATGTGTGGTTTGCTTCAATGAGGTGGTTTGCAAAGGTGAATTCTGTAGTGGAGTGGAGTGCCTTTGTGTGTTCAATGTATCTTTGTTTTGAAAAAGTTTAAATGAATTTTCAAGTACTTTACTCTTGTTAAAACGTAAAACGTTGCAGGTAACCTACCCCTTCCCCTTAACCTATCTTCACCAAAATCAACAGCCTTGAGTCCTCCACAACTTAGGCTCATATGCAAAACATTATTTGATTCTACTTGAATTTGTAGCAGTTATCGTTCGCCATAGAAAAAATTCACACAGACACTTTTCGGAAAATGACTTTTCTTCATGTTTTGAGAGTCAGATTCAATTCAATCAGAATCAGCCCTTATATCTAACACGATTTTCTTCGCGATCACCATACTTTCATTTCCTTACGGAACAAGGAAGTAAAATGTAGCTACTAAACTCTCCGACACAGCCATCTATGTTGCTGCGAATGGATTGTTACGTTAAATGTTGTCCGTTTCTCTGGTGTTCAATCAAATCCTTTTTTCTTCTTTAACTTCCTTGTTACGTCTCTGTCCTGTTCTATAACAACGCCCTACATGCTGTCACTCCACCTCTTCCTTGGCCGACCAATGCTCCTCTTGGTGTTTGGTTGGCTAACTCTTGCCTTTTTCACTAGCCTTGTGTCACCCATTCTTGATAAGTGTCTATTCCATATATTTCTTCTTTTCGCAATCCAAGAATTAATATCTATTACACTACACATTTTTCTTATACTATTGTTTGGCAACCTATCGTACCTTGTCTTTTCTCTTACCCTCCGTAATACAGTCATTTCTATAGTTTGTCGTTTTCTTTGAGTTGTTGCTGTATCTGTCTTGGTGTCTGATGTATAGGATATTACTCGACGTATTGTGCTTTTGTAAACCCTAGTTTTTGTTTCTTGTGTTAGATATATATTATTCCATATAAGGTTATTCAAGCAATTCTTCTTGCTTTCATCAATTGATGTTCTATTTCTTCATCTACCCTATTGCTACTTGTAATCCTTGTTCCTAAGTAGTCTATCTGCATTACTTGTTCTATTATTCTGTTACATATCACAAGTTTTCACCTTAAATGGTCATGTGAAATTGTAACTGATTTTGTTTTTTTTCCGCTAAAAGAGAATCTAATTAAATCCCAAACGCACTAAATATCGCTATTTACGTAACGATGTAAATCTTGTAAGCGAATTTTAGTAGAGGTTAAGTGAACAGTTAACTGAAAACAATTAATTTGTTCTCAATTGTAAACACTGAAGATTTCATAACGGTTATGTGTGTTTTCGTAAGATTTCAAACCAAACATTGTCGACAAAATTATCAAAAAGAGTATCAAATGTTAGTAGTTATTTATTTTTTTCTTTTATTAAACAGTAATTTCTATCTGAAGGCAACTTTGGCATTTCCGTCGTACGATTTCATTTCGTTTGTACGGAATAAAAAGACAACACGCGTTCAAGTAAACTGATTGGGTGGGATGATGGCTATGATTAAGGGCTGAGTGTGGTTTGGAATTTCATTATTATACCGGAATTCCTGACTTCGGGTCAACGGCTCTGTGAGAGCCTGGTAAAAAGACATCAATCACTTGTGAACAATTCGCTGGCGCTCCCTGGTTGCATTAACTCATCATTGTGCTCCCTGGTTGCATTCACTCATCATTGTGCTACACGAACCTGCTGGGTGTAGTCACCCTACAGAACAACATTAACGACATAAAAAGAGATTGTAAATTAAAGTCAACGAAATCAAAAACTTGGATTAGTAAAAAACTTTGTTCGTAGTTCAAGTAATGGTTGAATAGGTACAATTTTTCGACTGTAAGCAACGCAGTTTAGAATTGTAACACAAACAAGTGAATTCTCGATTAATTTCTCGTATTTACTCGTATGTAGACGTACTTGCAATTAATTATGATTCTTATTCTAAGTAACCCGTACTTGAATACGTTTATAAACACTAATATATTGTTAAGACGGTCTCAAGGATCGTCGTATTGTACAGTGGAAACAAAATACAGACACCAGTAAAGTCAATAATCACCAGCTTTAACTAGTCACAAATAACAACTAAAAAAACAAGGTACTCTCACACAATAATTCTAGTTAAATTTGTCGACACGCAATAATAATGTCAACTATTAAGACTTCCGCACTAACTATAACACAGTAATCACTTGCCACAATTACTTGTCCCGTACTCCACAATCTCGCCAGGTGTAACTAACTAAGCCGGCCGCTGTTGCTTATATATAACCTGCAGATGTTCCAGAATAATTTTCCATCCTTTTGGCGGCATGCCAGCATAATTTTTAAAGTTAAAAATGCTCTCGAACAGTCCAGAGTGCTACGTGAATGGACGGCGTTAGTACAGACGCCACACATTGGGCTAGTTGAGAAGTTCGTAGAACGACACTCTCGTCTTTTTCAGAAGGTACCTAATTGTTGTAGCATATACTAATTTCAAGCACTGATCATATGTTATGTAACTGTCAAAACGTCATAAATTCTAATACACTAAGAGATACATGAAATATCGCATATCACATATTGTGATAAATTATGGTACGGATGTAGATTACAATGGCTTAAACATGTAGTTCAGTATAGTTCACTGTAGTTAACGTAACGACACATTTCACTTCCTTCCTAGTCGGAGGTTAATGTTGTAGCTCTGCCTATAGCGATTCAGTACAACAATGGGAACCCAGTAACAATGTTGACGTTTGACCTACATGTCTTCATTGTTACGCGTGACATCTGATCTTGGAATTGTATTCAATAGAACTGTTGTGCAGCTTGCAATGTAGTACTATTGCACTTCATAAACGTGTGATTACAATGTTTTATTTTTTATATAAAGTTTGGTATCAAGGGTTACTCTATGAACTCAAAAAAGCTTGTCTGAACCCATGTTCACCGTATTAAAGTCGTATTTAGAAGGAAGACACTTTCGGGTACGCCACGAAAATGTAACATCAATTGTAAAATTAAATAACAAGGCTATCCAGGTAGCCGACTCTGTAAAATATTTGGGCTTCCACCTAGACAAAAAACTGACTTGGCGCAACCACATTTGGGTGAAGAGAAAACAACTGGACACCAAGTTTCGCAAGCACTATTGGCTCCTGGGCAGAAAATCATTACTGTCAATGCGAAACAAGCTGTTGGGTGTACAACACTGTCTTCAACCCTGTGTGGACATACGGCTCACAGCTTTGGGGAACTGCATCTAAATCCAATATCGCCACAATGGAAAGGTTTCAAACCAAGGTGATGCGTGCCATAACCAACGCACCGTGGTTCGTCAGCGACAAAGACATCTATAGGGAACTGCACCTGCTTTCATGCAGTGAAACCATTGCGATGTTCAGCGAAAGATATGTGAAACGCCATGAAAGCACACGAATCCTTTAGCCATACATCTACTAGACAACAGCCTACAGACAAGACGTCTAAATTTAACATTTCCTCTGGACTTACCTAGATCTTAACACTATAAATATATTGTACATAATATGTTACTTTTAAGTACTTATACAGAAAACTAGTCAATGAACTAGTTCTCTTCATTCATCTAATACATTTGGACAATACCGAATATACAAACATGTAAAAGAAGAGGGCCATGGAAATCTATTGAACATCATGACGGACTTCAAAAATCGTATCACATTTAAAACATTGCGGCAAAATAAAAATCAACATTCAGTAATCAGCTGATATAATAGATAGAACGGAATGTAAACATAAACACTCTGTAACAAAATCAGTTCTCGGGAAACATTGGACAACGACGTACGTATCACGTTCATTAATCAATGTCTACGAATTCGTTTTTGTAAATAGTGGCTGTTTTACGATATTGTGACCACAAGTGTGCTGTATATGATCTGACGATGGTCTGTGACCGAAATCGATCGTTTTTAAGAATGCGCGTAATAAAAATTTTATTGCACATCGTATATATGGTACCTTTAGGCTATGAACAATAATACAATAGAATAGAAAATTGAAATTATAGGTACCATTAGTGAACAATAAGTGTGTGTATATTATAAATACATCACATTATCATTACTACCTACAAAACTATACAAAGTCATGTGTAATTATGTCATGTGGGCAGGTGTCAACATTATTATTACCAAACGTTGTTATTAAAAGTCACTAATGAAGTCAGTCATTTAAAGACTTCGTGTTTCAATTTTTTGATAAATAATATCGTTAGTAGGGTACAGGTAAAAGCCGTTTCTTCTGTCGGTAACTAAGACACATGCCGAGCGCAAACAGTACACAGTTATTCATACGAATCCTATGAATAATGGACATGTGTTTTGTAGGTTTCTATGGTTACCGTGTTTTGGTTTGTGTTCAATCAGCTGTCTCTATACTGCACACTCCGTATATAGTGTTTCATTTCAGCAACTAATATTACCACTGTATTGTAGAATTGGCGATACATTTAACACACTAGTCAACAAATCATTTATGATTAATAACTAAAAGTCTATAGTATTTTCACTGAGTGAGTCTTATCCGATTAGCCGTTCCTAAGTGTCGAGTAAAATGAAGAATTCCGTACGGGATACAGTGCTTCCGTTGTCGATTTCTTGCACTATTTTCGGTTTTTATTCACTTAAACCCAAGAAGAAGACAAAGTTCAGCATTTTTACAACTGCCTACTGCTGGGTCTTGACTGTATTGTTTGTCTTAATTTGGACGATATTTACGGTAATTAAGTTGACGAAAATGCAATATAGTTTTGTGGGAGTTATGCTCCTACTGTTCGACACCGTTTGCATAACTTTGGTAACATATTATCGTGTTAAATGTGTGTCTACTGACAATATTATCAGCGGTGTTTACAGAAATATTGATTACGCGGACAAGTGTCTGGAACGTATTGGTGTCGAAACGGTTGACACAAAAATGGAACTGATAAAATGTGCAGTGTATATGGCTGTGAATATTTTAGCGTATCTAGGATTTGTATGCTTTGAAATGAGGCGAATTCAGACCACTTATCATACGATTGGTGAATGGTATTCCGGTTATAAAGTTATAGAGAATCATGCGATTAGTTGTTCCATATTTTGTTTGCAAACACATTTTACTTATTTATTGCAAACAATAAAGAGGAAAGTTGTATGCGTTTGCAACGTTGTTCAAGAAAACAGCAAAACATACCTTGAAGAAAGGAAAGTTGCATGGAATCATATCGGAGTGGTACCAGCTGCAAATGTTTCGAAACAACAGAATTTAGCGAGTGACATGGAAGCCTACTGCAGTGAAATCGAGAGAATTGTATGCTGTCTTCACGAAGTGTTCTGTAGTATCAACACGTTTTACGCCGACTTCAACATATTAAGTTTACTTGTATGTGTTTTTTCAATGCCGATCATTTTACTGGCTTGTGTAATTGAAAATGACGCTTCTTACTTTATCTATGTTTTGATAACGTACGTGTGTGTTCAATCGGCGCCGATAATCTTATGCGAGAGCATTGTGGGCGAGTTCCACAGCATTGAGCATCAAATAAACAACTTTTATTGGACAAAAAATAACTTTAATAGATTTAAGCTGAACTTGAAAAATATACGTAAATGGTTGATTTGGTACAATCTACGGGAACTGAAATTTGACTGTGGTTATTTCCAGTTTGATACAGAATTGCTGACAATATTGTTTGATTTTATAACATTATTTACATTCACATTGCTGCCTTTATATATATAAAACTTTGTATACTTTGGTAATGCTTAAGTTGTTGCAGTTGTCAGACTTTGATGTCACAGCTTGACACCTACAGTTATCGGTGCTCGTTATGTTACCCATGTCAAGGATCTCACTGTTCCAAAGAAACAACAATTTTGTAATATTCTGTAATAAAAGCTGGCAATATAAGTATAATTGTACAGTATATAATTGCACTTTCAATTTTTAAGAAAAATTAGTCAGTTTTTTAGAGTTTTATAAATCTGTAACCACTTTATAGCAAATCGTGGAGACATACAGTTTTTACCATTGGAATGGCAATTTCAATAAACATTCACTACCAATGACATTCGGTAATGTCTATCGTAAAGCCAATATTGTTTAATTTGAGTCTTCCTAATTTGTTAAAAAATGTCTTCATGTTAGTACACCGAATGCAAATGAATCGCTGAACTATTTGCTTTGGAATAGATTGCCAAAAAAATATATTTGTTAGACTGGATACTTTGGTTTTCAGTGTACATGATGCTGTGTTGACCTTCAATTAAGGTAATATAAGCAAGTGTCCAGTCTTACAAAAATTAGGAATAAAACTAGGATCAAATGTGGTTAACGTAATAAAATAATTGATTTGCAACGATTCCTTGAGGCAGACACAACAGTAGAGGAATTGATGGGAAAGGTTAGACAGACAACTAGAAATGTAAAAGAAAATCTAGAGGACCAAATGGATATAACTGAAGACCCTGAATATGGTGCTGGGGTATTTTAAATTAGACAAAACTTTAAGAATCTGTTTTAAAACTTTAAATGAGTTTTTCTGTAAATCTAATTTTTTAATATAAATGATTCATTATTATAAAAACCAAGTGAACTATCAAGCTGATTTTTTTTGGCTATTGGGTTAATAGAAATATAACTACACAACTAGAACTATGCAGTTTTATTGACAAATAAAAAATAAAAAATATATTAACTATGTTTACTGTATGCAAATTTATAGAGCAAAACATAAACAAGTGTAAAAATCAGGAAACTGAGATAGCTTTATAATTGTAGTAGCCAGCGTTTGTAGTCTATAATGTACTTACCTGCGTGCTAGAACTTCAGACTTCCATCTTTTACAGGCTCTGAGATAATGGGTCTCAAAGTTGGTGAATTTAACATGGTAAGCATAGCCGGTTACGAATGCCCTTAAAAAAGTTTTAAATAAACAAGCGCGGGAAATCTAAACGAAATTATTATTTCATCAACTGATACTACACGTATAATATGAAACAATGAAAATAGTGAAATTACAAAATTATCAACTAGTGCCCGTGTAGGTAGCGCCACATTTGGTGCTTTGTTAATTTACAATTCAGGACACGCACTTAATCGTGGAAGCGCTGACAATTCGTTTTACTTAGTGTAAACACGTCGCTGAATGCTAAACAGGAAAAACAGAAGGCGACTTTATCTTGTAAGGAAGATTAATCAGTAAAGAAAATCCTTGTCAGTAAGAGATAGCCCGAGAGAAAAGAAACACTTTCTCGTTGCTATTCTAGCATTCATAATCAGTGAATATCAGCCTTTGGTCAACAGGTATATATGTGATTAGTTTTTATACAATATGAACTGATTTCAAACAACTCATAGATATTTAAAACAGTCTTTTCTACACGAATCAAAATAGTCTTCGTGTAGCCTCCAGTAACAATAATTTACTGGCGACTGTAATAAAAAAATTCTGGCCTCACCAATAATCTCAGATACAAATATGAGTCTGGACTTGCGTTTAGTATAACATTTGAACTCCAATTATCAACTCACTCAACCGCGCGAACAAACCTTATCATATATGACAAATGTAACTAAAGTTATTGTATGAGAGTACCTTGTCAATATCATATTGGTATATGGGACTAATTAAAGCTGGTATTTAGTGACTTTATTGGTGTTTGCATTTTGTTTCCACTGTAGAATACGACGATCCGTGAAACCGACGTAACAAGACGTTAGCACTGCTTGAAAATGTCGATGGAAAATATGTTATATGTTTTTAGAGCTTTTAGATTTGACAGATAAGTAATGGGTGTAAGCTGTGTTGACATCAAAATTGACATTTATTTTTTTTATAAATTAATTTCTTCTCCCAAATGTGTCAGTCTTCGTACTCTATAGACTAAAATAACTTTTAAATCATGTGTAGGGTGTTTCCGAAGAACCAATCAGATTACTAGAATTCACTCGAATTCAGTCTATCGTTAAGCGACGAGATCAGCCGCTCTTGTTAATCGACAACGTGTAAGCGCCGCGTGGGTCATGACGACCGTACTAACACAAGTTAAATTTCCTAGAGTTACTGCAAGTAATATTATAAGTGCTATTCTGCAAAAGTTTAGGATATCCGATTAGAGTGTATAAACACTTTAAGCCGGCTGGAAAAAGTGTAAGCATAATGCACTCTTTAACAGTAACAGCGGTGAAAATATGACCGCGATCGTGAGTAACACAGTCTGCAAGCGGTCCTGAGGCCGGACAGAGTATATCAATCCACGTACTCATCCAGGTACAGGATCAATCCGTTGTCTGAAGGATATGCAGTCGACATTAAAGGAAAGTGAACCTACATAATTTATGTAAAATAAAAAAGAAAACTATTTAAAAGAAAAACTCTATCACACCAGTAAAGACTTTAAAATAAATAGGACAAAACGAACTTTTAAATATTAGTTTATTTCTTTGAATGGAAAGACATTTTAGTTGTGTTACAAAAGTAAACAGAGGCAGATACATTATTTTTTTATTAACAGTATTAAAGTATCGTTAATACATTTGCATTTGTCCTTTCGCGTTAGCTTAGGTCGTTTTGCCGTATTTCCCATCCCATTTTCAAGGCTCGTATGAATTCTGTAAGTTCATATATTATTACTTAAGCAGGTTACTGGCCTGCTGTAAAACCCCCAACCTGGAGGACCAGGAACTTTGATTTTGGGCCGCTCTTCTCGTAGAGAGGTGCTTTCACCTCAGCTGACGAGCTGCCTCTGCCCGATCGCAGTAGACTAACTAACTCAGACCATGTGTGCACCCGTTACCCTACTGTAGGTTCCTCCGCCTCCACACTAGATGCACACCTTGCTGCCGATGTAGACCATCCTGCCAGGTCAGGACCCAGGATACTGACAGAACGGTAACATCTCTCATTTGCTTACCGATCCACTCCGCCGAAGACCACAGAAGGAGATGGTGTGAACACTTGAATCGCATGCCCGATATCCGTCTGCCTGTGGGTGCCTTAGGTTATCTAAGGCAAGAGAGATGTCAGTAGGCCGAGGAGGGAGATGGGCTCCGGAACAGGTTTAAGGCCTAATCATTGGAGTGGTGTTGACGATGATGATGAAACGGTATTAAAAGAGCAATAGATTGTTATAAAAGGATAGCATTATTAATAAATCCACTTTATTTCAGTACAGTATATCTCTACTACTTATTCTCTACTTATACATCGCAATGTATAGGTCTAAATGTATAAATGTATACTATTCAATACTGTCTTTGCAACAATACTATACACTCATGGTGCCTGGTGGAACAGAAACCTTTGGTGTGCAGGACCGGTAGTAGCTGAGTAGAAGACTAGCAACTAAACATTTTCTTTCGTTAGATGCATATTTTCTTAAATGTGGCTCATTTCCTCAGAACTTTATTCGTGAACTCAAGTAATACATCCTCTTGAAATCTTTCTTCATGTCGGTTGTGCACATATTAAGTAATTTCATAAACCATACATATGTCGTGTCCATAATCATATATAAAAATAGACTTCAATATCCCATGGCAAAAACTAACATTATTATGAGGTTAATCATCACTGACAGAAGATGTACGTCTAACTTGAAATACCCACAGTCAAATATACGATTACTCTGTGAGGACTGAAGCTTCAGATCACTTATATATTTTAAGTTTTGTTTAAAATAGTTAGACCAGAAAAATTTGTTTACTAGTGTTTGTATAGTCTCCAATTCCCATTGTATGCATGCAGCCAACACTATCGGCGTAGTCTGCAGTACTATTATAAACGCTGTAAAACAAGTCAGGTACAGACTGTCACTTGTCTTCGCCGACAGGACTATGAATATAGGAATCTTCAGAATGAATAACAACACGTTTAAGCGATAAAAATTGCAATAAAATTTTTTTACACTAAAATATGCATCGTTGATAAATGTGCTAGTTGTGTACAATTTCCGAATGTAATTTTCCTTCTCAATATCAGAGATTATACTTCTTTGAGGTGTTGTTACTATCGATATAGGCACATCATTATTGTCCCATGCTGCTTTCAATTCAAACAATACTTCACATTTCTGAACGGCACAATGAAGAAGACTCACTCTCTGTCTCAACATGTACAACAGATACACAAACTGTGACAATAATATTATTCTGGAATAACACATAGAAAAGCTGACTACAATATTGTACTTAGAATACAGTTCATTAAACATGTAATATTTGTGCAATACTTTATCATTTTGACAGGTAAAATACGTGTACATTACAAACATTGAGACAATCGCAGCGGTGTAGGCTAAGCATTCCAGCCGTTGTCTGGTGTGTGGCACTTTGACCCCGACACGCTCAAGCGATTCATCTGAACAGTCAATGTTTGTACGAATGTTACCGAAAAACTCTTCGTCAATCATGTATTTAACGCTATAGTATGTTATCATGACGATACGTACAATTTCAGCGAGTCTGTGTGGAACGCTATCCACTGTATCGTACTTCCGGTAACTTGACTACAATATGTAGCGTCCAGCTGATGCACAACAATACAGCCAATGTCCAGCAGTAGCCGATTACAGTTGATCTGATTATCGTCTTCTTTCTCAAGTCAACTGTATAAAAACCAATTAGTGTGCCGCAAAGTGACAGAGGCATAAAAATCTTCTGGAAGGAACTGCCCATCTTAAACCGCATAGAAACTGTTAGATACACAATGTGTATTAAATTTGTTGTTTAAGTTTGTCGTCCACCGCCATTACTAATCGTCTACTTTATTTTTTGAGCACTACAAAGCGCCGATCAATACTATGTCGAAACAGTAGAAAACAATACAGGTTTCCATGGAAACCGATTAATATGTACGATTAATAAGTGACGATTAATAATATGAATAATATAATAAGGGCTTTCAGTATTTTTGCAGAAGGATAATTTTCTTTCTAATACTTTAATTACTTAATACGCCAATAGCAGAGTATCGAGAATCAAAATCATTAGTCGTAACACAAAAACAAAAACAGATAAGACACTTATCAGACCGGTTGTTACTTATAGAGGCGAGGCATGGACAAAAAAGAGACAAGTAACAATAAGAAGGTTTGAAAGAAAGATCTTTCAAATATACATTTAGGTAGCCCTAATTTGTATGAAAATGTAATTTTTATTCTGGAACAAGTTAGCAGTTTTGAAAGCAAATTTGAACAAATCTTATAATACAAGCAAAGACGTTAATAAGTTGCATACGTTCAACCTTATTTGCAGGACCATCAGGCGAACCCTTAAGTCAGCAAGTTAATGAACACACCTAAAATTCTACAAGGTGATGGCTCTTCCCACCATTTTTTACGGGTCTGTGGATTGGACTTTAACGAAACGCCAGGTCACCCCATCCAAGCGGCTGAAATGAGATTTCTCAGGCCCATGGCAGAGTATACTCTCCATGATCATCGAAGAAACACAGATATTCGGCAGGGGGACTGAATATTATGAGTATACTCGAGAGGATCGCCCAGTATCGGCTGAATTGGTGGGAACATCTTTGCCGAATGGATGACTGCCGCATCCCCAAACAACTATGGAACTATAAGCCGAGAGGACGGAGAGGTGTGGGACGTCCGGGCAAGCGCTGGAGTGACCAGCTTTAATCTTTGCCTGTTTGAGACCGGAACAAACCATCCTTGGCTTAATCCTTGAAGATGATGATGGTGATGTAATTTTTTCGTATAACTATATGTAGGCTTGCCATACGTCTCGGGTTGACTGAAATATCCCGATCGGTGCATTTGGTTCCTAGAAAAATAATGAACGAGATAGTGTAGAGAGAGTGTTCTCATTGATGAACAACGGTTGGGCAGATGACAGAAGTGCCAACATTGCGTGAGTTGATGCTGTGCTGTGTAAAGTAAATTTTGGACTTAGTTGTAATGAATTTTTTGACAAAACAAAAAAAAAAAACAAAAAAGACATATTGAAAAAGGTGTATTCAAATAAAAAATTATATAATAATAATAATGACTCCCATGTATACCACCGAAGTAGCTTAGAAGTAGGCAGGGTAAGCTGCCTAATGTGAGCCGTACGGCATACAAGGAAGGCAGTGAGGCCAGCACTACGCTTCAGGCGCCCATTATTATTATCCCCAGGATGTTATCCCAGGTACTGATTTTCGAACCCGCGACCTCTAGATTAGAAAGGAAAAACTTTAATGGTAAAATGATATTTCTTACTAAAAACATTCATCCACAGATGAAACAAATTCAAAATAAGTCACCAGTAACAGAAATACCCACTTGTACAAACAAATTTCGTACAGACATTTTTGGGACATCAAATTTATAAAATGCTATAGGCTTACAAAAAAAAAAACTTTAATAATTGTTGAAGAACTGAGGTTAAACTGGGTCTCTTCAATTACACAGGACCAAAAACTGAAATAAAAAAGAAGAAACTGGAAAAAGAAAAAAATGGAGAAATAGTCCTAAAAGAAATTAGAAAACCATGGAACAGTGATACCTCCCATCAGAGAGTTTTTATTTTGACACAATCCCTTATGACTTGCAGACCAAACACAACTAAAACACTCATGGAAACAGCAAATAAAACTACAATGATACACATAACGATGCTAATAAGAAACCACAAATCACAATTATCAGAACAAAACAAAAACAAAAAACCAAAAGTGGCACTGAACTATAAAGCCATTGGTAGAAAAGTCGTGGGTTGTCCGAGTGCCTGAACAGGTTTATATAACCTAATTCTTGAAGAGAAGAAGGAGAAGGAGAAGGAGAAGGAGAAGGAGAAGGAGAAGGAGAAGGAGAAGGAGAAGAAGAAGGAGAAAAAGAAAAAGAAAAAGAAAAAGAAAAAGAAAAAGAAAAAGAAAAAGAAAAAGAAAAAAAAGAAGAAGAAGAAGAAGAAGAAGAAGAAGAAGAAGAAGAAGAAGAAGAAGAAGAAGAAGAAGAAGAAGAAGAAGGAGTAGAAGTTAAGTTAATCACATTATAGGTGAGTGACAGTTTCGTCTTGTTCTAACATACAAGCATACCGAGCAAACATTTCCATTTTACTAAACAGAGTAGGACTTTGGTTTAGGGTTATGCTAGGAAAATGCACACACGTTTTAAACATGTACCCGAGCGCTCTAGAATTCAGAAAACGTTTAATCGAATTTCCCGCGTCAAGACGTACATTACTCAACGTGCTTTCGTCCAGCACCTCCACAGTATCTGACGCGTATCCTGTCTGTTTACTGGTACTGTTATTAAATAACACAGTATCCAATGCAAGAATACCGCAATTAGCGGCTGGCGACGCGTTGTACTGGCCATGGAACCGTCACACTGAACACAAAAGCCGCGCGGTATGCCTTGGTCTTTTACGGACTGTTGAGCCGATGTTTAACCAATGTTAGTTACTATTTTCTCGTGTTCAGTGATATACGAGGTTTGATTGAAAAGCACGTGCAACTTTGTTCCACCGCTACAAGTGCCCGATTAAAAAACTGTTTTTATGTGATGTTGGTGCACATGTTAGTGACAATCGTGTAAAAGTTTAGCCATATTTGATGCATAGTTTAGATTTTACAGCTAATTGAGTAAGTCGTCCTTACGTGTGTTAGGCGATTTTTTGTAATTATACAATGAAAGATAATTCCCTAGTATCCCACCGGCTGATGTTGTTGACATTGTGAAAAAATTATTGGAAAAGATTTGTAATAGTCCTAGGATGAGAGAGGATATTTTAAATTTATCGAAGGTTTGTTTGAATCAAAATTATTGTGAATTTGATGGGAAAATTTATGTGGGTAAAGAAGGGCTTGCTATGGGTAACCCCCTCAGCCCCTTGGCTTCTGAAATATTTATGGATTATTTAGAAACCAAAATAAGAGCTCATCCGTATTTTAAATTGTTCATGTTTTGGTACAGATATGTGGATGATGTGTTGGCAATCTTTCTTGGTACGCGTAGGCAATTACAGAATTTTCTTAATTTTATTAACGATTTACATAGAAACATAACCTTTACAATAGAAATTGAAGTAAATGATAGTATTAACTTTTTAGATCTTTCAATTACAAAACAAAATAATAAACTCAATTTTAGCATTTTCCATAAACCTACGCATACGGATATGGTTATACACAACACGTCTGCACATCCATACTCACACAAGTTAGCAGCTTTTCATAGTTATATTCATAGACTTATTAGTATCCCACTTTTACATTCAGATTTTCAAAAAGAACTTAACATTATAAAACAAATAGCTGTTAACAACGGTTATCAGTCAAGTCTAATAGATCAGTTGTTGAATAAAAAACTATATTTACAAACATTAAGATGGGTGTATCCTATTCCAACACATAAGGAAAAGTTCCACACACTTAATTACATAGGTACTGTATCGGATACAATTGGTAAATACTTTACTCAAAAATATGTAAATATAGCTTTTAGGACGAAATCTTCTCTTGGCAGATATATTAAGAATAATAAGAGTAAAGTAGAGAAACTCCAAAAGCCAGGAGTATATGAGTTATCGTGTGGGTCTTGTGACAAAATTTATATTGGCCAGTCTGGAAGGTCGTTTTCAAAAAGAATATATGATCACAATTACAGTTTGAGATATCAGTATGGTAAGTATAATTATGCGAATCATTTGTTGGAAAAAGATCATAATTTTAATGATAATTTTAAAATTTTACATGTATTGGAAAAAGGTAAAAAACTTGATTTACTTGAAGCCCTCGAAATTAATAAGTGTAAAGATTTAGGTCTGCTTTTGAACAACCAAACTGATTTAAATAGCTCTCCGCTTTTAAATTTGAAATTATATAAGTAAATGTACGTTCCTTTCTAATTTGTATATAGTTGTGTATATGTAATGTGTATTGTTTATTGTTCGAGCTTGAGTCGATTATCGTTCTCATAGCACTGGCTTTATGTGATATTTTATTGTACGTAACTAGTCAGCTCTTACCATCTGAAGAAGGCACTGTGTGCCGAAACAGCTGTCGTGGTGTATTATTTTTTAAATAAATGACGAGTGAAAATCACGAAAACATGTTTTAAGTTTTCTTTAATTCTTTAAAACAATGAAAGATTGAAGAACATGGATTAATTTTGTGTAAACTGTGAGATAAATTGCTCTGTCCGTGTTCAGAAGGCTTCTGGCGAGACTGTTCTGCGTGAACAAGTGGTTTACAAGCTTCAAAGACTGCCGTAAATGAGCTGAAGATTGTGGTTGTCAGATAGAGATTATGTTTTCTGTGTTCCACGAAATTTCATCGCTAGGTGCAGTGGTAAATAAAGAGTAATAAAGAGTACTATTCGGATCATAAAATAGTATTTAATAAATACAGCTTAACAGATCAATTTGTATGGGTTCCCTGCTCTATGCGGATGACATAGTTCTTATTCAAGAAAATGAGGATGATTTATAAAGAGCTATGTTTCAATTACAAGAAATGGCGAGAGGGTATTCACTGACAATTTCAGTAAGAAAGACCAACCGTGGTCATTAAAGGTGAGGACTAAGATAGTTATAAACAACAGGACTTTAGAACAAGTGAGCCGTTTCAAATATCTTGGCTGTGCAGTAAGATATGAAACTGAATATGATATAAGAGAGGAGATAAATAAATTTAGGAATATTTGTGGTACGATTCATAGACATCTTAGAAACAAAACAAGACACAGCGTAAGGATTAAATTCTATAAGACAATTGCAATACCCACGTTGGTTTATGGAAGTGAGGCGTGGGTCATGACAAAAAAATGCGGCAAGAGTCAGAGTGCTGAAATGCAGTTTCTTCAAAATCCTTTAAATTATATATTGCAAGATAGAATAAGGAATGAAGATATCAGAGCAGAAGTCGAAATACAGGACATAAATGAAATTATTTCAATTTACACAAGACAATGGTAGGGACATCTGTAAAGGATGACCGAGGATCGATTGGTGAAAGCGGCACTGAACTATAAAGCCATTGGTAGAAGACATGTGGGTCGTCCGAGGATGAGATGGGTGCCCAAACAGGTATAATTTAATCCTTGAGGAGGAGGAGGAGGAGGAGGAGGAGGAGGAGGAGGAGGAGGAGGAGGAGGAGAAGAAGAAGAAGAAGAAGAAGAAGAAGAAGAAGAAGAAGAAGAAGAAGAAGAAGAAGAAGAAGAAAAGTATGCATGAACTTTTTGACAAACCTCGTAGTTTTTTACGGTAGTATTGGCATTCGTATTAGTAGGCGGACGTCTATGTTTGTATTCCATATTGAACCCGATTGTAGTAAAGAAGACTACTGATACTTCTTTGTACATATACATAAGCTTCTGGCAACTCATCAGCACAATGAACGTTTATTTATTCTCTAAACATGCAACAGGAAGAGGAACCAACAAAATACAAACTGTATTTGCTGATTCTTTTCGCTGTTCATTAAATGGTTTACGATTCCTGCACATAATCTATTTGAAATATCATTTATGATTAAATTACTTACTGCTGAACTTGTTGTATACGTAACATACATTCCAGCATTAGGACAATTCTAGTCCCATTTTGCTACGCCCTACCCATTTATTGCGTTCAAAAGTTTCTAAAAGTAATCTTTCCGGTAGAAAACCTTTATATTGGTGTTGGCTTTTGTTTTTATTTACAAAAATCTATTGTTTAGAGATTGCTGACATTGAGCCGTAGCATCATTGCAAGGAACTGTTGGAGGATTATTTTCCATAGACATTAATTTGGAAAAACAGGAATTCCTAATGCATTACTTAATCTATTATTATCTAAATAAGCGCGATGTAAAGAAGAAGAATCGGAAGAATAGTATTTCTATGGAGTTTTAAAGGAATGAGGTGTACGTTGGTACGCGTGAACGCTTCTGTTTTTGATTGTGACGACACACATACATTTCCGCAACAGTGTTGTTTTATAAAATTTCATTCGGGTAGCCTTCCGTGTTTTACTTTTCAAGTACCTTTGAAACGTTACACAGCCGCGGAAAATAGACTTATACCATAGTTAAATTAATTCTATTACATTTGGCATTAAGTACAGAGTTCTTTGTGATCATTAAGTACATGCGCTGTTTACAGACAATTTCTAGTATCAATGTCATGTTAACACTTACAAACTCACATTAGGACAGCATAGGAAACACCAAAATAGTTCAACATAAGTGGCAATAGACTGCAGTCTATATTAAAGTAATCACATTCAAACTCACGGAATACAGTAACTTCATACTGGATTAATACGTTGGAAATTGTTTGACCACTGTACATTTCTCAACAGGCTCTCAATACTATTGACCACATCTCTTATTTGCACGCATAAGGTTACACTATAAATTTTGTCTGTATTTTCTATCTTTTCTCATTAAACAATTCATGCAATAAAAAAGAAGAAACTGCAAAAAGAGAAAGAGGAGAAATACTCCTAAAAGAAATTAGAAAATCATGAAACAGTGATACCTCTCATCAGAGAGTTTTTATTTTAACACAAGCCCTTACAACTTGTGGAACAAACACAACTAAAACACTCACACACACAGCAAATAAAACTACAACCATACACATAACGAACTTAATAAGAAACCACAAAACACAATTATCAGAACAAAAACAACAAACCGAACGCGACACTTAACTATATAAAGCCCTTGGTAGAAGAGACGTGGGCCGTCCGAGGATGAGATGAGTGGCGGAGCAGGTTTATATAATCTAATCCTTGAAGAGGAGAAGAAAAAAAAGATGAAGATCTGTGTGATCATTAAGTACATGCACTGTTTACAGACATTTTGCAGTATCAGTGTCACGTTCTTCTTCTGATAGTTCCTATCCGTTTCGGATGTTGGATATCATACAGGCTATTTTAACTTTCTGCACTGCTGTACGGAATAAGTCAGTTGTATTCATGCCAAACCAGGTACTTAAATTCCTCAGCCATGATATTCTCGGTCACCCAACTCCTCTCTTTCCAAGTACTTTTCCCTGTAGTATGGACTGCAATAAGTAAAATCTCTGTTCATTTCTCATGAGATGTCCCAGATACTGAAGCTTTCTTATCTTCACTGTGTTAATAACTTACCTATTGAACATAGCCATGATTATATTACTAGAAATATCTAAACGATCTTTAATGTAGTGGTTTCTCGTTGCCTTCTAAATCCAAATGTCGTTGACTAGTAACTAGTTAATCCGCCTTCGGGGCCGATTTCTCAACCCCAGGACAATGAGGTGTCCTACCGCTTGCCAGTTCATCCACACGAAGCTGTTGACCAGCAAGCGGGAGAGTACTTATTCCGGTAGTCACTCAGCCGCCATTTCCTCGTCAGTTAAAACAGGGTGCACCATACAACCGATGCTATACTTTGAGAAGGTGAAGTTGGCGTTTGTACATGAGAGGCTACATATTGAGTGTCACGTTGACAGTTACATAATCACATTAGGTCAGCATAGCAAATACTAAAATAATTACAAAGTTAAACGTAAGTGACAAAATACTACAGTCTGTATAAAAATAATCACAGTCAAACTCCCAGTTATGGTGAACGGAATACAGTAACTTTATATGCCTTGAGACTGGATTAATACGTTGAAAATTGTTTGACCACTGTACAAAGTTAGCAGCTGACATAAATATTATTAATGAATTGAGACATTTTTGTTGCTTACTGCAAACAGGTTGCTGATTCTAGAATGATACTGGGCGTATCACACTTGAAGGAGAAAATATCGACTATGAATCCTGACATTTTAACATTTATTAGATGCATGTTACTGTCAATTAAAGAGATTGCATTCTCAAATTTAAAGCAATTATCCAGTAAGTTTGATTCCACATGTTAATTCCAAATATAATAAAATTTCCTTCTTTGATAAATTTTGTACAATAAAACATGAGTAAAGATAGTAACCATGATGTTCAGCTTCATAATGTGTATGTCCAACCCTTTAGATCATCTTCAATCTTGCTTGAAAACAACCTTTTTAAGAACAGTAGAATCAGGGTATATGATGAATAGAAACTCATTTTGCATAACATCAATTGAGAATATGCATATTACAAAGCAGGCACTAATACAATACCTTATGTGCTCTCACCTACCTGCATACAGTTGGTTTAATAGTTAGCAGAAACCATTTTGTGTATATTGATTGTAATCCTTCCAATCCCTAATCCACAGTAGCTAACTTTCAAATATCTTTTAATATTAATACTTGCTGCTGAACTTGTAGTACACGTAACATACATTCCAGCATCAGGAAAATTCTAGTCCCATTTTGCTATTTTGCGATCATTAAGTACATGCACTATTTACAGACAATTTCTACTATCAATGTCATGTTAATACTTAAATACTCACATTAAGTCAGCATAGCAAACACCAAAATAGCTACAAAGTTTAACATAAGTGGCAATAGACTACAGTTTATATTAAAGTAATCACAGTCAAACTCCCAGTTATGGTGAACGGAATGCAGTAACTTTATATGCCTTGAGGCTGGACTAATACGTTGAAAATTGTTTGACCACTGTACATTGTTCAACAGTGTCTCAATTCTGTTGGACTCAGAACTTATACACATGCACAAGGCTACAGGTAACACGTGTAACTAAACGAGCCCAAAAATTATAAAGTCAAGGTTAAATGCATGCATGCCTCATCGACGAACGGAAAACTATAATAAGAGGGAATAAATTATTTTACCTTCTATATAGTTTTATAGAACTATTATAAAACTATGTAGTTTTATTTTTTATTTAAATATCTGATGATGGAGGATAGTCTCCGAGACGCGTCATAGTCGAGGTTTACCAGAAGTCACAAGGCGGATAAATGAAGGTAAAATAATTTATTAATTCGATCAAGTGACTTGGATACCAGATTAAACGTGAATATTATAATAAGAGGGAATTTTAGAACAAATATCAACACACTCAAGCTATAGATTCTGCTAATAGTTTTCTGACACTATACAACGCGTCATGAATACCGTTGATGGGTTCCAACATGTCTGTAAACACAGCATGTAATCTTCCGCTGACTGACAGTCTTCTGTTTGTAATATCTACTGACGGTGTGCATACATTAGTAGTCCACGCGGTTTTGCTTCGACAACTCAATTCACTCTTCTGTATAGCAAAGCGTAGAGGCTGCAATCTTTATCAGCTATTATATTTTTGTTAGCAGTCTTCATAACAACTTTTTTCGTATTTTGTTGCTTCTCTGCTATGTACAATTTTCCCACAACTTGTAGGAAGAACTTGATAATGGTTGCGAAACCGAAACGCCTCGTTCGAGGCAAAATTGTACATAGCAGAGAAGCAACAAAATGCGACAAAGTTGCTGCAATCTTCGTTTTACAATATACAGCGAAAACACAAACTGTGTTAATAGTATCATTATCGAATAGCTGTTAGCTAGCCTTGGTAATATGTCATGTATGGAAATAACAGTACTTAACACGTGTCTCCTAAGTTGTATCTGTTCGTCTTGAGTGACAAAACACGTGTGTATACCAAACAGAGAGACAATCGCAATGGTTGTTGCTGCGCGCAACGCAACTGTTGCGTTTTGTGAGACATTTTGACGTTGAGTCGTTGAACAGACGCATCGGCCCTGTCCAGAGTTCTGTAGACGTTGTCACCTACAACAACGCAACTGTTGCGTTTTGTGAGACATTTTGACGTTGAGTCGCTGAAGAGACGCATCGGCCCTGTCCAGAGTGCTGTAGACGTTGTCACCTACAACAACGCAACTGTTGCGTTTTGCGAGACATTTTGACGTTGAGTCGTTGAAGAGACGCATCGGCCCTGTCCAGAGTTCTGTAGACGTTGTCACCTACAACAACGCAACTGTTGCGTTTTGTGAGACATTTTGACGTTGAGTCGTTGAAGAGACGCACCGGCCCTGTCCAGAGTTCTGTAGACGTTGTCGCCTACAACAACGCAACTGTTGCGTTTTGTGAGACATTTTGACGTTGAGTCGTTGAAGAGACGCACCGGCCCTGTCCAGAGTGCTGTAGACGTTGTCACCTACAACAACGCAACTGTTGCGTTTTGTGAGACATTTTGACGTTGAGTCGTCGAAGAGACGCATCGGCCCTGAGCAGAGTTCTGTAGACGTTGTCACCAACAACAACACATTCAGTTGCCGGTTATTTTACGCGGTAAAAGTTTACCACAATAGTTGCCACGACTTGTGAAAGTTCGTACGTAACGTGAACAAATTTGTACTGCATTTATGTCATCAACCTAACGGTTGCTCGGATTGTCCGATATATCAGCAACAAGACGGTAATTGTCCAACAGTGTCCAACAACTGTAACATATTTTATTGTCTTGTTTTTAACATCTACTGAAAAAAATCCACTTATACTGCAGCAAACGGATAGATGAAACGTTGTCGTTCGGACAGAATTTACCATTTCATTGAAATCTGGTCTGCAGAGTTTGAAACAGGTCGAATTTACAAATACATGGCAGCTGTCTGTTGTCTGTAATGTGTAACACCTTACCGTATGTTATTGGTCTAATGCGTTAGCCAATGACAGGTAATACAAGGTGTCCATAGCAATCGGCTTACTGTAGTCACTAAATGTTAACTTTTTTACACTATGTCAATTTACAAAGACAACAAATCTTAGGTATAATTATATTATCAAAGACAACAAAATTATATCTGCTTAGGTATAATTTATATTATAAGTGAAGAAGAAAATCAATATTAATTACAAATTATTCCAGAGTTATTTCGAAGGGAAATCGTTATGTTGCACACTTACATTGAAGTGGTAGTCATAACACGTGTTGACACAGTTAGTGACGACAATATACCGGTTGCTATGGAAACCTTGTGTTGACTGGCTTTGGCTAAATCATTAAACTAATAACAAAGCATACTAGTATTGTTCCCATTATTACCGACTACAGACACTTATACGCGAGTCTGTAAAAGCATTGAGAGGGGCCGACCTAGGATAAGATGGTAGGATGATGTGCTAGAAGACCTTAGAAAAATGGATGTGACGGGTTAAAATGAGATGACAATGGACAGATCGAGACTTTGGAGAAGATTGGTGTTGGAAATCAGGGCTCACGTTGGATTGTAGAAGAACACTTGTCACGTAGTTGATGCAAGACGTGTTTCAAACTCTGAGGACCGGATTTCAATAAAATGTTAAATTCTATCCAAAAGACAACGTTTACTATATCCGTTTGCTGCACTGTACTTGGATTTTATTCAGTCGATGTGAAAAACAAGACAATAAAATATGTTACAGTTGGATATTGTTGGATGCTGACTGTCTTGTGTTTGATATGGTGGGCAATTCGTACAATCATCAGATTACCAGCGATTCAGTACAGCTTTCCTCTCTTCACCTACGAAATTTCAGAAGTCGTAGGGATTATTATTATAACTCTATACCGAATAAAATATCTGGTAGCTGGCGAGCAGGGTGTTATAAGTGACATTTACAAAAGTGTCGAGTCAGTCGATAAGTGCCTTGGACGACTGGGCGTCAAAGTGCCTTACAACATGGAGACATTGCAATGCGCAGCGTGCACAGTTGGTAATGTTTTATTGTTTGCTATGTACACGTGTTTCGCCAGCCAACAGCAACAGCCACGACTTAGAAAACGTCTGTTTAGTAATTACGTGGAATCTGCATTCGACACTTTGACAAGACTCGCTATGACCTACTTGATATTATTGATACAGTTTTTGTTTTTGCTGTTCATTGTCAAACAAAGAGTGCAGCTTCTCCGCGCAACAATAGAGAAACGTGAAATATGGTGTGACGTCAGAACTGTATGGACCAATGACATGCCTATATTTGCAGCAAACACTGCAAGTGGAACAGTCTCTGCTAATCAAAGTAGCGCCATGATCACAGACATACTGGAAACTATCAACTGTATTCATGATGCATTTTACAGTGTCAGAAAAACGTTTACACATTTGTATTGCTTGAGCGTGTTGATGTTTGTTCTAAAAATTCCTCTTGTTATAGTTTTCTGTTCGTTTATGAGACATTCTTTGCACATTACGTTTGTAATTTTTATAATTTTTTGGCTGGTTTTATTACAAATTTTGCCGGTAGTGCTATGCATGTGCATACGATACGACTTCAGTACCATTGACGGTCTGTTGACAAATATCCGGTGGTCAAACAAGTATCAACGATTTAATCCCATTTTAAGTAAAAATAATTTAATATTAACGCATTCCGTTTATTCTAATTGGAAATTTGACTGCAAATACTTTACTATAGACTACAAGCTTTTATCAGTTATGGTTGATTTTGTAACAATTCTGGTGTTTGCTATGCTACCGTATTGATACATATGTTTAAGTTTGCTGCAATTATTCGGCACTCCCCCGTGTATGTGTTATTAATCCAACCAATGATGCGTATCGTATCGGGTTTGTAATATAATCGTTATTTTTTTTCGTTGTTGTTCAACGTCACGCCCCCACCTTTTCTTTACGAAACTAATTCAGAACTCAGCCGGTCGACCTTTTTTGCTTAGTCAGCTACTGGAATCCAACCTTCCGATTAGGTGAGCAGAGTCAGGCAATTTTCTTCAAATCTGCCCTTTGTGCTGGGAACTTAACATACCAAGCATCGGCTTGGTCGAAGAAGAGTACCGGCAGTTTTTGATTTTCTTCAGGAAACTATCGTACCGACACAGACACCTACGCGGTCGTGTCTTAAGACAGTACCCTTGAAAGATCAAATTAAGAAAGCACAGTTGCTCTGGTTTGGACACGTTCCGAAGACGAGAGGTGATAGACTTCCAAAACAACAACTGTATGAGGCAAGAATTGCTGGACAAAAACCCGGGGCCGGATAAGAGTGACTTGGGAGGACAATGTGAGGTGCTCTCTACAGGGCCGGGAGTGCAGTGGAATGAAGCCAAGGCCCAGGCCATGTGGAGACCACGGTGGCGAGACCTTTGCTGAACCTCTACACCTTGCGGTAGAAGAGGATTGGAATAAGATTAAGAAGAAGTCTCTAGAAGATGTTTCTATAGACGGTATTAAGGGCACTCTTAACCGGCAAATCGACCCAAAATCAAGTTCTAGTTTTTGTCTTAAAAAAGCTTTAATATTTTCTGAGAAATTTGATATAAAATTTATGTGAATACGCCTGATAATAATTTTTTTATAATTTGTAAAGGGCTGGAGATCGTAGGAAAAGTGCTGATAATATTACAATTTTTTACAAATCTGTAACTCTCTTGTAACGAATTGTAGAGACGTGCGGTTTTTATCATTGGAAAGAGAATTTTGTGTTTACAAAGGAAAAGTTTGTATTAACACACTTGGTTACAAGCCAATATTTGCTGATCTGACTCATTCTAATTTGTTGAAAAAGTGTCTTCATTGTAGTACACAGAATGGAAACGATTCGCTAAACCATTTGATTGGAAAAATTTGGATTGCCAAAAAATAAATTTCTTGGAGCGGATACTTTGATTTTGGGTGTACATGATGGTGTGTTGACCTTCAATGAAGGTAATGTAAGCAAGTGTCAAGTCTGAAAAAAATTAGGGATTAAACCATGATCAAATATGGTTGACGTAATGAAAAAAATTGACTTGTATTGAGACTCAGCTGAGAAATATCCAGTGGTTAAACAATTTCAACTTATTAATCCAGTTTCAAGTGTAAAGTATATGAAGTTATTTCTGCAGTCGGGTCGTTATAACTGGGGATTTGACTGTGAATTTTTAATATAGATTACAGTCTTCTGTCACTTATTTTTGTCTTTGTAACAATGTTGGTATTTTCTATGCTACCTTGATATGAATTACATGAATGTATAAGTAATAGTATAGCACTTAATATATTCTGATCTTAATTCTAAACGTAATAGAATTTACCTAAGTGTGCTATAAGTTTGTTTTCAATTAACACAGTTACTATTATTATTATCATCATCATCTTAACAGTTTTAGGCCTTAGCGTCCTGTTCCTATTCCACAGTCCAGCTTTTCTTAGGTCTGCCAACTTTTTGTCTGCCTCTAGGGTTGTAATCTTTTGCCATCTTCGGTGTACTACTTTCGTCCATTCTATTGATGTGTTGAATCCATTTTCTTCTGTATTCTTTAATTCTTTTATTAACTGTAAAAATATCTAAATCACTTTCTATCTCTTCATTTCTTATATGATCTCGTCTATTACACCTTTCAACCGATCTCAGAAATTTATTTTCTGCTGTTTCTATCTTCTGTTCATCTTTTTTCTTTATAACCCACGGTTCAGAACCATACAGTAGTGTAGGTATTGCCATTGTTTTATAAAATTTTATTTAGATTTCTTTTTTACATTCATTTTTCAACGTTCTCCAAATCGTTCTACACATTCTTGTAAAATTTGTCACTTTATTTTCTGTATCTCTATCCTGATCATAAGTAACGTCACGTCCAAGATAGTTGAAATGTCTTACTTGTTCTATGCATATTTTGGACCAAACCGGTTCATCTCCTATGAAGGCAATTACTTTTGTCTTAGATTCAGATATGTTACAGTTATATTCTTTTTCTATTCGTGTGTAAGATGTATATTGCTCGCTGGAGATCGTCTTCTGAATTGTCGAATATACCTTCGTCATCCGCAAAGAGAATGGTTTTCAAGTTTTTATTTCGTTGGATTTTAGTACTGTCAGGGGATTGTTCTTTCAATTTTTTAGGAGCTCATCTATCTATCTAGATAAAGGGTAAAATGTAATGGTGACAGATAGCAAACTTGTCTTACGCCATGGTTTGTTTCAATCGGGATAGATTGTTCTCCGTCAACAGTGGCCTCGGAGACCACAGGACACAATTGCCAAAAAGTAAAAAATAAAATAAAAATAAACGAAATAGACGGACACCTCTAGAGAGGTTTGTGCAAACATTATTATGTCACCGTTGATGATACAAATATCTTACTCACATAAGGTGAACGAAAGCTACAAGATCAACACTGAATGACAAGTAATCCAATTGGTCTGATGCAGCCAAAGACCCATTAAATCATCGACACTGGTTCAACATAGGATGCATTCAGACTCTGAAGATGATACAGATAATATGCAAGTAGACAAACTAATTTGAATAAGAAATGTTACAGCCATGTCGAAGAAAGAATTTCAAAAGCTCATTCATTACATAATTGTCGTGTTAAACGGCCTTATTCGTACAAGTATAACGTACTTAATGTACATAAGACGATATGAAAATTTACATTGATATCTCTCATCGTACGATGATATAGATATAACGTTACTTTGAAAATTTAATTAATCTTAGTGTTTGGTGTTTAGTGTGTGCGACTGTGTCAAATTAACTTTTTGGTTTTAAGTGAATCATGTGTTTTACACTTATGTGTATTTTAATCTGTGTACATATGTTCTATTTGTCTTAAATACACTATTTTAAATCTCAAACTATTGTTGAAAGATTGTTTAAGTCATTACCGTAAGAAAATATAAAAAATAAATTTGTTATGCAGTATACTTTATGCTACTCTTATTCTCTTCTTCACGTAGTGAAATACTTCCTTTAGTACTTGGGTGTATTTTTTAGCTTTTGAACTACAAATATATAGGCATATTTACGCACCCTTATACAAAGAGTATGACAGGTATACTTTTTTGTTTATGGGTAGAAAACTACCTCTAAAAGCAAATGAACCATTAGCTCCAAAAGGTAACTATATAAAATCCACAAAACAAGTTAAAAACCATCAAGTTACCATACTGTCAGGATATTTCACACTATGTGCCAATTAGTTATACAAAATGTAAGCAGATAATAAAGGCAATATCTAAAATGCGGAAGCCATAATTTGATATTTTTTATTATTATTATCACAATACCCTTATACCAAATTGGTGTCGGGTTACATCAACTACACTCTACATACAAATTTTTTCCATCTTACTCTATCCATTCACAATGTCTTCGCTTCACTCCAGCCCAAGCTTCTTTCTCTCAAAATGTTTCCCATCATTCCATCCCAAGTCGATCGCAGTCTTCCTCTCTTCTTTCTCCCCCCTGCTTTTGCCTCCCAAACCTTTTTAACTATTCTATCACTATCCATTCTCTGCATGTGTCCCCACCAGCACAATTGTCTCTGTTCAATAAAATCCATAATCGATATCATTTCTAAATCCTCTCTTACTTGTGTATTCCTAACTTTATTCTTCCTTGTTACGCCTACTACTCTTCTAAGATATTTCATTTCTGCCGCCTGTATTTTACTTTTTTGGCTTTTGGATAGCACCCACGTCTCACAGCCGTATGTTAAAACCAGTCTGTATACTGCTTTATACACACTCATTTTCGTTTTTCTTGATATCTCCTTCTTTGATAGTTGATATTTACGTCATTCAAAAATCAGTTTTTTTTAGTCAAGGCAAACCTTTACTCCATCGTGTAGCACACAAGGCAAACCTCTATTATTCTATAGCACAATGAATGTCCCCTGGCATTTGTTACGCAGACATTTTGACTCCGCAGTCATTTGGGAATTGCGTTTGATACATCAAAGAGAGAGTCATGTTTGGTACATCATAAGGAATGTCCGGCAGAGAGTTAAAAATACAGTTGAAAAAACACGTGCTTTAAAGTTTGTAAGCTTCTTCAACTAAGCTAAAGATTGTTTTTGAAATTTTCTCTTTACTGTCTGTATACTTCAAAATTGCAGAAACTTTTAGTTTTACTACTGTGTATATACTAAATATTTAGTACTTATTATTACTTACCATTAACTATATTCATTAACTAAATGTTGTTTTTATATAAAGGACTTTAAGTTTGTAGCTCTGGGTTTCAAATACTACTGAACATATTATGAACACAGATCATAGTATTGCACTGTACATACGATAGTATAAATTCCTGTATACATAATTTTTGTAGATTAGGGTAATCTAGAGCAGGGCTTCTGAAAGTGTGGGTCGCGACCCCAAATGGAGTAGCCTAACTTAATTTTGGGGTCGCAGAAAGTTTAGCAAAACTAAACAATTCTTAGACGCGCAATAAACGAAAATTAATTCAAAACCAGTTTGATTGAATAGCTGACTGGTTCAAACATATCACTTCAAAGAAATAATTGTCATGTATTTACGTTAAAATATAGAATTGAAAGTTTTTTTAAAAAGTGAATAGGCCTATATGGAAAATATAGTAGGAAATGGATCTTTAGAAACGTTTACCAGCTGTAAATGGTTTTATATTTGAAAATAACCTTTCCAAAGATTTAATTTTAAAATTTATAATTAACCATTTGAAGTGTCTGGGAACACAATTTCAAAAATATTTTCCTTTTAAATTTTGTTGATGAAAAAGAAAATTGGGCCCATAACCCATACTCAGTTGAAATGGTTAATATCAGTAATTTATCATTAAACGCTAAAGAAGAATTTGTCGAGTTATCGAGCAACAAAAATTTAAAATTTAAATTTTCTATAAAATCGTTAAATGAATTTTGCTCGGAACAACTATGGAACTATAAGCCGTGGAGGGACGGAGAGGTGTGTGGACGTCCGAGGAAGCGCTGGAGTGACCAGCTCTAATCGTTGCCTGTTTGAGAACGGAACAAATCATCCTTGGTTTGATCGTTGCAGATGATGATGTATACCAGAGAATTGTTTTCGAATATATTTTCTTTATGATATATTGTCAGCAAATCTTTTAATTCGTAATCCTAATATACCTCTATACCCAGGGTCGCCAAGTGGAAACGTTTAAGGACACCATGTGTGCTTATTCCTCATGTTTGAAACTAAGTTCAGGAAAATGTTGTAATTTTATTTAAAATTAAAGGTGACTTACGTCGGTTCTTATAAAAAGAGAATACAGTTTGTTAGAGTGTTGAAAACATGAATAAAGAAGTCTTAGCTGTAGCTCTTATAGGCCAGAGATTCTAATTGGTGACAACGCGCTTCAATTAATTCGCAAACTAACTTAGATATACATAAATATGTGACCAGTAACCTGTGTGCAATCTCATCTGGAACCGGTAATGAAAGCCTTCGTTAATGAACTACACTGTAGCGCGAAATATACTCTAGTGATAAACCTTATTGATAGCGCCGTTGCCCGGATGCTCCGGCTATCTTAAGGTGTATTAATTTGAATGCAATTTCTACTATCTTGTTAGTAAAATGTTGTGTTTTATCTTAATGGACTTGTAGACAAATGTAATTTCTTATAATTCCTTGTGTCATAATTTATTATAAGTAATATGTGTTTGGGTAGGTCCCATATAACTGTGATAGATTCTGTAACACACAGACCGCGGGTAAATGCGGGGAGGGTACAAACCATTCGAAAGACTGATGACTCCAGGGGGGGAAGTATTAAGATAACTACAACTAATTCTTATAATTATTACTTAAAATTATTTGAACTTGCATTGAGTTTCTCTCTCTCTCTTAACACTCTGATAAGCTGTACGATATTATTGCTTTTCTCAACCACATCTGACTACAGATTAATGAGCACAATGCATTAAACTGAAAAATGCAATAAAACGACGGAATAATGTCGCATTCATTATAGAATTAACAAATGATTTTCTAAACAAACTCTAGTACTGATTGAAGACTCGTTGGGCACTTGGTGAAACATATTGCTACAAAGATTTTGAAAAACATACAAACACTTGGTTAGTTTCACAATTTGTTCTTCGTCTCTGACAATAGCTTCAGCCTATTAGATTATTCAGCAGCTCTTCGAGAATAGCCTAATAGGGTGAAACTATTGTCAGGGGTTAAGAATTAAATTGCAAACTTACCAAGTGTTTGTGTGTTTTTAAAACTCTAATATATCCGACTACGAACAGCTTAACTGGAGTCACTGTGTCGCCAGTGTTCAAGAAAACAGATAAGAAAATATCTGAAACTGTCACCATGTAACAGAGCGATCGTTAACGTCAGCGATGAGATTAGCGGTAGAGAAAATATTTCATCTTCATCTTCACAACACGGCATAGGCAAGGTGCTGTCTCTTCCGCCTTCAAAGTTCCTCCAGCCACCTCTTCCTGTGTCTACCCACACACACATGTGCCCTAGAGGTTTGTATTTCCAGACTTGTTTGGCCAGTCTTGAATCTGACATTCTTTCTAAGTATTATTTCCACCATTGTTAGTAACCTTGTAATTTGTATATACACACACACACACACATATATATATATATATATATATATATATATATATATATATATATATATAATAGGGTTGCTACAGCTAGTGCCGTTTCCCTTCCTTCAACCTGGCTTTCCAATTCTCCCGATGTTCCCATTGTCCTTCCTCAAGTCCTATACGTTGCATAGATTCATCCACTTCGTCCCTCCAAGATCTTCTCGGTCTTCCCCTTTTTCTCCTTCCTAATGGACTCCATTCTGTCACTTTGTTGATCCACCTATTTTGAGCTCTCCGGACATGACCGTACCACACCATAGTCAATTACACTTCTTTCCGTTTTGTAAAGATCAGAGGGCAAAATCCGGCGTAGGAATACTTATCAAGAAAAGGTACAGAAGAAATATAAAATCATGGGAACCAGTGAACGAAAGAATAATAAAACTAAAACTGACTTTGTATGGTAGAGAAATAGCAATACTAGCTGTTTATGGTCCAACGGATGACAGCTCTGCTGCAGAAAAAGGTTATTTTATGAATACGCTACAAGATGAAATTGCAAAAATAAAACAAAACTACGAAATCATAATAGCTGGTGATCTTAATGGAAGAGTCGGGAAGAGGGAAAATGAAAAAACAGTAGGAAGATTTGGAGAACAGATATTGAATGATAATGGAGAAAGGCTAATAGACCTATGTGAACTAAATGAGTTAAAAATTTTAATTTGTCATTCAAGTTAAAAACTTGTAACTCTTGTCTTATGATCTCATTTCTTAGGCGGTAAAGTTTGGAACACCTTTTAACTCCTCTTAAGAACGCCATTTCCGCGGTCTGTATTTTACTGTCTTCTTTCTTAGATGTTGTCCATAATTCACACCTTAGGGCAGAACAGGGGCTGCCATAACTTTGTAAAACTTTAATTTTACAGCCAGAGCTGTTTTGGATAGTGTATCTCCCTTGGTAAGGAAAACATTAATAATACAATTAATACTAGAAAGTGCTCTTTCTACCTTTGTTTGTAAGCTTTTAATTTTCCATTCAAGTTAAAAACTTGTAACTCTTTTCTTATGGCATCATTCTTTATACGGGCACGTTTAGATCACCTTTTGACTCCTCTTAAGAACGCCACTTCCGAGGCCTGTATTTTATTGTCTTGTTTGTGGTCCACAACCCACACCCATAGGACAGTACAGGGACTACCATAACTTTGTAAAACCTTAATTTTGTAGCTCGACGTACCTTGTAGAGATTGCCAATTATTTGGGAAACGATATTGGCTAAGATAGGAATTATGCTATTGATGTTAAGTAAGATAAGTGCCAGACGATCTGTGGGACAATCAACCGTATTTTTTAGAAAATCTTTATCAAGTAAAATTGCTATAGTATTAACAGACATATTTCAGAAATTGAAGATTTTAAGTGAATTCCATACATGGCACTGCAAACGTCAGTGCTGTCTAGAAGCATCTTGAACTTACTATGTATACGAGAAAATTGTAGAAGGGCTTCGACAGGATATTGTTACGACTGTCTCACGGATCGTCATATTTTACAGTGGAAACAAAAGACAGGCACCAATGAAGTCACAAATTACCAGCTTTAATTAGTCACAAATTACACTTTGAAATCAACAAGATACTCTCATACAATAATTCTAGTTGAAATTGTCCACACGCAATAATAATGTCAACGATTAGAGTTCCGCATTAATTATACCATAGTAATCACTTTCCACTATCTGCAACAATCACTTAATCCGCACACTACAATAACGCCAGGTGTAACTAACCAACTAAACCGGCCGTTGTTGATCCTGAAGATGTTTCAGTATAATTTTCAATTCTTTTGGCTGCGTGCTGGCATAATCTGCGTAGTTACTGCACAGTCTGGAAGCTACTTGAGCGTATGGCCTTGACCGAGACACTACGCCTGCTTGGCTAGCCGAGAAACGTGTAGAAAGACTCTCTCGACTAGTCGAGAGCGTTACATAATTGTTGTAGCAATACTAATGCCAATTTACATACCATTGTTATACACATTACATTAATTAATACAGAACAATAATATATACAAAATTCTTGTTAATTTTAATTAGTTTTTAATTCAAATAAAGGTGCTTTGTTTTTTTTTTAAGTTCTGGCAAAGACTTGCAAGTATTGTTATATTCCATGTGTTGAATTTATATCCGTACCGATCTAACACATACAAAAAACTCATTGAATTTAATACTTCGTTCATCTTTTTAATATTACGTCACATCAATTGACACAGTTATTCGACTTTGTTAGTTTTAAGATGTTCCCACCATACATCTTGCCCTGCGTTATGATAGTAACATATCCAGGGGACATATTCGCTACTAATAATAATAATGGCTCCCATGTGTACCACCGAAGCAGCTTAGGAGTCAGGCTGGGTAGGCTGCCATATGGGCATATGCCATACGGCATACAAGGAAGGCAGTGTGGCCAGCACTACGCTTCAGCCGCCCATTATTATCCCCAGGATATTATCCCAGGTACTCATTTTCAACAGGCTGAGTCGATCTGGGGGCTGAAAAACGCACCTTGATTTTATGGTGCGGGCCCGGGAATCGAACCCGGGACCTCTAGGTTAGTAGCCAGGTGCCATACCCACTGGTCTACTGAGCCGCCATATACTCACAACTAAATTGCCTCAAATAAGGACTTTTGCCGAACGGATGAAAACTTGCTGACCACGGCTGTGAAACTCTCCATGATCATAGAAGAAACACAGGTATACGACAGGAAATGAATACAATGAGTATACTCGACAGGATCGCCCAGTATCGGCTGAATTAGTGGGAACATATTTGCCGAATGGATGACTGCCGCATCCCCAAAGAACTATGGATCTAGAAGCCGAAGGGACGGTGAGGTGTGGGACGTCCGAGGAAGCAGTGGAGTGAGCAGCTCTAGACTCTTTGACTGTTTGGGACTGGAACAAACCATCCTTGGTTTAATCCTTGAACATGATGATGATCCAGCCATGGTAGTCTGGGTCTTCCACGTCGACGGGTAAAAGGGTAAAAGAGTAAGAAGAAGAAGAAGAAGAAGAAGAAGAAGAAGAAGAAGAAGAAGAAGAAGAAGAAGAAGAAGAAGAAGAAGAAGAAGAAGAAGAAGAAGAAGAAGTTTAACAATCCCTGAACGATGGATGCTGTAGCACAGACCGCGATTGCAAAATGGCTTTCAATGTATGCTGATATATATATATCATAGCCGTATAAATATATATTTGTGTAATTTGTTCAATGTGTTGAAACAGGTAATAGTATTACGGCGATTTGTATTACAGTAAATGTGCAAATAGTGATCTTGTGGCGTAATGATAGAATGTTTACTTAGCAACAATACAAATATAAAGATTCTAAGATGGTACTAACCTGGAACAAGTCAGAAATTTTAAATAACTGGGCTACAGTGTGTCTTATAATACAAGCAACGACGTTGATGTGCGGGACCGTCAGGAAAAGTATTAAGTCAACAAGGAAAGAAGTACGCTTGGAATTCTACAAGGTGATGGCCCTTTCCACACTTCTTTATCGGTCTGAAAATTGGACTTTAACGAAAGGCCAGGCCAGTCGTATCCAAGCAGCTGAAATGAGATTTCTCAGGCATGTGGCAGGGTATAGTCTCCGTGATCATAGAAGAAACAGATGTACGGTAGGAACTGAATATTTTGAGTATACTCAACAAGATCGCCCAGTATAGGCTGAATTGGTGGGAGCATCTTTGCCGAACGGATGACTGCCGCATCTAATATCTAATAAGATAATCCATGGTTTACTCCTTGCAGATGTTGATGATGATTATGATAAACATTGTGCATAATCTATTAAGATTGGTAAAGTAGTATTGAATCCATTTAACACTAGTTAAAGTAGTATTGAACCCCTAATAATCAGTTCCCTCCTCACTCTCTCTCTCTCTCTTTTCCTCCCTCTCCCAATAATAATAAGCCATAGGCCTACTAGGGTACTTAATGAAAGAACGTATATTTCTACAATAATGACGTATGTAATTCAATTAAATGCAATGACGTATTTGAGTTTCACAGTTTGTAATACAATTTTGTTTTATTTTGAGGTACTGTAAACCCTGTCTATCCATTACATTTAAAGTAGTGACGGCTTTAAAATTTTAATCCAAACTATGTTGAGCACCAGTTAGTCGCAATTATCAATTCTGTACTGTATTTTTGTCACACACACACACACACACACACACACACACACACACACACACACACACACACACACACACACACACACACACACACACACACACACACACACACACACACACACACACACACACACACACACACACACACACACACACACACACACACACACACACACACACACACACACACACACACACACACACACACACACACACACACACACACACACACACACACACACACACACACACACACACACACACACACACACACACACACACACACACACACACACACACACACACACACACACACACACACACACACACACACACACAC
Source organism: Magicicada septendecula (assembly GCA_034769895.1). Taxonomy (NCBI): domain Eukaryota; kingdom Metazoa; phylum Arthropoda; class Insecta; order Hemiptera; family Cicadidae; genus Magicicada; species Magicicada septendecula. The sequence continues at coordinate 1,420,722,746 of CM068367.1, read as the reverse complement.
ACACACACACACACACATTTTTCGATTCAAAAGATACAAATTAATTTTATATTAGATAACAATTTAGTGTTATATTGAAAATTTACCGCTATGCGTTTAAAATTTTTTTATATATTATAATTTTTATTTTAAATAAAAAAATGTTTTCTATGGAATTGAATTATTTAATTTGAAGAGGATGAAGAGTACTTCCCTTAAACACCCATGCCATAGTTTTCTGAGTATTTTGTAGAAAGAATTATCCTACTAACTATGCAGTTACAATGTTTTAAACATATAAATATCAGTGCCGAAGTTATATGGAGGCAATTGAGGCAATGCCTACCCTAAAAAATTCTGTAGAATAAAAATTATAAATACGTATGAACTACATAACGTAAAGATTATACGTTGTTACCGCGACTGTCGAATTTACCAGGCCGAAACGTGCTTTACTGAGCGACCGCTAGATGGTGACAGGTGAGACTCGCCATAGCTCGTTTATAGCGAATGAGGCAACCTGAACTTGCCTCAGCGTCTTTTGTATACATCGTATGTAAGCAATGTGCCGGAGTCATTGGGAAGTGAAGGGGGGGGGGATTGTTTCGTGCTGTACACATAGAGCGTTGAGGCATGCCTCACTTCTGTGGTCCAAACATTCAAGTTAAAGCGCACTGTGTTGTTTATAAGCGTGTTAATTTTATGCGGTTATTAAAAATGTCCCTGTTATTCCGCTGAACTAACAGATGATCAAGATTGTTATTTGAATTATTTGTAACATTAAACATATATATAGAAACTAATCAAGTTTAAAAATTTCAAGTTCAATCAGTTGTATTATTGTGTATGACTAATACAAGGATTGTTCAATAGAAACACGTATAGACCTGTAAAGCATTTTTTATTCAACGATTTTAAAAGAAGTCTCCATTAACATTAAGATATGAGTTCCACTGTTGCACCAACCTATAGATTCCCTGCTAGTAAAATTCTTACGGCTGTTTGTGTAACCATTCGCTTACAGCAAACTCTACCTCAGCGTCCGATTTGAACCACCATCCTTTTAGTGATTCCTTAAAAAAAATTTTAAGATAAGATTTTTGCCTACCCATTCATTAACTACTAGCTTCGCCACTGATAAATATATTAAAAAATAATTTTTTTTTAACTAATTACGTTCATACCATGACGAAATAATTACAAGTTTACTAAAATTTTTCTGAAATTATTTTTGAATAGGCAACAAAAAATATTTAAATATTTATTGAGCAAACAAATATAAATATTGCCTGTAGATATTGTTAATGCATTGTACTTGATCACGCGCAATCTGCCCCGCGCATTTACGTCACCGTAGCGGTGTTGCACGAGGCCACGCCGCTGCGACTAATCAGTCTACGCTCAATCTTTGAACAGTGCGTTTGCACCCTTGTTTTCTAGCCAAGCCGCGGCAACCTAAATTTGCTATGTTCTTCTTATTCCTGATCTAGCTTCAATGCTACACATTACGTAGCCTTACATTCATCTTATACTTTGGCTATGAGCTAAGACGTAATTGCGTGGGCCTGCGCTTCTAATTGCTTTCAATAAACGTTACTTAATCATAATTTACAGTCCACTAATTAATGTAATACACTTTCTGACTTCCTACCAGCTTCCTTAAGCTTGCAAAACTAACTCAAGATGATTTCGAAAGTGTTAAGCACGCAACAGATATAAACGGATAAATAAATTGTTTTAAGACGTCAGTAACGGTCTCACGGATCGTCGTTTGGTACAGTGGAAACCAAAATAAAGACACCAAGTATGTCACTAATCACCAGCATTAATTATCACAAATAACAGTTTGTAATCAACAAGTTATTCAACAAGATTATGCTCGTACAATAATTCAAATTAAGTTTGTCCACACGCAATAATAATGTCAACTAATAGAGTCCCTCACAATAATCACTTTTCACTAATACACCATTTGAACGCACTGTGTAATCGCCCGAAGTAAACTATTTTCTAAGCAGCAGCTGTCGTTGCTTAAATAGATAGCACAAGTGTTTCAGAATACTCCATAATACACGTGAACAGGTAATCGAAAACACTAGAGCGTCACTGATTGGGGCGTTGAGGAATTACGTAATTGCTGGGCCAGGCGAAGCGACGGGTGAATGAAGCTCTCAGCTATTCCAGTCGGTTCAATTCGTTTCAATATAATAAAATACGTCATATTATTTTTTATAGAACCGTTTAGAATTACAATTTTTTAAAGCATTTCTAATATTTTTTATTGAGTTGGTTAAATCAGCTTAGAATATTTCCAAAAGTACAGGTAATATCAGTGTACGAATTTGTTGAATCATGTTGGTTATTTGGGACAGGATGAATGTGAAAAATTGAATTGTTAATTTTATCCAAACAAAAAAATTATAATGGAATGGGCACACAAAAACAATGACACAGGAAAGATTGCCAAGGAGAGTTATGGAATGGACCCCACCAGGAAGAAGGAAAAGAGAAAGACCACCTATCACCTGGATAGAAGAAAGTCAGAGTATATTGAGGGAATGAGATATTTAAGAAGATCTTTGGATGGACAAACAGCTGTGGAAGATGAGAATTCAATCACTTCTGTAATCTTTGGTTTCAGAAAATGTGTAAACATTGTACAGCCGGAATAATGTCGGTTATTCGAACCTATTCCGCCATATTCTTAAATTTATTATGCAAATGTATTTTTCATTCTACGGTTGTATGAGAAAATTCTAATGAACAAAAAAAAATTAGTTTTACTAGTTTGAGTGATAAGCCTGTTAACGACTTTATGATGATGAAACTAAAAGTGACAACTTCTTCTAATAAGAATGCGTAGAGGGAGGAAGAGAGAGAGAGAGAGAGAGAGAGAGAGAGAGAGAGAGAGAGAGAGAGAGAGAGAGAGAGAGAGAGAGAGAGAGAGAGAGAGAGAGAGTTGCTAATGACTATAATCTCAACTAGTCAAATTTATCAAAGTTTTTTTTTTATTCCATTATGAAGAAAATATTATGACCTTACGCCATAACAACTTTTTTAAGCGGATAAAGTTTTGAAATTAATTGTAAATCACAGGCCACGTCAGAGGTGGGGTAAAAATTGTACCCCCCGTACTTTTCTCCCGTGGCTATCGGTGGCAGGTTTGGACGCTTAACGATCACATGGATATTTAACGACTGGCTTTTAGATTAAAACCCAGGTTTTTAACATTAATGCTCATATAACATAGAATGGGATGCTGATTGATGCTGCTGCTGCTGATGATGATGATGAAAGAAGACACTGGAGAAAATACAGCTATAATTCTCTTGAGTAATATCCCTTGGTAAAGGTAATCTATCTACAGGATGACACACGGGAATAGGACGTTTTTGAACTGCGTAGTACTGAATCCACGGTAGTGGGAGAAGGTTGTGGTAGGGCTCGTTCTCCTCCCAACGAGATGCGATTTCAGTAGCAATGGAGCAGTAGACCTTGCAAAATCGGCTGTTTGCGTATGACAATTTTGTTCGAAGTGGAGAGTCTATCACAGCTACGCAGCGACTCTTTAGTTGTCAATTTAATGTTGGTCGTTCCGAGCCGGAACACAGTCCTTAGATGGGTGGAAAATTTTGGACCTACTAGGAACATTATGAAGAAGACGCCACCAGGCCCTAGACGCAGTGAAACGACACCGGAGAACGTAGGAAGGGTTAGAGAAGCACTGATTAGGAGCCCAAGACGATCGGCTAGACGACATGCGAGTGAGTTAGCAATCAACTGTGAAACGGTAAGGCAAATTTTACACAATTGCGAAGACGTCGAATTGCCTTGAAAATGTTTGATTTCAGCAAGATGGTGCTATGGCACACACCGCAACAATTCAATGAATGTTCTTCGACGCATGTTTCGTGAACGCCTCATTTCACGTTTTTTTTTGGCGGTGTTCCGTGGCCTCCAAGATCTCCCGACTTGTCAATGCGTGACTTTTTCCTGTGCGAGCCCACCTCAAAGTACCTCAAAAGCCGTGTGTACGCTAACAAACACCGCAATTTGGATGAGTTGAAGAATGCCATCATTCAATAAACTGCTGCCATCCCTCAAGAGATGTTGGCCCGTGTCATGCAGGATTTCTAGCGGAAACTTGAAAACTGCATTCAAGAAGATGGGGGGAAGGGGGTCACCTCGCCGACATTATTGTTTAAAATTAAGGTAGACCTTAACACAACTCAAATGGCATGTATTAAGCTGTAATTGTGTGTCGATAAAGCCACTTGAAGTTTAACATTTACTACTGAGTTATTGGTGAGTTTACTTGGTTATTTAAAAACTGTCCGATTCCCGTGTGTCACCCCTGTATAACTCCCGCTGATGCTACAAATGTGTCTTTGGGCCATTTTCCTAGCACATGCAGCTTCTGTTTGATCACGTTACACGTACATATTTGTGTACAATTGTAGACGTAAATCAGTGCCCAGTACGTAGTATACGTGATTGTGCAACATCTCACGAAGGCTACCAATGGCAGGCAATTGTGCAACCCCGACACGTGTGAGTATCCACTGCACGTGCAACTCAGACACACACGTATCGACTACAAACACATACACACAGTACTGTGCAGCACAGCATTTGCTTGCAGGTAGTTGTACATTGTACGTATTAGAATGGAATGTTTAATAGCATACACTGTTTGATGTAAACTGACCTAGATACTACATGTGTTACGTGACGTCAGACGAATCGTGTCCCCCCCCCCCCCCACGTTCGACTGGTGATCTTACTTTACTAGGTCACACTTGCATTGAGGTACGCAAACCACAGTATGAATACAGGCTAGCTCGGAATGAATAATATGTTGATTTGTATTTGTATTAGATGCAGCTTTATTTCAAGATCAACGGCTGTTGCTCACTTATTCTTTACGTTATACAACAAAAAATAGTATACACATAGTTGCTTACGTACAATAATATTTCTTTGTTATTTAACATGATAATGTTCTTAGGCTGGGTGGTCATTCCACAAAATGCGTCATCGAAAAATATAACGCTTCCACACTTTCGACTCCCCACAGTCTAGAAATCTTCGGTCTCTGTCGTTTTTAACATGATAATGTTTGTTATATAGTAAATATATTTGATGAAAAGAAGAATATATTTACGTTACGTTATTTTTACGTTATATAAAACACATTATACGTTTCAAAAGCCTAAAAACATTATCATGCTTCGATGTTTCGGTTTCGTCGAAATTCTTTGTGTGTAAAATTGGTTGAAACTAGGCTGTGGCCGATGACTGATTTACTTACATACTTTCGTGTATCATTCTTTCGTCCATAGCGGTCATTTCTCTTTTTGTTTAGTACAGTGGCGTAGCATAGGTACGTAACACTTGTTGCAGGTTGAGATAGGTCTAAAACGTAACATAAAAATTAATTCAAATTTTTTGTTGTACGAAGTGTTCTTTTTACAGCATTTTCTATCATTCGCTGGCAGAAGAAGAGGGCACCGGGGATCTGACTCCATTATACTTAAACAAAATAAATGAGGACACAAGTAATTGAATTAATAATAATAATAAAGACAAACAGAGAAACACATGACTAAACGAACAAAACACAAACAGGTACATGGTAACTGATGCACATCGGTTCCGAAAACGAACATGCTCCTAACTGAGCGTTTTGCCGGTTTATACAGCGGCAACACATTGGGTGAACGAGTGTGTCCCTCTTCCACAGTTTGTACAGTTTGAACTACTACGAGATTAAAACACCGTACGCAGTAAAAGATTGCCGATGTCTGAGCCAGCAACACAAGACGATGCAAGCGCCTAGCAGTTCGAAAGCAATGCTACGCTTTTCTTAAAGTTTCCCAACTAATATTGTTTGGATTTCAAATTATTCAATAACTAAAGCATTTGTTCTGTAATTTAATTAATATTATTTTCTCTTATTTTCAGTACTGTTGCCGCCGGCAACAGCGGTTACATGTACGCCACGCTATTATAAACATAGTTGCTTACGTATGTACAATAATTTTTTTCTTTTTTTTGGTTTAGTGTATAGTGGTATTCAACAAAATTAAGACAACCGTGTTTGTGTGTATGTATATAAAATTGCGCGCGCGCGCGCGTGTGGGATCCAAGAAAACAAGCGACAAAGTGGAGACTCGGTTCTATAAGCTATAGATTTTTAAACTTACTTCATGATTTGTTATCATATTATAAGTTAATCGCACAATGATGGAACTGTATGAGGGTCATAAACCACGACCCTATCTTACATGTATTAGGTGTGTGTGGTAAGAGTTGTGACGTTTGCTTCGAGGATGAAAAAATACAAAAAACTCTCTGCGTCAACAGTAGATTAGAGAAAATTGACTGACAAAATTTGGTTGTTAATTTCTGAATATTATAAGTATTGCATGCATACATTCGAGCTTAACAATTACTAGAGCTCCGAAAAATATATGAAATAGATATTTTTGTGTTAATTGTAAACAGTGCTCATTATCGTAATGCTGTCGAAAACACATTGGTAAACAATATAAAGGGGGGGGGACAACAGAACGTTCTATGTTTCTCGTCTATCCCAGCGGAGCCCAGCTGTAATGTTTGTGTGTGTACATGACACTTAACGCGTCTATAAACGAGGGTATTCCAGACCATACCGGTCGGCGCACTGTGTTCAAGACCGCAATCAATCACGCTCTAGTGTATTCCTGTAGTGTTGACGCATATTATGGATTATTCTGGAACTCTTGTGCTTTCTATTTAAACAACGACAGGTGCGCTTAGCAGTCAGTTTAAGTGGCGATTTATCCAAGTATTTGGATAAACATATTAATGGATAAACATGGCTTGAAGAACGATTTGGCCTATATTTCTTCAAACGCTGTTTTTTTAGCACTTACAATAACAAAACTGGAGGCTCAGAACATATCATTAGTGGACAGCGTTTTTATTGTCAAGGATGCAATCAAAAAGTTAAAAGTTAGAAGAAACAAAGGGCGAAAATGGAAATCAGATAAAGAAAAAAATGAATGACTTGGTGAAGAAAAACCCTGGGCGGAAGGACGTGAAACTCATCCAGACATCCATGCCGGAAATGAGGTCAACGGACAATTTTATGTCGATTTGACTCCAATGGACATAGCGTCTTTCAAATATGCTCCTATTACATCGGTAGATGTAGAACGTTCTTTCAGCCGATACAAAATTATTCTTAGACCTGATCGGCGACTTTTCACATTTGAAAATTTAAAATATCATTTGATTAGTAATAATTTTAAATGTTAATTTTTTTGTGCTTTTTTTTTCTTAAATATGCATCTTTTTTTTAAATTTGCAGCAACTTTCAGGCTTTGTTTTCTTAAATATTTCTAATTTTTTGTTACATATTGTAACATTACATTTGGAACAACATAATATCGTACCTGATTTAATGAAGACTTTGGTTAAGAAGCTGACAAGGAGAACAATATCTTCCAAGATGATAGTGAAGAGGAACGACTAACAATTTTAGACTGACTAGTAAGACAACTGACCGTACCCAAATTAATGATTTAGGCTAAGTGATGCAAAACACCTTTAACCCCAACTATGACAATGAACTTTCAGTATTGACCAAACAAAGAGTTATAAAGACAAACGGTTTATGAACCAGGACTATAAAGAAACAAATGGTTTCAGTTAATGTATCATTATATCCAGATAATCAAAATACAAAGTGAGGGATAATAGGCCCAAACATGTAATATCATGTAAGAGAAATATTAGTAAATAATTAAGTTAATTGATGTAACAAAAATATAAATACACCTGATTATAGATACATGAACCATACAAATAATTGTCACATATAGAGTTCATAGGGTTGTCCAGTAAACAACAAATTATAACATGGTCACAATAACATTTATAACAAGAGTAAAACCCAGATAAACAGTAAATGTAACAAGATTATTAGAACTGTGTGGTGAGGTAGAGCAACAGTGTTCACTTTATTGTAATTTTTGTAAGTCAAACATCAGTAAGTATACGGATGTTGAAACCCATATAAATAGTAAATATGACATAGACAGTGTCAGAATAATGAGTAAATTAGCTGACAATGGACTAACTAATTAGTATAGAATTTGTTTTGTAAAATGTGCATGTTTTATGTTATAGCACAGTGTTATATCATAGTATTTGTGTTGTATTTTTTGTATGTAACAGGTGATACAGTTAGTTTAAGGGAATGTCAATCTAATGATATTAATTCCATTTTTTTTTATGTTGTGTTAACAAATATAACAATAGAGCTGATGTTAAACCATGGTAAATTAATTGACCAAGCAGAATGGACTATACAAAGATGTTTTGTTAAGTGTCAAACACCTATACAGTTTGAGTAGAAAACAGTTATTTGTGCAAGGATTTGGTATAATCATAGCCATGTGGGCATGAATTTAACTATTAGAATAATATATCTTTTGTGTTATTAAAATAACGTTATATGTTAAACCATTTTGATGAATGTTAGAAGTTAATTTAATTGTTAAAGATGTTAAAACATGGTGATGAAAATAATACTATTACATAGGCCAGGTGAAACCAACTTTAGTAAATTTTGAACAATTATATTAGAAATTTTGTAAAGCAAATGTGAAAGGGTATTTATAGGTAATAATGTATACAAGGAATATAGAAACAAAATAACACATATCAAGTTATTTAAGGAAATTCCAAATAACAAAATTGTAACATCCATAGTTCTTAAGCAAAAATAGGCACGTTTGGTGTCTAAATATATCAAATGTGAAGATCAAAATAATGCTGATAATGGTTTTAAACTCCCATTCAGTATAGAAAAGTTATGTTAATTTAAAGATTTTGAACAAATTTTAGACTTCGAAATAATGAAAGTATATGACAATGTATATTCGAATTGGCCAACCAGATTCCAAGTTTACCCTTAGCAACCAGAAATTTCGGATAAATAAAATGAGACTTCTTTGACAACGATCTTAGCAGATAGACGCGTTCTTAAATTGTCTTACATTATGTGTTATAAAGTGTGAGAAAACTATACAACCAGACAAATACAGTTAGAGGTACACTACACGAACTATTTACTATAACAGAAGAACACCCATTATATGGAATAGAAGATATAATAACCAGGAAGAAGATTTGAAGTGGACGAGGGACGAGAAAGAAGATCTGACGTGTACGTGGGCCCTACCTTCAACCAAGAAGAGTACAAGAAGAGGATTTGGTGATTCTGACATCTCATTATATCGTACTTCAACACACACATTTGTATACACGAATTTTAAATAATAATCAACTAAACTACAGACACCATATAACGCAAACACTAAAAACAATCACTAATAACACCATATAAGACTAACACCTTTTTAAACACAACAAGAACTTTTAATTTACATAATAACTATCAAAGCCTGAACTGGACATAACCTTTTTAAAACTGGTAACCACTATACAAATTTTGTGTGCACGTATCACTCTAACGTTGTAATATCCTATAATTGTAAACTTGTATTTTGATTAATAGGGTAATATTTTGTTTAATTCATAATCCCCGAACCATATACGCCCTGAGATAATTGATATATATTTTATTTAAAAACGTTAACAAAAAGCATTGTTTTGGTCTCGAAGAAATACTAAACGTTTGGCTACTGCTGCCAACTGGTAAAAGAAGACTTATAGCTTTCGATACAATTGTGATTATCCTGTTTAAATTTATTAAAACAGTCAACCAGTGTTTTTCCGAATAAAGGATTCCACAAGGATATATGTTTGATGGTAATTGTGTGTCGTTATTATTGCTGTTACAATTAGTAAATAGAATTCACAGGTTGCAGCGAACCCGACAGTTGGCATCGTTGAGTGACGTCACGGAAAAGAAGCAGCATAGTGGGAGTAAGCGGCAATTTACAAAATTATTCGCCGTTCAACATAACACATTTATAATTACACATCGACGACTCCAGTGCGAGTTTGTCGCTACATTATTTATATATATTACAAGTTCACACTTCCTACGGGTGGTGTAATCCAAGTGCACACGACATAGATACAAGTAATCTATTCATAATAACATTGTAAGTAACGAAATATTCTCTGGTTCCAAATAGACGAACCTGAGGTGAGGCTAACATTTAAATAACACAGATCACCTCAATACTAATATCGTTACAATATTTGTGAAAAAATAATTACATATATATGTACTACAACGATACAACGTTATTAAATGTAAGTGAGTCGAGCGCACGCTCATGAGCGATAAAATTATACAACGATAAATAACATTTCTAACAACGTGTACGTGTAATTAGGGGTTCAGGTTCGAAGTATTGTCGCGAAGTGTTATAATTGTGCGGGACTATTAGTTGACATTATTATTGCGTGTGGGCGCATTGTACAAGTTGATTATTAACTGTATCTGTGATTAATTAAAGCTGGTGATTAGTGACTTAATTGGTGCTTCGTATTTTGTTTTCCACTGTAGCATACGACGATCAGGCGACCATCGTAACAGTGTTTTAAATACTTCCATTTTTGTTGAATATCCAAACAATTTGTTGCAAACAGTTTTACTTTAGTCTATAATTAAATTATATTAAATTGGTTAAATATGTAAATTTAATAAACAAAGCTGGTCTTAGAACGCTAGTTGTGGTGCTGGTGTGAAATGAAATAATGAAGTGGATTGAATATAATTCTTGAGCTAATAGTTTATTGAAAATTAATAAGACATAATTGCTGGCGCGTGCAGGTTTGGCGCGGCATAAATGCCGCAGAATTAAAATAGAATTAATATTGAAAATCCATAATAGTGTGTAGAGGCCAATAATCGCCTAAGTAAATTATCGCATGATGATCATGCTAAAATTATGAAAAATTGAAAACTTTATGTAGCCGCGGCTGGCGAACTGAGCGAGATGCCCGCTCGGAGTCTTGCAAGGAACTAACTTAATTTTGACTGCTGTCAGCCTGTATCAAAACCGGCAGCAGATAGCAGGGAGAAAAATGACGTCACTACACGCACCTGCAATGCGGCATTTTACAGTACAAAGTTTACATAGGTACAAAGTTTAACCAATTACAAACTGTTATTTGTGATAATTTGAAGCTGGTGATTAGTAACTTGATTGGTGTCTTGTATTTTGTTTTCCACTGTACCATACGACGATCAGTGAGACAGTCGTAACAGTATCATTCAACAAAATTCTCTTGTTCTAACTTTTTATTCACGTATTGTCTTCAATATTAGCGGACTAGCTGACATGAGACTGTGAGATGGCACAGACTGAACAATATTCAGGAGACCCCGCTTCCAAAATCTCAGTAATGGGATAGAAGCTCTGAAGAGGTGCATATAGGGCCACAAAACGTTTATCTCAATGTTTCTATAGTAATATAAAATATAAATATATACGAAACTATCTTTGGCAACGTTATTGTACGATAACTTCTATAACTGTTCTAAACACCGTTAATATTGTTAAGACTGTCTCATGGTTCGTCGTATTGTACAGTGAAAACAAAGTACAGACACCAACGAAGTCATTAATTACCAGCTTTAATTAGTCACAAATAACAATTTATCATTAATAAGGCACTATCATCGAATAATCCAAGTTAAAGTTGTCCACGCTCAATAATAATGTCACCTTATTACAATACCGCACTAATCACTTTCTATACTAATCCGCAGCAATCACTTGATCCACACTCTACAGTATTGCCAGATATAACTGACTGGCCAAGCCGTCCGCTGTTGCTTATATAGGATCCCGCAGAGGTTCCAGAATAGTTTTTCATATTATTCATGGCAGAATGCCATTATTATTTCTGTAGTTACAAGAGCTCGACAGTGTGGAGCACACGTGAGTGCACGACGTTCACACACGTGCCGCACGTGCACACGGGCTAGTCAAGAAACGTGTAGAATGACACTCTCGACTTTTCAAGAGCGTTACGTAATTATCGTAGAAATATTAAACAAAAATAAAATGCTAAAAAAAAGTAATCGTAGTAGTTAATGATCTTTCAGAAACATCTTCCTAACTTTGCATTTTATAAACGTGACCTGGCGGCGTGACGTCATAATTTGCGTAGTTACAAGCGATCAAACAGTCTGGAGGGTACGTTAGTGGACGACCTTGACAGTGGCGCCGCACCCTGGGATAGTCGATAAACGTGTAGAATGTGTAGAATGACGCTCTCGAAAAGTCGGTTATCGTAGCATATTAAAAAAAATGTATAAAGCGTTAAAAAGCAATCGTGTTAGTTGGTAGTCTTTCAGTAATATCTTTGTAAATTTGTATTTTCTAAATGTGAACAATTGAAAATGAATCTACAAGCAGCTTGTCGCACAAACACGCCTCTGCTGTGCTCATTGAAATTACCTTCGTTTTGAGATTTTCTATTAAAGCTTTTGCTTACTTACATTTACTTACTTACAACGACGCGACAACTCATTACTGATTCAAGACCTCCTTTAACAGTCTCCGCCAGTTGTCCTGGTCAAGTGCAGTTTGTCTCCAGTTCCGGGTCCCAAATATATGGCGCGCATCATAATTCACACCGTCTTCCCAACGTAGTTTGGGTTTATCAACTCTCCTGGTACCATAGATCTGTTCTGGAGTGCCTTTCTGGGTATTTCATTCTCCCACATTCTGGTCACATGTCCAGCCCACTATAGTCTACCAAGTTTTATAACTTTCACAATATCTGGTTTGTTCTGAAGAGTGTTCAGTTCTCGGTTGGTCCTTTTCTTCCATTCACCTCCCACACATATTGGACCAAAAATACTGCAGAGGATTTTGCGTTCATGAACCAGGAGGCTTGACTCAGACTTTCTAGAAATGGTCCAGGTCTCAGAAACATAGGTGAGAACTGGGCGGATCATTGTTTTATACAGAAGCAGGTTAATGCTCCTGGCAAATGTTCTGCTCTGGCACAGGGGTCTGAGACAAAAGACGCACTTATTAACTGAGGTGATTCTTTGCTTTATTTCTTCTGTCGTTTTCCCATCGGAATTAACTTGGCATCCTAAATAAACAAAGGTGTTGTCTTTTTCAAAGGAATAGATGCTAATTTGGATGTGCTCTCCTTCGCTAGCTTCCTGCCTTGTGACCATGTATTGTGTCTTGTTTAAAGCTTTTGCTACCAGTGGAAAAATATTAAACCGATTTTCAACTAACAATGAAAACGACGACGACTGATGAGGTCCTATATTCCATGACGACTCTATGCATTAGTGAAAAGTTTGAGTAACGAACGTTATTTCTCGTAATAAAAAGCAGATTGTAAAGATCTGAATAACAGATGTTGCTACGATTACGGAATTAGCTCCTACAGCGGGCAGTGCAGCTTACTACGAGTACCAGACGTAAGCTGCTTATTGTACTGTTCTATTACTGAGCACATAGCTCTTGTAGAGATTTGGTAAGTGTGCACTGGGACAGAAAATCGGGCTGGACGTTAAGCCCGAAGGTGGCATACCCACCATATGCCTTACTCTGTGTTATGATAGTAACATATTCAGGGGGCATATTCTCTACTAAATTGCCTTAAATAAAGACTACACGGACGGATCAAAAGTTGCTGACTACAGCTGCGAAATTCTCCATGATCGTAGAAGAAACACAACTATACGGCAGGAACTGAATATAATGAGTATACTCGACAGAATTGCCCAGTATGCGCTGAATTGGTGAGAACATTTTTGCCGTACGGATGACTGCCGCATCCCCAAAAAGCTATGGAACTATAAGCCGAGGGGACGGAAAGGTGTGGGACGTCCGATGAAGCGCTGGAGTTCCAGCTCTAATCTTCGCCTGTTTGAAACCGGAACAAACCATCCTTGCTTTAATTCTTGCAGATGATGATGATGATAAAGATGATGACGTTTTACAAAACTATTTTTGAGATGTATAGAATTTTTGTTATAGTCTATTTTAAATTAAAGCGATTTGAAACTTTTACCTCAACCGAGGTTGTTAAAAACTGATGTACAAGAGCTCGAAACGTAATCGTGGTAAACGATTGTCGTTTAGAAATATCGTTTTTAACTTTGCATTTTATAAACTTGACTGATTCAAAGTAAATCTACAAGCAGCTTATCGTACAAATACAAGTGATGTGGTCAATGAAACTACCTTGTGTTAGGGGTTTATACTAAGGCTTTTGTTACCGACCAAAAATAAATATTTAACTAATTTTTCTTAATACACTAATACATGACAACGGCGAATACTGATGTGGTAATGTGATCCACGACTCCATGTATTCAACAGAAGCTTGAGTATTATTGTTTCTCGTAACAACAAGCAGATTGTAAGAATCTGAATAACAGATGGTGCTGTGATTACGGAATTAGCTCCTACAGCGGGCAGACCAGCGTACTACGAGTACCAGACTTAAGCTGCTTATTGTACTGTTCCATTACTGAGCACGGGGTAGCTGTAGAGATTTGGTGAATTTTACGTAAACTATGTAGGCTACTGCTCAAATCTGAGACTCCGTCAAAAACCAACTTAGGGAAACAGACATAAACTCATTGGATAAACGAATTGAAATATTCGTTTTAAATGCAGTGGTCGAATTAAAATTAATGCCACCCGTTAAACCCAGTTTGTGCTCTTAGATTGTAGATTCCTGTGTGCCTCGCTCGGACTCCATTGACCATGTTTGCTAATTTCTTCTATAAAAAGCTAGCATATATAAAATGCGCTTCGATATTGTTCATTAGAACACGCACAGCCACACACCCGCACGCACACACACAAACGAGCACCCCGCGCGCCCACACACGCGCGCGCGCGTTCTTTAATAATCAATGTGTTGATAATACGTAAATTTATTCAGTCTATAATAAATATTTCTGAAAGCAAAATTTATTGTATTTTCACGGAAATTATTCTGTATCTGCAAAAGTGTTATATGAATTAATGTTTTGTTACGACGGTGTCACTGATCGTCGTATGGTACAATGGATACAAACACAGAGACCAATAAAATCACAAATTACCAGCTTGAATTTGTCAAAAATAACAATGTGAAATCAACAAAATACTCTCGTACAATCATTCAAGTGGAATTTGTCCATCGGAATAACAATGTCACCTAATAGAGTTCCGCACAATAATCACTTTCAACAACAACCACTTGAGACGCACTGAGTGACTACGCCCAACGTAACCAACAATTAAGCGGCAGCTGTCGCTATATATAATATAGCCTGCATATGTTCCAGACTAGTGTTCCATAATATGAGTCATTAAACACTCGAAACATTTAGAGGGTACTTGGTGCTGACTTGGCAGAGACACGCACCTGCTCGGCTGCTAGCCGAAAAGCGTCTAGATGGACGGTCTCACATTTTTGAAACGGTTCCATCGTTACACTGCCCTCTCCTTGAACCTGTTTGTCCCGAACTGGCAAAACGTCTCTGAAGTAATACTTGGCCAGGCGATCCAGGTAGACGACCTTGAATTTTCGCTGTCCTTCCTGTTGAATCTGATAATAAACAATATCGTTGATTCTCTTATTCACAATGTACGGTCCTTTTCAGTTAGTTTGAAGTTTAGATGAGCAACCACAACGACGCTGTGGGTTGCACAACCAAAGCTGATCTCCTTGCAAACCCGCACTATTGCTGCGAATTTCATGTCGAGGTTTCATTTTATCACTGGCTATCTTCAGGCGTCCTCTTATCAAGCGATTCATTTCTCGCAGTTGGTTTTCTCATTGCGACGAATAGTTCTGCGGCTCTTGGAACTGAGTCTCAGATGGCTCGAACATCAAATCTCCCACCCAAACACCAATTTTGTTGAAGCCATGTCGATTGTGTCGTGTACTGATGATATATACGCCATGAGGAATAGTGGTATACGCTGATCCCACTCTGTTTATTTCTCGTCAATAACCTTCAACAGATGCTGCTCAAGTATCCTATTGAATCTCTCAACCATCCCGTCCGACTGAGGATGCAGTGGCGTTGTCCTCGTCTTTCGAATTCCAAGTAGACGGCATAATTCTTTAAACACTCCTGACTCGAAATTTCTCACTTGATCCGTATTCATTTTCCACAGGGACTCTGTAACGGCAACAGAAGTTGTGAACTAACTGCTTTGCCACAGTGGTAACCTCCTGATTTGGAATTGCTTAAGCTTCCACCCACTTAGTAAAATAGTCCCCTATAACCATGATGTACCGGTTTCCATCGTCAGTAACTAGGAAAGGTTGAGCAATGTACATGGCACTTATCTCGAATGGCAGTCCAACGTTATACTGTCTCACTTTTCTCCCTGTGCTTCTGGTTTGTCGGCCCTTGCTTGCAGCACATATTTCACATGTCCGACACCACTCTTCTTACGTCGTGGCGAAGATGAAGCCAATAGAATCGTTTCTGTATTTTGTCAATCGTTTTAGTAACGCCAAGATGACCTTCAGACGATCCATCTTGCATATCCTTTAAAACAACTGAACTTTACTTTGGGGAACTATCAGCTGCATGACCACGTCTCGACCATCTGCAAACATTAAGAATAGTGGCTTGTAATGATTATTCAAACAAATAATTTATAATTTATTCATTTTAAACAAATGATTTATTAATAACAAATTATTTTCTTATTGTTACTTATTTTTATCTATAAAATAAAAGTTTCAAGTACAAAATAAAATGACTTTTCTTCATGTTTAGAGACTAGTACAATCGGAATCAACCCTTATCTCGAACACGATTTTTTTGCGATCACTATACTTTTATTTCCTTAAGAAAATGGAAGTAAAAAGTGAATTTGGAAGTATACCGGCTTTCCCTACACTGTACTGATTTTAAGTATATGCCTATTTTTTACTCCTAGGCTTTTTTTTTAACATTGACGGCTTGTTGAAAGCATGGAAATCCAGAGTGACTTCGGGAATACAGCTTAACAAATCAATGTGTATGGGTTCCCTGCTATATGCGGATAACATAGTTCTTATTCACGAAAGTGAGGATGATTTACAAATAGCTATGTTTCAATTACAAGAAGTGGCAACAGAGTACTCACTGACAATTTTAGTAAGAAAGACCAAAACCATGGCCTTTAAAGGGTTATTCATGAGGACTAAGATAAACAACGGAACTTTAGAACAAGTGAGCTACTTTAAATCTTTCGGCTGTGCAGTAAGCTATGAATCTGTATATGATATAAAAGAGAAGATAAATGAATTTAGGAATATTTGCGGTATGATTCATAGAAATCTTAGAAATAAAACAAGACGCAGCACAAGGATTAACATTTTTATTGGAGTACAATGTTCTTCTCTCTTACTCCAATCCTTCTCAGGAATGTACGACATTGTATCGGACGACAACGAGACTGTAACTGCCTTGGATGGAGACGCCAACCAGGTACGTTGGACGGACAATAAAGTGAAAACATGACTTCAGGTTCTTGCAATTATTACGAAATGGATATTATAATTATAACACAGTCTTATATGTATTTCATTTGCTGTTTTTTTGTTAGTATGGCAACTGCAATTTGAATAAAATTTTTTTTTAGAAATTGCATTTTTTTAATTTTCTGATAACGATTCGGATAATTGGCGATTCGAATAACTGGAGTTCGGATAAATGGAGTTCTACTGTATTCTCGTACAATATAAAGACGTGCGTCTTACGGTTATCTCCGACTTCACAGCTCTTGTGTTTAATGAATTGAAAACGTTTATCCAATAGGTGAGGCGCAAGCTACGAGATGTGAGTATCGCGTGTGTAGTCAGATTGCGTCTTGCTGTACCCCTACATATAAACAACTTATTGAGACTTTCAAACATTTCGTCATGTTGTATACATCCGCGCGCGCGCGTGCGTGTTTGTTAGCATATTTCCATTCAACAGGTGAAGTAGAGCTAATTGCTAATCAACGTCGAATTACGTCATACTACACATAGCTTTAAATACGAAATTCGGAAAAGAATTGCACACTTCAAGCTTACGACCCACATAAGCTGAAACAATAAACCTCGGCAATTACTTTTTTCTGGTGCTTAAACACTGTGTACATTAACTTTACTTTAATTAAGAAAGTTGTGTTAGTGGTTATAATCACAGAGTTATCACTGTTGCACACCACTATAGAAAAATTATTCCGATTAGCACTTTCAAGCTTCTCAGCTCATCGGCAGATCGGAAATAACAGCAACAGAATAAAACAAACTCGTCACACGCCCACCCGCCCCACTGTCCACACAGACCCCCGCAAAAAAGCTATAAGTCAATTGTTCCTTCCCAACCTCCGAGCCCTGTCACACACGTCTGTACAGTTACATATTTTTCTAGCACCTTCCTTGTGTGTTTGTGTGTGTATGTGTGTGTGTGTGGTGTACATTATTTCCAAAACCTAAAATTGTAAAGTCTTTCTCCTTAACACTTTTGGGGGATGTAACTTTTGGGACCCTTATTTCAAAAACATAGATATATGCAATTTAATGCTTAATGTTATCTATCCGTCCTCTACCCTTTACTTCTTAATTATATTAAAAAATATTTCTTCATTTTCAAATTTTGTTTTACTGTTTATTAAATTGTCTAACACTTTCTCTCTTTCTTCCAATATTTCTAACTCGTCAGTAAGCTTTCTTTCAACTGTGTTATTTACTACTTTTAAAATTTCATAGTCTTCCAAAGGATTAACAAACTTATGGTTGTCTTCTATGAAATGTCTTGCATATAACGAATTCGTTGTACTATTACCTTCTCCACGTTTGTGGTCAGACAACCTGCATACGAATTTCCGTCCTGTCTCACCTAGGTACACTTTCTTGCATTCTTTACATTTTAATTTATAAACTCCGCTTCTCTGTAATACTACAGAGATTTTTAGGATTTTTTTCTATATTTTTATTCCTTATCTTATCAAATACCGTTTCACATTTTTTCACATTTTTTTCGGAGGTTAAGAAGGGACATTTGACTTATAGCTTGTTTGCGGAGGTGTGTGTGGATAGTGGGGCGGGTGTGGGTGTGAATAGTTTCTTTTATTCTGTTGTTGTTATTTCCGATCTGACGATGAGCTGAGAAGCTTGAAGGCGCTAATCGGAATAATTTTTCTATAGTGGTGTGCAACAGTGATAACTTTACATTAGTCAATCAAATTTCCTACAGTATTTTGCAATCTTGGGAACACAATTCCAAGGCGCGATGCCTTATTGTGTCTGAGTCAACTTGACCTTTTTTGTGCGCGGAAGTTCATCAATAAATTTGTTAATGAAACTTTTAAAACGGTATCCACTATGCACTACAAATTTATACACAATTACGCGCTCGCGTGGTTTGGTTGATAATACTACGACCAATTTTACACACTCGCGAGCGCACCTAATCTGATTCACAAGTTAGCTCTCAAATCATGTAAGCAAGTTTTCCAAGAAAATAATTGAGAATAAAAATAATCGTAAAATAAACAGATTATTTAGATTAAATACTAGTATTTTATTTTTCAACAAAGGTACCAGCGGTTTCAGTTTTGTTACCAACCGAAAGTCAGTCAGTGACAAATCTGGACTTTTAGTAATGTTTGTTACAATATAGGCCTATTTTGCTGAATTGTGTGATAATTTCCAGTGATATTTGTTTATTAAATATTTCTTTCATGTACAATATAATAATAACTGCATATAATGTTTATATGAGCAGGCGTAAACAATACAAAATTGAATATTAATTACTATACTTTCACATGTGAAACTTACTTTGTTTATTTTCCTCGTACGGCGTTTCAGCGTGATGTTCGCCTTCCTCAGCGAGGTATGATACTAAATGTCTGGAGTTTGTAACGGTATTTTCCTAGTTGGTAGGTTGTTTGGAGGGGGTGGAGGTGGAAGGGGGTTGGCGCGGGATTACGAAGTATTGTATGTTTTGTGTATTATTGTGTCAAAGAGTGCATGTGATTTAAAGTGTAATTGGTCGTTAAGTGTGTTGTTTGGTTGTATTGTGTAGTGTTTGTATATTTCGTATTGTTCTGCGGTGTTAAGTTTTCTACTTTTAGGTAAGTAGTGTAGCATCTCAAGATTGCTTTTTATGTAGGTGTAGCTTTGGTTTTTTGTTTGTATGTGTGTGGCGAACGCAGAGTGTATGTTGTTATTGGATAAAGCTTTTAGGTGTTCGGAAAATCTTGAAGAAAAAGATTTTCCCGTCTGGCCTATGTTGAAATTATTACAATCGTTGCAGTTTAATTTGTATACCCCTGTTTTGTTGTATATGTCTATGTCCGTGTTTGTATCGTTGATGTGTTTTTTGATGGTGTTGTTGGTTCTGTAAACTATTTTGTAATTGTGTTTCCTGAATGTGTTGGCGATTTTGTGTGTGTTGGAGTTGTAGTATGTGAGTGTGATGTATATATTTGGTTGTGTGTTGTTGGTATTTTTTGTTTTGTTGTTTTTGTTTAGGATGTGTGTGTGTAGTTTGTATATTAGATCAGGGTTATAACCGCTTCAGATCACGCTGAAACATCGTACGAGGAAAATAAACAAAGTAAGTTTCACATGTACAAGTGTAGTCATTAATATTCATTAAGTGCTGTGAAAGAAGAGGATGAACGTTCAAAATAACATTAATACAGAATTGCTTTACAGTTATCGCCGATAAGCTCAACTCTCATTACATATTCTGACAGCGACATTAGTGTGATAAGCAGAACGCCATTATAAGGGTCGCGGCTTTGGGACGGTTTCCTGTGCAAACAAAGTTTTCTGACAAGTTCAGTACAAGGAAACGTTTGAAATATCATGCCTCGCCGAAATGGATTATATTTTGTACTTGAAACTTTTATTTGATAGATTGTGACGTGACGACGCAAAATTTGGAATAACTACTAGCATGGAGTGTAGTTAGTGTTATTATAAGTTACACAGTTAACAAGTCGTAATTATTTATGCGTAAATATAAATTTCAAATTGGTGCACAATTTTACTGCAGTCATTTAATATAAAATTCTATCTAAAAAATGTTAACATAAAATTCGTGTTTGTAATAATCTGTAATTCTCTGAAGTGAGTTTGTACTTCTCCATTGTTATTTTGTACAGAATTTTCTAATTTATGGATAGTGTTTTTAATTTCAATAGTAAGTGGAACAAGATAATAATAACTTTTAATAACATACATAATTGAACATTCCTACAATCTGTATTCAACTATAATATATTTTCACGATATTAATTGATGACTCTTTGGGCACTATTATATATTATTAAAACATTTATATATTTTGAAAACCTTTGCATAATATATTTTACTATGCTATACGTAGAAATGTAATTGTAGAACTGTATGTGTAGAATTGGTATCTGTATTCTAATATTAATTTAACTAAATATCACTATTACTTTAATGACTCTTTTGTTTCCCCTGTATAGTATTAGAATGTCATCAACGTATCACATAAAATACTATATTGGCACAGATACATTGATGACATTCTAATACTATACAGAGGAAACAAAAGACAATGTGAACAGTTACTAACGCACATAGACAAAATACATAAACACATAACCTTTACTGTCGAATACGAACACAACAATACCATAAACTTCTTAGACCTCTCCATCACAAAACTAGAACACAGGCACAAATTCAGTATATACAGAAAACCGACTACAACTGACACACTAATACACAACACCTCCAATCACCCAACACAACACAAACTAGCTGCTTTTAGAACCATGATACATAGACTTAACAACATCCCCTTAGATGAAAAAGACTACAAAGACGAACTAAACACGATACAATTTCTAGCAGAATCTAACGGATATGACAGAACAATAGTCAGTAAACTCCTACACAAAACACAAAACAAACAACAGACAAAGACAGAAAACAACAAATTCATAACACTAACATACATCAACAAACACACTGAAAAAAAATAGCCCACTAATTCAAAAAAGCAGGATACAGAATCGCTTACAAAACTACTAACAAAACAGAACACACACTATCAAAACACACACACAAAGCACAAAACAAATGCGATCTACCCGGTGTTTACAAGCTAAATTGCTCAAATTGCAGTAAATTCTACATAGGCCAGACAGGACGTAGCTTCAAACAGAGATACATTGAACAGACAAAGGCACTCCACTCCACTACAGAATCCACCTTTGCAAACCACCTCATTGAAGCAAACCACACATATAAAAACATCGACAATAACATGAACATTCTACGCGTACACACAAAAGGACGAAAACTAGACACTCTAGAACAATTGGAAATATACAAACACACAAAAACAAATAAAAACGACATCCTAAACGGACAGACACAATTAAAATCGCACGCATTATTCGAACATATCTCACCCACACACACAACATCGATCTTTCGAAATTCGATTTCGTCACTCACAACAAGACGGACAGCGCTACCTGGGGCAGCCTCTGAAGAAGCCTTTTAAAGGTGAAAACCGGTTAAGGCTGTAAGGTAAAACTTTTTGCTTTTACTTATAAAAAAACCTAGTGTTCCGAGTCGTTAAAGTAATAGTGATATTTAGTTAAGTAACGAACACGTCATGGACAACGAAATCCAAGAAATTAATTTAACATTCTAATATTCATTTGATGATTACTGCTTCTATAATTACTTACAAATATTATTAAGGAATTACTGCATTATCAGTATTCTAAATTGGAATATTGTATAAATTATGTTCTGGGGTATTACAATTTTCTCTGTGTATTTAATAAAAACGGTACGTAATAAATGCAATTATTTTGATGATGTAAAACAAACTGTTTCATCTCCTTCATAGACACATACACGTAAATGGACTCACTCACACGCACGCAGACATACATAAACACATTCACTAAATTGATTAATCTGTTGTATTTTATATTTTGTATCCGTTGATGACAGGTCCTGTTGATGACAATAAATATTGCCAAAACATTGATACAAATAATTTTAAAAATTTTGTTATACTTATTGACTAATCCTTGCTGAAATTTACTTCATTAAAATATAAAACAAAACTATTTTTAAACTAGAAAGTAATTTTTTTCAGATGTTAATAACACGAAAAGCTTATTAAACAACAATTACTAAACTCAATTTTCTATTTGCTCATTATCTGTAAAATAAACAAGGGGAAACAATTCTGTTTTCGCGGAATCATTCAAACAGTTGTTCAAACTCAGGAACATGTAACCTTAACCAAGATGTCACTCTGAAACAATAGGCATGAGTATAAGCAATGTATTGGAGATAATAAAGATTTGAATAATAGATACGGTATGAGTGGAGCAGGCTAAGCTAACGTGTACAGCACTCAGCAGGTTTTAGTCTACTCCAAACGTAAGCAGCTTACTTACGTACCGTTCCATTTACTACCGAACGTGCTGGTGTGCAGGTTAATTCCGCACACTGTATGCTTTCAGAATTTAATGAATATGCTTAAAATTTCAGAAAACCAATAATAGGTTACATTCCGTACCTTTAGTCTTTACTTTTGCACTTATGCCACTTCTACTCTTATACTTTTATTATTTTACATTTGATAATTTTTGCTAAACATCGAGTATTGTTAAAATAACTTAATTCTAAAATATAATCATAATTACATGGAGAAATTGTAAATATAATATTACAAGAATTACGTGACTAGGTATTTAGAAAAATATTAAATAGCAAGTCGCTCCATTGTACTTCAATATCTGTTTTTTTGCCGTATCGTGACTGTCCCTTAATTCGTATGGCAAGCTTGCCTTACTGATTTATTCAACGATACTGAGATAAGTCACTATAAGGCGTAATAAAACTCAAATAGTCGTTTTGGAAGTTTGATGTCTATAACCTTAAAATAATTTAACTCTGAGTTATTAACTCACCTTGCAAAGTTAAATTTCAGACACAGGCGGTAAAGCTATGTATAAATTTCCAAAAATTAGAAGAATAGAATAGATTTGTAATCCAGGGATTTTTCTGAAAGGAATGTTTCTAAACTCCATTTTGTTTGCAGATGATATGGTAATAATTCAGGACAGCGAGGATAAACTACAACAATCAATGTACATACTAAATTGAATAGCGGATGAATATGTCGTCTAAATATCAACGGAGAAGACTAAAACAATGTCATTCAGAAGGAAGCAACTACTAAGAACTAAGATAGTTAGAGGTGGAAAGATTATGGAATAAGTCCAGCATTTCAATTACTTGGGATGTTACGTTGCATATGGGACAGAAATTATTTTTCTGGATGAAAAATAATAGAAGTTTAGTAATGTCTGTGAAAAAATTCACATATACCTTAAAAATAAGGCAAAGAAGGAAACAAGAATAAGGTTTTTTTAACAATGTAGCGGTACCAGTTTTGATGTATGGAGATGAAGCCAGCAAGTTATGACAGAAAGAGACAAAGCAAAGATTCAGGCAGCGGAGATGAAGTTTATGAGGAGTACTCTGGGCTGTACCATTCTCGATAGAAGTAAGAATGTGAATATAAGGACAGAACTGGGGGTCGACCCATTGTTTGAACAGCTAAGAAGAAACAAAAGAAGTTGGTGTGAACATTTGGTAAAAATGGCAGGTGACAGGATTCCAATGCTAGCAATGGAATATAGACCGGAGTGGGGAAGAGAGATGTAGGACGGCCGAGAGCAAAGTGGGTCCCGGAACAGGTTCAGGATGAGCCTAATCCTTCAGGATGAGTATGATGATGAGAATACATTTATAATAAAACTCAAAAGCTTAAACAAATATATAAACATATAAAATGTCCAAAATGAAGTTAGTTTACAGCTTGCAGCCTTCTTGGCTGCAAAGTTTTCTCAATAAATGTTTGTATACTTGTCTCATGTAAGAAACAATAAAATACGCTTTTTATTAAACTCAGCTTGTACGTTTTAAAGTGCGTGGATATTGAATGCTAATAGGTTTGAATGTGATTTCGGTATCAATTGAAATGAATACATATTGTTACGACGGTCTAACTCGATCGTCGTATGGTACAGTGGAAAACAAAATACAAGACACCAATAAAGTCACTAAGAACTAGTTTTAATTATCACAATTAACTGTTTGTAATCGACAAGTTATTCAACAAGCTTATTCTCGTACAACAATTCAAGTAATCTGTCCACACAAATAATAATGTCACTATTATCCCTTTAATTATAATATCACTGTCGCACTATAATCACTTTTTACTAATACACCATTTGAAACGCACTGTGTAAATCGCCCGACAATAACTCGACCCTCACTTGAATAAATCGCCACTTAAACTGAACTAAGCGTCACTTAATTCTTATATTTATACCCGGCTGAGATTCCAGAATAATCACTACACTAGAGCGTAATTGCTTGCGGCCTTGAACACAGCGCGCGCGGACCGGTGGTCTGGAACAATCTGGGCTACGGACTTTGACAATGTCACGTAATTGTCCTTCATCTCAAAGTAGCAGCAATATGTACGCACGCACACATTATAGCTGGGCTACGCTGGAGTAGCCGAGAAGCACGTAGAATGTTGTGTGATGGTGTACCAATATTATTATCTCCACGTTTTGGTGCGATTATAAGTACGTATGGCTTGGATTACGGTACAACAATTTATTGAAAGAAATACTATTTTCCTGTGATTATAGAGCTTTTAGTTGAAGAAACAATTTATTTATTATCAGGCACGTGTTACAAAATAATTCACCATTGTTCCCACAACAATTAAAAAATTAATTGTTCCCTGTTTCAAAAACTTATGTGTTCTTTAGGTGTAACTACATGCAACTAGAAACTAAACTGTCTAATAAAACTTCTCAGTTGCTAAAGTAGTAAAGGACAGTTAACAGGTAAAGTACCATGTCAGGGTAAAACGTGATTCGGGTAATAAAAGTCATATTACGGCTGGCGCATCCCTTGAGACGTGTTCATCGTAAAACAGGTTATGGGGGGGGGGCGACTGTGGCGGGTGCTTTTTGTTTAAGGTGTTAAAGCTTATCGCGTGCTAAGGGTTGTTAGTCCTACAGGGGTGTTCGATTGGACAGAAATTGTCACTGCTGACTCAGCCACACGCTTTATTGAGTTAGTTGCTTGGACTGCCGGACCTTGAGGGCCCTTTTACGTTTTCTTTGATTGCTGGATGTCTGTAGATTTAAATTTTGAATTATATTCAAAATAACGTATTATAAGCTTTCATTGCAAGTATTTAAAATTATAGACATTGGATCTTTTTTTTTAAATCGTAGGACATTAGAAATACAATATTTAAGAAAAATTAACAGAAAAATTTCTTAAAATTATTGCATTAACCTTTGGTTATATTAATTGTAGTTATACTTTTAATTAAACGTTTTACTTGATTATGTGGACATATTTGGTACATTGCGTTTATTCGTCTAAGAATGTTTTAAACCATACTAATTCTATTAAATTTATTAATGCAGATTACTGTAAAGTTGTTTTGATAAATAGATTGTATATGACTAACAAGTGTTGTAGTGGTTTTGTGCTTGTATGGAACGTTTACACATGTGTGTGTTAAGTAAATTAATTACGTATTACATCGAAAACAAAATATAAAGTACTTATAATTGGTAAGAAATTGGTATCTAATATTGACCTTTTGTAAACTCATCATCATCATCATCACCACCACTCCAAGGAATAGGCCTTAGACCTGTTTCGCAACCCATCTCCTCCTCGATCTACCGACGTCTCTCTTCCCAGTAGGGCGATAATCCAAGGCAGCCACAGGTAGGAGGATATCAGGCATGCGATTCAAGTGTTCACACCAACTCCTTCTGCGGTTTTCAGTCTTCTGGTGCACTGATACAATATTAATTGATGACTCGTTGGGCACTTGGTGAAACATATTAATACAAAGGTTCTTTTAAAAATATATATACACTTGGTATGTTGCACAGTTTTTATTTAACTCTGACAGCTGTTTCAACTTCTTAAGCCATTGTTAAAGAGATGAGTGAACAACTAAAAAGAGGATGTGAATATGGTGAACATCTGTTTAGTGCGTGTATCGGAACATGTGTGGGGTGTGAAGATGGAGGGAGGTTGTAGAAGCTAAGGGAAGGTCAAGTGTCTGTAAAAGCAAATTATAATCTGAATAGAAAATATGGAAATTAACTAAACTAAATAACAGCTTTTAATAAAGGGGATATACAGAATTCAGTTTGTTCATTTGTTAAATTTTTGTTACTTTTTATTGCTTTTATAATTTCTAACAAATCCATTTTTTTACGTTTTTGTACGCTGTGCAGTAGTGTTATGTGTTTTGTATCTATGAAGCGATTGTGTTGTAAATTGATTTACAACAATCGTCTGGTGCAATGATACAATGTTTGAATCGCGTCTAATATCCTCGTTCCTTCTCCGATCCAAGAGAGAACAACCTTGCTCCCTCTTAGAGATTTCATTTCGGCTGCCTGAATCCTCTGCACATCCCTTTTACCAAAGAGTTCACGTCTCACTAGCATACAGGAATGTGGGGACAGCCACAGTTTTATAAAATTTCGTTCGGGTATACTTCGTGTTTTACTTTTATTTCATTTTGTTATATTCATCTGTAATTCTAACTTTGTTGTGGCTTAGGACTTGATAATAGTGGAGACATTGAAAGAGCTCCTCCGGAGCATGACAGGTAGAGCAGTTTGGCATGTAAGCACGACAAAGTTGGAATTACAGACACTGCTAATTCAAGTAACAAGATGAACAATGACAGATAATTGCGCGTGGAAAATGATGATAAATTAAATAAGGAGGTCTTGGTTTAGGACTTGATAATGGTAGATACACTAAAAGGTCTCGTCTGGAAAATGAGAGGTAGCAGTTTAGCAAATAAGGGCGACAAAATCTTGAATATTTAAATATACTGCCAACGCATGTTGAGGTTTTAGGAAGTTCAAGTGACAACCTCTATCACACAGGTATTTTGTATAGGGTAGTTTGGTGGTCAATTACTCCAGCCCCAAACAGTTGTACCATTTTTCAAATAAGTGGTGTGATAAATTATGGCATTTATTTCTGCTAACATTCGGAAAATCATGGCGCCATACATGATTTAGAATCAAAATTATCTACTTCACTTCAAGGATTAGGTTACATAAACCTTGTTCTGTTCTGACACCCAGTTTATTCTTGGACGGCCCACATCAGAGGTCCACATCTTGTGGATACTGGTTTTGGCAACCTAGATATGCTTTAGCTGGATTCAGACTTTGCTTCAGCTTGTCTTGGGTGAGATCCCTTCCTTTAATCTTTCCTGTCTAGTCTCCCTTGACTGATACTTGTTCTTTTCTGACCCCGACGCTATTAAAACGCTTGAGGGCTAGGGTGTCTTCATTTTTCCATTCTAATTTCTTAATGTTTTGTGTTTTAGAATTTTAGAGTGATCACTGATGCCGATAGGTGAGCACTGGAAACACTAAGAAACGTTCAGTATCATAATGATTGATACAAAGCTACCAAATCCTGTCTCAGAAAGAGAAGGGTGAGGGCCAATCTCCTGCGCCCCAAAAAAGGGGGTTTTTAACAAAGCCATTGTAACCTTGACAGAAGAGTCTCTAATCGTCCTGGTAGGCGTTGTGCAGCAGGCCAGTAACCTGTTCATGTAAAACTTTGAAATACTTGTAGTACCCAAAGCAGCCTTTGAATCAAAATTATATCAAAATAAAAATAGGAACCAAATTTAGTTTTGTGGTTTAGAATTTTAGAGTGATCACTGATGCCGATAGGTGAGCACTGGAAACACTAAGAAACGTTCAGTATCATAATGATTGATACAAAGCTACCAAATCCTGTCTCAGAAAGAGAAGGGTGAGAGCCAATCTCCTGCGCCCCAAAAAAGGGGCCTTTTAGCAAAGCTATTGTAACCTTGACAGAAGAGTCTCTAGTCGTCCTGGTAGGGGTTGTGCAGCAGGCCAGTAACCTGTTCATGTAAAACTTTGAAATACTTGTAGTACCCAAAGCAGCCTTTGAATCAAAATTATATCAAAATAAAAATAGGAACCGAATTTAGTTTTTTAATTAATTCAATTCACCAAACTAAATTATGAATTGGGCAAGATGATGATGTAAGTGTGCTCTTTACCAGGAAGAAATATGACACACTGAACGCGTCTACACATTAGATATAATCCTTCGACTGAGTATTAGGAGAAAATAAAAATGACAAAGAGACTGTCGCGATGTAATGAAGAAATAAATGCTTTACCTTGCAGCCAGCCACGTGTCGGCTGTATTTATTTCAGTTAGTCTTTAGCCCCATATATATGTCACTTACTGGGAGTCATTCTTTCTTGTCAGTATAAAGGTGAGCGTACTCTAACCCAGCAGGAAACATTACGTCTCAGTAATGTTTTAAAGTAAAAAAATTGAGGAAAGAGACTTTATTCTTATAAACACTCTTTCTTATTAACAAAAGTGAAAGTTGCAATTAGAGTGATTAAAGATTGGGAAAAATGTAAATACTTTATTCATTAGTTACTTGTCTTCTTCTAGTTCTTCTTCTTGACTTCCTAGTTAGAACTCTGTCCTGTTCTATAACCACGGTTCTACATAATGTCACTCCACCTCTTTCTTGGCCGACCAATGCTCCTCTTGGTGTTTGGTTGGCTATCTCTTGCCTTTTTCATTAGCCTTGTGTCATCCGTTCTTGATATGTGTTCATTCCACATCCTTTTTCTTTCCGCAATCCAAGAACTAATATCTGTTACATTACACGTTTCTCTTATACTGTTGTTTGGCAACCTATCATACCTTGTCTTTCCAAGGTACCATCCGTAGTATAGTTTGTTACTTCTCGAGAGAGAAAAATACGATATATTCAAAACTTTTTAGTAGTTCATGTTGTTGCCTTAGACGGAAAAGGACGTGTAAAATGCGCATCCTATGACTTTACTTGTACTCCGTTATACAGTTTGAGAGCTGTTATATAATTTTGAATATAATATAATTAATCTTCTCAACTCACTTCGTAGCTGGTTCATTTCCTCTTGGATTTCTTCTTTCATATGTGAGACGTCTCCCGAACGGTCCTTCGTAGTTTCTTCAATTCTATTCTCAATGACTATAGTACGCGTTTCTATGTCTCTAAGTTTACTGGTATTTTCTTGCGACATATTACTAAGAGTTTGAATTTTATCATCCTGCTCTCGCGTCATAGCAGTTAAAGTATCATTTAAATTATCATTTATTTGTTTATGCGATTCTATTAGATCTTTCCTCCACTCGAGACGTAATTCTTTTTGTTTATTTTCAATCCGTACAGCTTGCTCATGTAAGGCTTGTTTAAAATTATTCTCTACCGTGTCAATACGTAAGTTAGTATCAACAATTTTTTCTGTTAATCTTCTACTCTTCGAATTTTTATGGTGTCCTGTTTAAAATTTTCAGTCTGTTGTTCTAATTTATTATTAAAATTTTCAGTCTGTTGTTCTAATTTATTTTCTAAACTTTCTGTTTGTTCTTTAAGCTTAGCATTTGTATTTTCTGTTTGTTTTGTGCTTATTTCATCTACCCAAGCACGCATCATGGTCCGAAATGCCTCCATGTCCAAATTTCCTGGAGTCGTCATGTTGAATTATTTTGTATTTAAATATTTATTTATAATTTATTATTATTAGTGAACCGTATGCAAGCTTTTATTTATTTATTGTTGAACTGTTATTATTTATTTATTTTTATTTAGTCATGTTTTATACTATTGTTTGGCAACCTATCATACCTTGTCTTTCCTAGGTACCGTCCGTAGTATAGTTTGTTACTTCTCGAGAGAGAAAAATACGATGTATTCAAAACTTTTTAGTAGTTCATGTTGTTGCCTTAGACGGAAAAGGACGTGTAAAATGCGCGTCCTGTGACTTCATTTGTACTCCGTTATACAGTTTGAGAGCTTTAATATAATTTTGAGTTATTTATATTTGAACTATAAATTTTACTGAAGACATTATTTGCCTAGTTATTAGGCCACCATCGGAGGCCATCTTCACTGTTGGAAGCGTTTAGTACGGCGTCCGCCAATTCACACCACCGACAGTCTCTACCTCGTGTGTATTATATGCCTATACGGTACGTTATATTATACATTGCAATGTAACAGGTTGTTAGCTGAACCAGACTTGCAGAAAACAATGCTCCATTAGTGATTTACATACATTTATTGTCTCCTTTTTTTACAGTAAATTGTATTTAAATTTTGTTGTTGTAAACTCAAACAATTAAAACTTTAAATGTTCAAATCTTCTTTCAAAATATAATTTAAATAAATGTTCTCTTTTATTTAAAACAGTGATATAATTTTAAAGTTCAATAAGTTCTTTTCCTTTTTGAAAGCTTTATATAATTGAACAAATTTACTTTAAATTTTACTTTCCTGCTTTGTCGTCTTCGTTGGTCGTCCCGGTCGCCAGCGATCCGTCGTCCGTGTTCCACGTTCCAGCCACCGCCTCCAGGAACTGCCTCGCTCTAGGTGTCCGTTTCAGTCGCCACGATCAGCACACGAAGGTCAGGAACGGTAGTAGAATATCTCTTACACCGTGGTTGTTCCCTGCCGACACTCGCTGCTTCCTCGACTCCACGGGCCCCAAGGACTGCCCTGGAATGGATGTTGGACTGCACGATGACTACTGCGACTGCTCTCGCTGAGTGCTATATGAAAACTACTTTGAAGACTGTTGTACAATGAAGCCGCAACGTTATAGTGTGACGTCATCCACTCCCTGCGCACAGACGCATTTCCAATACATTGCATGTTATATTAGAGAACATTCTGGACAAGCCACGTGCAGCAAATTGAGAAGATCCGTCTTCTCGATTTTTCTAGAACACGTTTCACTATATATGAATAAATTACTTTAACCTTCTTTTAGATACGCGCACAACACAACACTTCGCTCAAATATAAAACTATAGCCTCATAGTCTTTATAACGTCTTATTACTAATTTATACAATTATTCTTAATTTTTAGCAATATTCTTACTTCCAAACATACCCCAATTGTCCTGGACACTAATTACAGCTGGTCATAATTATGTTCTACACATTCACATATACGTAGTGTGACTGCCTGTCACATTGCAATATATATATATATATATATATATATATATATTTCAATCACTTTCTGGTACAGTCCGTTTCTTGATGTATATGATACTTTAATATTTATAACTAAATTTACCTCAAGACCAACATCGATAATACACAAAATACAAAAACAGATACCACAACCACACACAATAGTGCAACTTTAAAAGACCAAAGACCAACAAACTACCTTAATAACATCCAGAAGCCAACACACAAATACTTCACCAGAAAGAAGATGGCGAAGGCTGAAGATGAGAGAACAAGAACTCTCGAAACATGTACCTAATAGGGAAAAAAGTATATCTTGAGGTAAATTTAGTTATAAATATTAAAGTATATATATATATATATATTTTGTTTTCCGTATGAGCCACTGTGGACTACGTTTGGTTCAATTGGTTCCTTACTTTTTTCCTCTCTCTTCCTCCTCTCCAACATCTCTTTCATTCTTGATCGATGTCTCTCCCTCCTTTCGTCAGTCTAGATAGCACCTCTTCTTCGCGTTTTCCTAAAAATCTTGGACATTTTTTAATTGTCGTTTTGAGTGGCAAGCATTCTTCAGTGTCTTCTGGAGGGTAATCTAGAGTTCTTCTATGTTTTTTCTGTTTCTTTAAACCACGTATTGGAGATTTTGAGCTTTTTGAAATAGATAAAATGCTTTCCTGTTAGTCTGTCAAGATTCATTCGTTGAACATGTCCGTAGAAACTAATTCTTCTTTTTCTAATTACGTCTGTGATTTTCTCAACACTTGTGTACAGCTCATTATTGTGGCGTCTTCTGTACTGTTCTCCAACTTTACTGATCCCAAGATTTTCCTCAATATTTTCCTTTCACACACACACACACACACACACACACACACACACACACACACACACACACACACACACACACACACACACACACACACACACACACACACACACACACACACACACACACACACACACACACACACACACACACACACACACACACACACACACACACACACACACACACACACACACACACACACACACACACACACACACACACACACACACACACACACACACACACACACACACACACATTTAAACACTTTTTGCTACAGTCCGTTTCTAGATGTATATATTATATTTAATTTTTATAATTGAATTTACCTCAAGATATTTCTTTCCTTATTACGAACATCCTTATATAATATATTTAATTAGGAACATTCTTTCCTTATATAATTAATTATATAAATAATTATATATATATACATAATATGTATTTATCGTACCTTTAAATGTGCGATACAAAATATTAAGACATTGATTAAAAAAAAGTATAAACTTTGTTTTCTTTAACATTAGAGGCTCTAAACTTAAGAAGTGAAAAACCTGACAGACTATTATTATTTCCCAACTAAAATACAATCCCAGTAACAAAGTTGGCTAACTATTAAAATGAGTTACGAGAGTTATGCAAAAGTAGGGAGAAATATACGTCCGCAAAACTGGCAACAAAAACAGAGAGAGTTTCTAGAGTTTATTTAAAATGTTAATTAGCTTATTATAACCGTGCAGAAACGTTGCATAATTTAGTTTCAGCCTCCCCGTTTATTTACTCTTGGTTGTGAGACAAGCTGACGTAATATTACAAAGTCTGTCTTTTTGTTTCAGTAATATTACAAGTGAGAGTTACTGTGTGTGATTGTGTGACGATGTGTCTTTGAAAACTTCATTTTAAAAAAGGTTAATATTCTGTAGATAAGGCTTTCACAGCCGGCGTCAACAGTGTTGAATACAAACTGATTAAAATACGGACTATTGGGCCGTGTTGTTACTAACAGACGTTTAGTAACAGATGTTGCCACTAACAACTTCAGTGTACAATAACGATTCTTTGAAATTCTTTTGCCACAGTACTGTAGTTAACTGGCGAAGACCGTGTGTCCGTTGGCGAATCGTTATAGTAAACTACTGGTGGCCTGCAGAGGAGAGGCCAAAACGTATGTTAGTAATAACAGGAGTTGACCACGACCAAAAGAAAATATCATTTTCAATATACATGTTATGTACATTATTTTAATAAATTAATCATTTAAATCGTCTACATTATTTCTCTCTTAACTCTTAGTTGCAAAGCGAAAACGTAAATACCGGGTGGCCCATAAGTCAGTTGGCACTAGGGATGAGCATCGCCAGAAAACCATCGATGTTTAACATCGATGTTAACATCGTGAAGACTACACCGATGTTAAAAAACATCGGTATGAAAACATCGATGTTTTTATGCCAATGTTGCAATTAAAATAAAAATCTATGCTTTTTACATGTTTGTAATAGTACAAATAATTGGGGATGAATAATAAATAAAAATAATTAAAGAGAAGAATAATATACCCCGATACTTTACTCACTTACCTTATCAGAAGATTCTGAAAAACCAAAAGCCCTTGGGTCACCACCACATTTTGACAGGCGGAATGTGGAAACCTCAACACTGTACCCGAGAAAACAATTTAAATACATCTAACTTCCCCGTATCAGAAGTTCCAGGGCCGTTGACGAACTCGTTGAGAACAGGTTAGGTAAAGTTAAAATAATTTAACTCACATTCATAATTAACTAAATCTGTTCATTATTATTTATTATTATAATGATTATAAAGTTTTTTGAACAGACATACATAAAACCATCTCCTTTAACAAAAACAGAAACCTCTTTAAATCTAGGTCAGGTTTGTTTACTCCTAGTAAAAGTTTAAATTAGTATTCCCAAAGAGAGATAGGCCTATAAATTCTCTTATTTTCCTTTAAACAGGAAAAGCTTAATAAAATCACAGTGTAAAGTAACACTGTTAATACTTTTACTTTCAATTTATTTATTATAACAAATTATACAGGTATACGTATAATATGTATATAAAATAACAGGTATTCGTAATTCGTACCTGTTATTTTTTTGGAACGGTTACGTTGGCACCAGTAACTTTCGAATACTAGTTTAGCTCACCTCTATAAAGAACAGAGTATGAGATAAAAAATAATACAAGTAAGGTACCGGTACATGGAAAGAAGTGTAATTCATTTTAAAAATACCTGTAACGTTGCAATATATCTTTTGGGTGGTATAATTAACGGGTAGATAATGATGAACGATGCCGATGACATTAAAAATTCAAATGTAAACTATTTAAATTATGTTCTAACACTATCACAATTAAAAGAGAAAAACGCTATACTCAGTATTAAAATAACTAAATAATCTAAAACTAAATCTGAATGAAAACCAAATACGACTAACGTAAAGGATAAACCGTTATTTCGTACGTATGTCACGTATGTAAGTTAAAGCTAACTTTGAAACTGTTGAAACCTATGTAACGGTCTCCTATAAAATGGTTTTGTTTAGTTTTACCATATTATTACGTCACTACGTAGCTCATATACATGGTACCTATCGTTTACCTAGGTTAGGGAGCAAACTACGTAGCCATTAATATCTAAAATAAAACTTTGTTGATTTAAAATAAACTAAATTTAACAATCAACTTAAAAAAAGTCTTCATTACAAATTTAAAAAAATTGTTCAAAGGAAAACATAGAAACGAAACCATCGATAGTATGAAAACATCGCAACTGCACCATCGATGGTAAAAACATCGAACATCGAACGTTAACCATCGATGTTTTTGGAACATCGGCCATCGATGCTCATCCCTAGTTGGCACTAGCAGTATGTAGACGCTCGATTGACTAGCATAGTAGTTACTTGACTTGACTAGAGCAGTAGTTCCCATAATTCAGTTGAGATTTGAGGTTAGGTTGATGTTGATGTGTATGCTGTTGTTAGCGCTTGTTTCTTGTTTGTTGTTCGTGTTGTTTGCGAGACAATGAATAGAAAAGTATCTACAGAGCAGCGTGTTTTGTACTGCAGATGTGGTGGAAACAGGACCATAATTACAGTGATGTTGTTGAGTTATTTGCGGAACGTTTTCCAAACATCGCACCAGAGAAGGTATTCGTAAACTGAATAAGAGATTTGAACAGACTGGAATGGTAGCGGAACTTCGTCGATCAGGTAGGCCAAAAACAGTTACAACAGAAGAGAATTTAAATATCGTTGCACAATGTTTTGTGCAGTCACCAAAGAAATCAACACGAAAAGCGTCCAATGAGTATGGAATACCTCGAAAGATGCAGAAAACGTTGAATTTGAGACCATATAAGCCCACTTTACTTCAAGGCCTAAGTGAAGATGATCCTGATAGGTGTACAGAATTCTGCGAATGGTACGCAATACGACAAGAAGCCGATCCAGAATTTTACAAAACCATTCTTGTGACGAGGCTACTTTTAAGGTGACTGGTACAGTGAATAGGCACAACTGTGTTTACTGGGATACTAAGAATCCACATGTGGTGATAGAGACAGAGTTAAACGCTCCGGGGGTTACTGTTTGGGCAGGGATCTTTGCCAGTGGGGTCATCGGACCCTACTTTTTTAATGGTACAGTGAATGCTGAAAGATACCTACAAATGCTTCACGAAGTGTTGATGGAACTAGAAAACAGTCCACTTTTTGAACACCTCCAGCCAATTCGAGAAAAGTTAATATGGCAACAACATGGGGCACCCCCTCACTATGGACTGATTGTGAGAGACTTTTTGAATGCAATGTTCGATGAATGGACTGGCAGACAGGGTCGTGTTGAATGGCCTCCACGTTTTCCTGATCCTACCCCAATGGACTTCTCGGTCTGGGGTATACTAAAAAATGCAGTGTACTCCGTGAAGATTCGTGATGTGGAACAATTGAAGGAAAGCATTCAATCTGAATTTGAACACCTACAGTCCCTGAATATTTCGGACATAATTTGTGCTTCAGTGCTTCGAAGATGTCAAATTTGCATAGAAAAGGGTGGAGGCCACTTTGAGCATTTCTTGTAGGTCATGAGAACTATGCTATTAACTATCTGTATGCGTTTTATGTATCTGTATCCCTGCTGCACCCCTACAATAAAAGGGCTATTTGCAATTTTGCTAACTGACTTATTCTGTATTATAGAAAACACAATGAATAGAGTAAGATGGGGATACTATACAAGCAAGCAGAAAAATTGCTTCTTTCCGTTTTTTGACAGTGAGTTACTGCTCGGTGTACATGTGTGTTCTCGAGCAGACTACACAGAAAGCATCTAAGGAAACAAAAAATTTACAAAAGAGAAAGTATGTTATTATAAAATTGTGAGTTGCCATTATACACTGCATCTTTTTTTGTATAACTATTTCACTTCTATCTTCAAATCTTCAAACTTATTAAGTACATTGCTGTTAGGCCGTGATCAGCTGCTGTATAATGGCGACATAGTCGGCAACGTTTCGTATCCCACCCTCGAGGTTCTTCTTCAGTCCGAAAATAGCGACAAAGTGTTAAGAAAACAGTTGCGGCAGATCTTAGACCGAATGATACCCGACAACATTTTCGTGTAGAAGCAACAGTACAATTCATTTCTACATTAAGTTTTGTGTCCTTAAAAGCCGTCACTTTTAACCCACTCTTAAAAGCCGACAGTAAAAATTAACTGTCAAACAACATTGATTATAATATCTGAAATTATAATTTGTATAATGTGAACTTTTCACTCAAAGACTGCCTACATTTAATACTAACATAACGTTAGGAGAGCCTCACGGATCGTTGTATCGTACAGTGGAAAGAGAATACAAGACACCGATGAAGTCACTTTCAGCTTTAAATAGTAAAAATAACAATCTGTAATCAACAAGAATTTTTCATACAAGAGTTCAACTTAAAATTGTAAACACGCGACAATAATGTCAACTATTATAGTTCCGCACCCTAATTACAACACAATGCGCGCAATTACTTTCCACTAATTGACAAACAATCACTTGATCCGCAATCTACAATATTGCCAGGTGTAACTAACACGTAAGCTGGTCGTTGTTGCTTATATAAATCCCGCAGGTGCTCCAGAATAATTTTCCAGTTTTTTGGCAGCATGCCGGCATAATTTACGTAGTTACAGGAGCTCGAACATTCTGGAAGCTACATAACTTCACGGCGTTGACCGAGACGCTTCACCTGCTCGACTAACCGAGAAACCAACTTTGTCACCACTTATTGCAAAACTGCTAGTCGCTGTTTCCACCATCTTCAGGTCTTAAACGTTTTGCAATAAGTGGTGACAAATTTGATGTTAACGTACTGACTACTCTTATTGATAGCATTTCTGTACACAATTGTCAGCTATGCTTGTACACTCTACACAAGCAGGCGATTCTTCAACATGCAAGTGACCGCCATTGTACGTGTATTAGCCTCCAATCTAGCATCCGTTGTGTCCTTCGTCGTCTTCAAGCTTAGTCAAATAGACGTCAATAAAGATTAGTATACTTACACGCTTCAGTTTCATTTTCACAGTGCTAAAGTAACATAGTCTATTAGACTTTCTTTGCTTATATAAACATAAAAAAATAAGTAAATAAATAAATAAA
Organism: Magicicada septendecula; assembly: GCA_034769895.1. Lineage (NCBI taxonomy): Eukaryota > Metazoa > Arthropoda > Insecta > Hemiptera > Cicadidae > Magicicada > Magicicada septendecula. Next base: position 1,420,684,130 of record CM068367.1, on the reverse strand, counting down.
TAGATAAATAAATAAATAAACAAAAATAAAGAAATATTATATATATATATATAATCACAACTATGTACACCAACATTACAATTGATGAAACAATAGACATAATAATAATAAACAAACTTAAAGAAAAAATGAAGACACAATATATAATTGAAATAAAAAATAGTCTCCAACTAATATTAAAACAAAATTACTTTGAATTCAATAGCAAAATTTATCAACAACAAGAAGGATTGGCAATGGGATCTCCATTATCTAGCATAATAGCAGAAATATTCTTACAACATATAGACACCAAAATACAAAATATTATAAAATCCTTTGATCCAAATAGCATTTGGATAAGATATGTAAATGATGGGCTATATATATCAAGTAACAAAAATACAAATGCAGATGACATATTAAAAAAACAATAACATACATCCAAAAATACAATTGACAGAAGAAAAATAAAGTCATAACAAAATCAACTACTTAGGCATAACCATCACAAGATACAATAACCACCTACAATATGCAATATACAGAAAACCAATTTCCACTAACATCATTATATCTAACCATTCTGACCACCCACCACAACATAAAATGGCAGCATTCTATTCACTACTTAACAGAATGTACAAAATGCCCCTAAACAAACGAGAAACAGACAAAGAAAGAAATATAATATACCAAATTGCTTGTCAAAATGGATATGATAAAAACAATGTAAACAAAATAGAAAATAAAATCAAAATTAAATAAAAACTGAACAATTAAGAATTAATCAAAATGAACAAAACAAAAATAATAACAACAATAAAAAATGCGCCACATTTACATACATAAATAATAAAATGACAAAGCTAACAAAACTGTTTAAGAACACAGACATTAAAATAGCATACAAAACTAACAAAAATAATCTACAAAAACTAAATAACCCACACAACAAAGATAATACAACAACCAATGGTATATACACAATTGAATGCCAGGATTGCAATAAACAAACAACATAACATAGGACAAACAAACAAACAACTGAGAAAACGTTATTTTGAACATACAAAAAACCAGAAATATACAAATCTAATTTGGCCACACATGCAATAAACACTGGACATGAATTCTCAAACATAACCACATGATACTAATAAAACACATACCTCACAAAGGCACCATAATGAACATTTGGGAAAATTTACAAATATACAAACATAAAACAAAAAACAAACTGATATCTGAACAAATACAAATCAATACAAAACATGACACAATTCTCAAAGCACTCAACATCGAAAATACACAAAATACTAATACATACACCACAATCACACACAATAAACCAATTTAAAGTACCAGAAGCCAACAGGAACCCACAATAGCGACCAGCCAACACATATGTACTTCACAAGGCACAAAATCCGGAAGGCTGAGGATGGGTACAAAATGGTAACCGAAACATGTACCTAATAAGGAAAGAAACATCTTGAGGTAAATTCAATATAAAAATTAAATATAATATATATAATAATAATAAAGTAAAATTTTTTATTTATCTAGAATAATATTTTTATATTGAGGCCCTACGTTTTTGGGAGTCAAATTCTATAATGTATTATTTTAGTTCTAAACAAAATAAAACAAAATATTTTTGCTTGGTTGTTTCTGCTGTATTATTTCTTGATCGTTCTATTTATTTCATTCAGTATTGTATAACTAATGATTACAATTGTATTTCTCAGGGTAGTGGATTCTTTTGTATAACCAGGCTTGAATCATGTCCTGAACCAACAATAAAATAACATAAAATTTCTTAAACACTAACATAAATTAAATTACAAATCTTAATTAATAAATAAATCTTTTCATATGTACAAAAGTAATTTTAAATGTTCCGTCAAACTGTATGCTTCAAGCTAGTTCACGTTACAGCCACCAGGAGGTGGGTTCACAGTAGTATGGAAACATTCACTTCCAATAGGTACTACGTTTTTGTTTAAGTTTTCAAATAATTTTCACTATTTCGTTTATATTCAGTAAAAACAATGTGTTATGTGATTCAGTGTTTTGCGTGTCGAGGTTATGGTGTTAATTCAGTTCTGTTAAATACAGTTAGTTATTTCGTTATTAGAATACTTAAATGTTGTTTCATAGTAAAAATCTGGTTAGATCTCACCAATACGTTGTCTTTGTCGCCATAATTCGTCGACACCTTATTTAATGCAGATATTTAATTCTGATGTGAAATTAATTGTGCGTATTCTTTATTTGGCATATATACGTGTTATTATTTATTATACTTATCTTATTATCTGATTATTGCGCATAATAATTTGTAACGCAGGCTTTAGTTTTAACCAATCAAATTCGTAATCGAAACATGAAATGAGACTTAGTTTAGGTTTTAATTGTTGCATAGCTCTTGTCCAGAGCAGACGTATTTGAATTTGCTCTGAAGTAAAACCAAGAAATAAGATAATAAGTATTAAGTAATAAGATAATAAGATATCTTATTATACTTCGTATATACCGGTACTTATTTATTTGGTAATTATTTACGATACTACTTAAGCTCAAATTGCGGTGAAATATTTCTTTTCCTATTCTTCTATACTATATAAACACGAGAAAAATAATTTTAAACGGCGGCCGAACCTATTTACGGAGAAAAAAAATTAAATAATTACTCCCATAAGCGCGCATGTAAAGTGAATGACCGCCATGTTAACTCAGCAACGGCGCACAGATACACAGCGAATGACGAGTTATGACGTCATTGCGCGGAGTACTCAGCGCTGTACTTCCTAAGTTTACGCGGCAAATAACGCGCCGTTTTTTGCCGTCTTATGGGAGAAATTATTTAATTTTTTTCTCCGTAAATAGGTTCGACCGCCGTTTAAAATTATTTTTCTCGTGTCTGTATAGTATAGAAGAATAGGAAAAGAAATATTTCACAACAATTTGAATATTACACACACACACACACACACACACACACACACACACACACACACACACACACACACACACACACACACACACACACACACACACACACACACACACACACACACACACACACACACACACACACACACACACACACACACACACACACACACACACACACACACACACACACACACACACACACACACACACACACACACACACACACACACACACACACACACACACACACACACACACACACACACACACACACACACACGGAATCCATGCATATAATTATGAAAAGATGAAAACCTTACCTTAGTGTGCTGGGGGATACAACTCCGCTGCGGCTCTAAAAAAGGCGTGTACGCGAAGGCCGTCGTATAGCGGGTACCGGCGCTTGAACATGAATTCCGCCAGGTATCCAACGAAATGATCTTCTCTCCGGCCGAATCGTGGGATACCATGGCGGACTTCTCTCCATGCCCTCTCCACGGTGTTAGTATGAGCGCCGGTTGCGGGTCCACGAAGTTTAGCTGGTAATTCACACGTTGGTGAATGAACCCCGCTTCTTCCAGGCAATCATATGATTTCCAGCAATCACTCATGATAGTTTGGCCTGGAAGAATCCACTCCTCAATGATCTCGAGCAGAGTAGTGGAATCCCGGCGCTCCACCGGTATCATAAAACACTTTCCAGAACCGCGTTCCACTCCCCCGAACACCAACTGCCCTTTAATGAGCCTGCCCCGATTATACTTCCGGCGACCAAATTTGGCCTCGTCGACTTCTACAGTCTTTCCAGGGCCCCCCAGTTTGGCTGAGGAGCGCTGGGCGTCCAAAACAAATACCTCCCGACAAAAACTGTACCAGTCGACGATGAAGCGGGAGGTCACACCACAGTTCCACATGAGAAAGCGTTGGCGAGGCGGTTTGGTATGTAGGAAATGGCAGACCAGGTTGAAGTAGGTTGAGACAGGATGGCGGGTATTCGAAAGGAAACTCCCTTTTCGTGCGGAATACGTGATGTTACACCTCCTTTTTTTTTTAGCTACCACTTCTCGCAAATTCTGACACCGAAATAATAATGTCTGTCTATTCAATTCAAGCAAGGAGCCACACGAAGGACAATTTATTGACCCTTTAATAACCTCGTGGGCTATGAAAAAGTCAATAACCTCGGATTCACTCATCCGAATGCATTCGTCTGGCTTCTTCTCGCAAGGAATAGCTGAGCAGGCCATTGTGTGAATAAAAATGTTAGGTATCACCTCAAATTTATAATGTTACAGCTATAGTAAATAACCCTAAACAACAGAAATAATTAAACCATAATTAATAACACGACACAATTACACAAACACAAACTAAAGCACTAAAAATCACAAAAACATCCACGCACCAGACTACCTAACGCGGCAACAGTACACAATATTAATAATTAGAAATACTAAATAGAAATAAGAGATTACAAAATTTTGAACCCAGCCGTTTATTGTTTTCTAAGCGCCAATCATAAGTTAGCATTACATCAGCCTTTGGTAATTTTTGGCGTTTGGGAAAATTTGTCCGGATTTCAGCAATACAGCCCAATTTTTGCAAGAATTATCTTCGGGCCGCCCCTCCGAACCTAACCGGCAGGTATCGGAACAATGAATTATATCCGCGGCCCTTCGGGCCGCCCTTCCGAACCTAACCGGCAGGTATCCGCTCAACTCGCTTTTCATCCAACTCGCTTGTAAATGTTTGGCAAATGGTTCGCCTTAATTTTTGCAAGAATTATCTGGAACAATGAACTATATCCCGCGGCCCGGGGTTCGCCTTAATTTTTGCAAGAATTATCTGGAACAATGAACTATATCCCGCGGCCCTTCGGGCCGCCTCTCCGAACCTAACCGGCAGGTATCGGCTCAACTCGCTTTTCATCCAACTCGCTTGTAAATGTTTGGAAAATGGTTCGCCTTAATTTTTGCAAGAATTATCTGGAACAATGAACTATATCCCGCGGCTCTTCGGGCCGCCCATCCGAACCTAACCGGCAGGTATCGGCTCAACTCGCTTGTAAATGTTTGGAAAATGGTTCGTCTTCATTTTTGCAAGAATTATATACATCCCAAAGTACAATTTGGAGCGACAGCTGATGTGCAAGCGGTGACGTCACGCGCCGTTCTGTACCGGTGTACACATTACATAGTCTGAAAATGGCGTTCACCGGCTGTTGCAGGCGTTCTTATGTGAGTAATTATTTAATTTTTTTCCTCCGTAAATAGGTTCGACCGCCGTTTAAAATTATTTTTCTCGTGTTTATATAGTATAGAAGAATATGAAAAGAAATATTTCACCGCAATTTGAACTTACGTAGTATCGTAAACAATTACCATTTATTTATTTGCTTATCTTTTCGTTTAAGAACTACTGAAATCTTTTCTATGCTTCTGTATGATAAGTTTCATGCGATATACAATATAAATATACAATTAACTGTTTGCAAAAAAGAATATACCCACAGTACTGTGGAAAACTGGTGAAGAACGTTTCAGTTACTCGAGTCGTTACACTGAAGATGGCATCCAACCGTGGGGCCGAAATGTCTGTTTTATGCGGCAGTAGTGGACCACGAACTAATAGTCCGAAGAGTAGTCAAAACGAATTGTCATGTGTGTATTGTTGTTCTTATAATTTTGTACTGTCGTATCACTTAAAATTTTAAAAGAATAGAAATATTGTGTGTGTGTATGTGTGTGTGTACATGTCTGTCTCTCTATCTGTGTTTGTAAGAATAAAATCTACAAACACACAAAAACAGCGGGGAGTATAAATGACACTTACCTAGTCCATGCCTTTTATTTTAATGCCTGTGACGAACCCACGAACGACACACATTCGTAGAACGAAAAAAACAGCTGACGAGAAATTGTTTTGTCGTGAGTTATGCACTTTAATTGAGTGTGGATTTATAAGCGAGATGCTTAAAGACTGGATGTGAATAATGTAAGAATTAATAATAAATCTAGCTATCTCTGTTAAATTTAATTAACTTTAAATTTAATAACATAAATAAGGATTTTTATTAAAACGCAAAGAAGTAGCGAAAAGGTTAGGTAAGGCAGAGAGCGTTGGGAAGAAAAGGATTAAACGCAGTGGTTTGTTAAAGATTCTTTGTAATGAAAATCGGTGTATCTTATAGAATTATGTGAAACAGACTTTTGTATGTGCTGTTTTCTCTAGTATAGTGTTTTAATCTCTTTCCACGCTCCAATTCCAGCGTTGATGAATCTAAAGAAAAGTTAATTAGAAAATTAAATTAATTTTCTTTTTTTTCTGTTCATTTCATAACACTCAATAGTTTCTTTGTTGTTACGATACTAAACCTGGTTAATGGAAAACAGTTTTATGATATTTTTAACAAATTTCACGTTAATTTGTAGGCTACCAATTACCGTAGTAAAACAAATAATAATCGTATCATTAGTTTTTTTTTAATGAAGTCTTAGGCACGTTTTAAATATTCTAACGAATGGAACTACCTAGAATAGCCGAGGGCGTCTCGTTCTAGTATGGCAGGTTTCAGTCAAGACCGCGAACAAGTAGGTTCTAGTGCGTTCAAGAAGGATATGAAGGTATGTTGTGAATACCTAACAACATAAAACATTGTTACGACGGTCTCGCTGATCGTCGTATCGTACAGTGGAAACGAAATACAGACACCAGTGAAGTCACTAATTATCAGCTTTAATTACTCACACATAACAATTTGAAATCATCAAGGTACTCTCACAAAATAATTCAAGTTAAATTTGACCACACGCAACAATAATGTCAACTATTTGAGTTCCGCACTAATTATATAACACAATAATCACTTTCCACTAATTAACAATAATCTCTTGACTCGCACTGGAAATAATCACCAGGTGCAACCAGGGGGGGGGGTAACAGAAATCGTGGGGCCCGGTACAGATAAACCCACGCGGGTTTGTCCCCACAACCACCCTCACAACACACCACCGTCACAATCACGTTTAAATATTACACACAATATTTAAAATACATTAAGACTTACAAGTTACATACTGAAATTCTTTTTTTCTTTTGTTTCATTGCTTTAGTACATCTTTCACTCCAATTTCGCGCTTGGACTACATGCCGTGCGAACTGACAGTCACAGTAGTTTTAGTAATAATCTGAATTATAGCTGCTGTTGCGAAAATCTACTAGCGACAATCGAATTCGCCATTTTGTCATCCGAATTAAACAACACTGGTAGTGGATAGAGGAGAAAATTATGAGACGGGAAAACAATAATATGCCCTCATAGCTATGAAATCGAACAGGTTCAAATTTAATATTGGTCCTGATGCGTTTAATTAGAAATATTTTATTATTTTTCTAAATCATACCCAAACTAAAATTATTTATTCTTAAAAATAGTTTTACAAAAAAAAAAATGGAGTCAATGTCGGGGCCCCCTTGAGCTCGGGGCCCGGTACAGCTGTCCCCTTTGACCCCCTGTAACCCCCCCCCTGGGTGCAACTAACTAAACAAGCCGCTGTTGCTTATATAGGGCTCACAGAGGTTTCAGAATAAATATACATTCTTTGGGCGGCGTGCCGGCATAATTTGCATGGTTAGAACCGTCTGGAAGGTACTTTTGTGTACGGCCTTGACCGACACACTGCATTTTCTCTGGTAGCCGAGAAATGTGTAGAACGACACTCTCGTCTAGTCATAGCAATACTAATTCCAATTTATATACCATTATTATATAAATTTTATTAATTAATACAGAACAGTAATAGGTACAGGATTCTTGTTAATTTTGATTAATTTTAATTCAAAAAAAAAGTTCTTTGATAACAAGTAAAGTGTAGAAAACATTGACAGATAAGTGAAGGCAGGAAAGAAAACGAAGCGAATATTTAAAATCATGATTTGTATACTGACTGCTGTACGTCACTATATCACTACTGTACTTAATGAAAGTTATTATAAGTGTTACATTACCGTAGAGTTTTAGTTACCCATTGACTTTATTCAAGACAAAATTGATTCTTATAAACTATTTTCCAAACTGGACCTGATCGGCTAGTCGAGAGTAGTGTAAAATGACGTACTCGACTTTTGGAGAGTGTTGCCTAATTATCGTAGCAGTATTCTTACCATAAACGTTGGTGAAATCGCGTTAACAACGAATAACACAAAACAAAAGACATTTTAAAAATGGTTAGTAAAATGAGTAGTAACAAGGTAAGACAGCAACAAAACAATTATTAAACAGTCTGCTTTGGAGTCCACGAATAAAAAAAAATAAAATCAGAATATAATATAAAACTGTAGTGGAAAGTATAGGCCTATATGGAGCCAAAGTGTGGGAAATTAATAAAAGAAATAAATCCTTAATAAATGCTATGAAGATGGATTACTGGCGGAGGTGCTGTAGACTAACAAGGCTAGATAGAGTGAGAAATATAGAGATAAGACAAGCGATGGGAATCGATATGACATTATAGAAACAATAGAAGCAAGAAGACTGAGTTGGTTTGGACACCTAAAAAGAATGTCGGATAACAAATGGCCAAGAAAGGTGTGGCAATGGAGTCCAGCCTCTAGAAGAAAAAAAGAAAAACCTAAACATTCATAGAAAATGGACGTCGAAGATGCAACGAATGCAAGAGGACTTACAGAACAGGACTGTTTAGACCGGCGCCAGTGGAAGCTACGATGCGAGACGCGGCGCCAACCGTAACTAAATCACCTAAAAAAAGTAACAGTGAACAGAAACTAGCAAAGTAGCCCTTTAATAATGCGCTAAAAATAATTGATTTATATTTTCATCAAGTTTTAAAAAACTCAACATGTTTTAAAGTTATTTTTGTTTTAATAAGGAAAGTAAACAGACTGATACAAATCATTAATAATAACAAAGTAAATTAAGTAATAACTGCTAATTATCTATAGAGATAAAATCCACCGAAATAAAAGCTTGTAAACCATCTTGTAAACTCATTCAAGTTAATAACTTTGTATAACTTTCGCTAATTTGCTACAGTTTATATAATCTCTTTTGCAATTCTTGCTCTTTTTTTCCAATTAGTGTGAGGTCGTCAGCATATAAAATTACACTTAATATTGTGTCTTTATCTAAATATATTCCCAAGCATTTTAAAAACATTTTAAATACCTAGGTTGTGATATTTCCTTCGATTATAGTTAAGACATTGGCCAAAAAATTAGTACTTTTAACCGTATTTGCGGAACTATCAGTCGATGCCTGAAAAATAAAGCCAGGAAAGAGACAATGTTATACAACAATGGCTGTCCCCGCACTTATATGTGGCAGCGAAACATGGGGTAACGACAAAGGCAGAAGAAAATTGAATTCAGGCACAGGAAATGAGATTCGTAAGACGAGTTAAGGACTGTAGTCGAATAGACAGAATAAGAAATTAAATGATTAGACAAGACTTCAGGTATTCAACTTAAATGAAAAGATAAAATTTAATAGAAACAAGTGACAAGAACATTTAGAAAGAATGCAACAATACAGGATTCCAGTAAAAACTAGAAAATACAAAGCCAGAGGAAGAAGAAATTTAGGTAGACCAAGGAAAAGTTAGGAACCGTAACAGGCAGAATGCCTAAAACATGAAGTGAAGAAGAAGAAGAAGAAGAAGAACTTTGTACATCTTGTCCCACTGTTTCCGCTACATAAAAATAACGTACATTTCATTACGTTACAAATCATACGCATAAGAATGCGTAGTGTGTAGTACGCAAATACAGAGTCACGGTTAAGAACAATAAATTAGTTTTATGTGACTGTTTCACTGTGCGTTGAACATACACAGAGACACAAACACACACACATTACAGAAGCGTGAGACAGCGTATGTGTGCCGTTAGCTGTCTCATTTTTTATATTTAGTCGCGACATTTACCTCCTACGTTTGGGGAGAAGATAAAACTAAAATATGCATACAATTTCCATGCGTGAATGTGTTTGTTTTGCAAGGAACTTAGTTTTTTGCTAACTATGTTTTGCACAGTAAGTTTGCACTGAAACGTGTGAGCGTTTTATATAGCCTATTTAGGATAACTAGAAAACAGGTTTGAGTGGGAAGTAAAATCAATGTAATGTAATGTAATGTAAAATCCCCCCCCCCGCACTTCCCTATCGTGTCAGCACATTGCTTAGATACGATGTATACAAGAAAACTCTGAGGCAACGTAGCGGTCGCTCAGTAAAGCACATTTCTGTTTAATAAATTCGACAGTCACAGTAACAATGTATAATCTTTACGTTACGTAGTTCATACGTATTTATAATTTTTATTCTACATAATTTTTTTAGGGTAGGCATTGCCTCAATTGCCTCCATGTAACTTCGCCACTGCACAAATGGTATTTCCAATTATTTCTGTATTTGCCGATTCTTCCAAGCAAGGTAATTTTGTATCTTATCGTTCATAAGGACTATGATGTTAAGTTAGGTAAGTTTCGGACGATCTGTGGGAGGGGACAATCAACTATATTCTTAAAAACAAGGTATCTCGAGATACAAACTTATAGTTCTACCAAGTAGTGGGAGTCTCGCTACTGTCCTGTGGGTTTGAAGTATGGACTATAACCGAAAAACAAGGCAGAAATGGCGTTCTTAAGACAAGTTAAAAGATGTTCTAAACTTGACCGTATGAAGAACGAGGCCAAGAGTTACAAGTTTTTAACTTAAATAAAAAATTAAAAGATTACAAACAACGGTGGAAAGAACACTTAGAAAGAATGTCAGATTCCAGACTGGCCAAACAAGTCTGGAAATACAAATCTATGGGACACAGGGGTGTGGGTAGACCCAGGAAGAGATGGCTGGAGGATCTTTGAAGGCGGAACAGACAGCACCTTGCCTATGGCGTGGTGTGAAGACGATTAGCATAGTGACATTTAGTGTCTTAATTATACACGTAATTACATAACCTGCTGAGAGTAGGGAATGACAATCTGTTCACTCTATATTTTGCCGATGACCAGATTGTGGTAGCGGAGGATGACGAAGACCTCGAGTATATGGTCAGAAATTTAAAAGAGGAATATGACGCAGCTGGTTTGACGATGAACGTGGCAAAATGTGAGTACCTGATAGTGGGCAACGAAGAAGTTAAGGACTTAAAATTGGATGGGGACAGAATAAGAGATGTTGAGACAAGTAAATACTTAGGCGTTATTTTCAACAAACAGGGAAGCAGCAAAGATGAAATTCAAGAACGTGTTAACAAGGGGCGAACCGTTATAAGAACGCTGAATCGCTTCTATGGGAAAGAAGTATAACCAGAAATACAAAGAAACATATATATAATAGCATGGTGCAAAGTGTAATCCTTTATGGAGCAGAAGTTTGGAACGTTTCAAACATAAATAAGAAAAAACTGATGGCAGCGGAAATGGACTTCTTCAGGAGGAGTTGTAGAAGATCAAAATTAGACAGGGTTAAAAATGAGACTATTAGAGCCGAGATGAATATTGACAGGACAATAATACATGAAATAGAAAGGAGACAATTGACTTGGTTTGGGCATGTGAAGAGATTGGAAGATGACAGATGGCCCCGCAAAATACTGGAATGGATACCACCGGTGAGGAGGAAAAGAGGACGTCCACGGAGGAGCTGGCGAGATGACGTAGCGGAAGCAATGGTTTGCGAGAAATTTAGAAGAACTTACATGCAACGATAGGTTACAATGGAAGTTGGCGACGGAGAAACGGCGATAGCTGTAAAGATCCGTTTTATATATATATATATATATATATTTATATATATATATATATATATTATAATTACATAACCTTACGGCAATATAATTACACACCACTAAAAATAAATTTTTTATATAGACTTACTCCACTTTTTTCATCTTCTCTTTTTGCTTTCATTTCTCCCTTGTTTTTCAATAACAGGTAGGTTTTACATTTCTGTGTTTTGCGTCAATTAAAACTGCCGTGTAGTTAATTGTTCTAGTACTACTTTATACATACAACTTCAGTACACGCAAAATGTTGCCGTTAATTGAGTAAGTTACGTATGTAAGACCAGCTCGCATAGAAGTAAGTTTTCAGTAGCTGAAGAACAAACACATTAAGCCGAGCAAATTGCCTATATATTTTAGTTTTATTGCCTTGAGCGTAGGACCAAAACGTCATGACGCAAAGTACAAAAGTACATATTTACATTCATCTTACCCTCACGCGTTCGCATACTTCTTTAATATTTAGTTACGTACTTTATTATACAAATGTACCTACGAGTCATATTACACAAAAACATTTTATAGTGAGTAGTAGTGGGCAATGTAGCGTAAAATAAAAATGACCATATAAATATAATTTATTAATGTGTACTGTGAATCTAACTTTGAATATTGCACCAATCTTTTTTGTAGAAGTTACTATGTAACCATCTCTGAATGTGTTAATTGCCGTAATTATCTTATAGAGACTTTATGTCACAATACGACAGAATAATTATACGTTATTGCTCCACAGTTCTGTACATTTTGCATAGTCAGGGAAGAGAAAAACCTGCAGAAAAGCGTTGATCTTTCCGGTTGTCTTTAAAGTTTATTGAATATTTATTTTTATTTATTTTATTAATTATTATTTTGTTTATATGTATTGTTTATTTATTTATTATTATATATTTTTTTCTATTTGTATCGGCCAGCTGAGGACCACATGCCAAATTCAATTCTTTATTCCTTGTTTTTTCTTTTTCTCTCCAATATACTTTCATATTTTCACTATGTCTCTTCTTCCTGTCTTCAGTCCACTTTGAACCTGCGTTTTTCTCTCTCCTACCCTGGACTACTTCCATTTTTGACAGTTTTGGCCGAAAAACGTTTCTTTCAATTGTTTCTTCTGCGTTTATATTATATTTTTCTAAATCATTTTTGACTTCTTTAATTCAACGTGATGGGGACTTCTTTCCCCATAGATATTCGAAGATCTGTTTTGTTAACCTATTGTCGTCTATTCTATATAAATGTCCAAAAAATACTAGTCTTTTATTCTCACTGTTTCTGTTATATTTTCTATACTTTTGTATATTTCATCATTAGTTCTTAATTTACAACCTTCTGAAGTTTTTCTCGGGCCAAATATTTTTCTAATAATTTGTCTTTTTAATATTTCTAGTTTGTCTAAATTATAATTCATTGCTAGAAATTCTCTTGCATATAGGCATTCTGGCATTACTACTGTACTGTAATGGCTTATTTTTGCGTTTTTAGATATGCTCTTTTTATTGTAAATATCTTTACTTATACCATATGCTCTTTCCATTTTATGAATCCTTTTTTCTATAGCAGATTTATTTATTTACTTTATTTGATATTATTATTATCATTATTATTATTATCTCTTTTACGTATTGTTTATTTATTTATTATTTATATATTATTATTTTATTTATTATTTATTTTATTTTTATTAAAGATTATCTTCTTCTTTACTACATGGCTTGGGCCATAGCTCGTTCCGACTTTACAGAGTGTCTGGGCATTTTTTCCAGTATTTTCCACGATCTCTCGTCCCCACTGGCCTATATTCAAACGCTTGTTTAGGAATACGCGTGTCTGCAGTGCGTTCCACATTGGACTTCCAGTTCTGCCTGTACTCCTTTATTCTATCCAAAACCGACTATAACTTCAGGTCCTTCCTTATGTCGTCGTTTCGTAGATGATCTCTCAAACTGCATCCCTTAACTGCTCTAAAAAATTTCATTTCCGAGGCCTGTAGTTTTGAAACATCTTTTTGCAGGAGAGTCCATGTTTTAGATCCATACATTAAAGTCGGAACAGCCACGACCTTATAGAACTTTAGCTGTGTCTCCCTCTGCGTTTTATTCTTCAATAGTCGTCTTATTGCTCACAGGTGTAACTACATTTATTTAACTTTCTCTAGATATCTCTATCCTAATCCTTTCTGTATGAGATATTACATCTCAAATAATTAAAATGTTAAATACCTGCTCCAAAACACTATTATCAATTAAAATTATTGCTCTTACATTATTGTTCTCTAGGATTTAAAGATTATTAAAGTTTATACTACTTTTCCATCGCTATCTTTTGCTAACAATACTTTTTTCTTGAGCCCTCTCACTACGACCATTCTATTGAGTGGATTATGGTTAGTGTATTAGAAAAATCAATGTCTTATTTTAAGTTTTCGCTGCACTGATAAGCTCAACTGGTTTTCCGTACTTTTGCTTTCGATATTCGTGAAACTTTCTGTATGACAAAGTAACCTTTTTCAGTCTGTCTTGTGACTTCTTTTTTATATACAGATGACGCGTTGCAAAGCATATGCTCAGACGCATTTGATCAGATCATAAAATATCCATCGTAGGAGGTCGTCGTTAGTTAAGAATCCAGTATCATTATGTACTGTATACGTGTCAGTAGGTGCCCACCTATTGACGTTTTGTCAACCACCTGCCTCTATCTGATACAGCAGGTTGAAGGAGGTATCGAACAGCGAATTGGATTTAAAGTTCATCTGGTCATTCAGTACGAAACCGCGAATGTTTACGTATTTTGTATGTTTATGTTTGTGTATGTTATGTACATTCTAAACTTCTCCAAGACATTCATGATTTGAGCCTTCTCGCACATATGCAGTGGTTCCAAATTACTATGGTATTATAAGATATGAAATCCGTGTAATTGTAGCAGTGTGAGCTTAGTTAATTGGCAAGTATACTCAGACTTTATGTTGACGGAGTTAAGATTTTTTAATTGTTTAGGTGAATGTTCAAGGAAACGATTAAGAAAACCCCTCCTTGTTTGGCCAATGTAAACACAATTACAGTCATTACATGATAGTTTATAGACACCTGTTTTCTTTTCTAAAAGCGTATGTTTATTCCGTTCAAAAACATGCATGTTAAACTTTCTGTGAGTTTTACATTAACCATTAAGTACAATTAAGTTGTATTTTACATTAAGTTTTACGTTAAGGTTCTAGTGCATTGTTGTTTACTATTGACAGAATGCTCCAAAAATTTGTTGTTACATAATTACTAAGAGATTATTAGAATTGCTATTCGAAATTCTAAACTTTACAAAAGGATCTATTTACGAAATCAGCTAGTTATTACTAATATACAGTCACAAGAATAACATGAGCGGCTGAAATGAGATTTCTCAGGCACGTGGCAGTGTATACTCTCCATAATCATAGAAGAAACACAGATATACGGCAAGAACTGAATATTATGAGTATACTCAACAGGATCGCCCAGTATCGGCTAAATTGGTGAGACAATCTTTGCCGAATGGATGACTGCCGCATCCCCAAACAACTATGGAACTATAAGTCGAGGGGACGGAGAGGTGTGGAACGTCCGAGGAAGCGCTGAAGTGACCAGCTGTAATATTTGCCTATTTGAGACCGGAAACAACCATCATTGGTTTAAACCTTGAAGATGATGATGAAGAAGAATAACATGGCTATGAAACTTAGATCAATGAAATTATTAAACTGCAGATTATTATTAGCAACTTAATCGACGAAGAAAATCTGCTTCAACCAATCAGTTGGACAAAAACCTAAGCTTTAATCAGCATCGGGGTCTGCTAACAGCCAAGACAGCCAAACGGTGCAATTTCAGTTAAAGATTGAAGTCTACTTTTCTACTTTCCAGAGCCCAGATAAATAGAGAGTACTAGTTAGTTTTTCATATTAACTGGTGTTCTGAAAAATACTAATTCTAAAGTGTATGAAGCCAAACAATCAAAACATCATAAAAAACAAAGGTAGAAAACATTTTCCTTATCTAAAAAACGAGCGCGCCCTCGTGTGGTTTTGGGCAGGGTTAGGTAAGTACGTTTGTCTGTCTCCTCCTCGTCCTTCTCCTCCTTCTCCTTCTCCTCCTCCTCCTCCTCCTCCTCCTCCTCCTCCTCCTCCTCCTCCTCCTCCTCCTCCTCCTCCTCCTCCTCCTCCTCCTCATCACCACCATAACCACCACCACCACCACCACCACCACCACCACCACCACCACCACCACCACCACCACCACCACCACCACCACCACCACCACCACCACCACCACCACCACCACCACCATCACCATCATCATCATCATCATCATCATCAACATCATCATCATCGTCGTCGTCGTCGTCGTCGTCGTCGTCGTCATTATCATCAATTTCACAACATGACATGATGGTCCTACCAGTTCCGCCTTAAAATATCCTCCAGCTATCTCTTCCTGGGTCTACCCACACACCTGTATCATATAAGCTTGTACTTCCAGACTTGTTTGTGGCCAGTCTGGAATCTGACATTCTTTCTAAATGTTCTTTCCACCGTCATTTGTAATCTTTTAGTTTTTCATTCAAATTAAAAACTTTTAACTCTTCTCTTACGGCCTCATTCTTTATACGGTCACGTTTATAACACCTGTTAACTCCTCTTAAGAACGCCATTTCCTAGGCCTGTATTTTTCTACCTTGTTTCTGGGTTGTTGTCCATAATTCACACCCATAGGACAGTGCAGGGACTGCCATAACTTTGTAGAACTTTAATTTTGTATCTTGACGTGGCTTGTTTCTAAATGTACGGTTGATTGTCCCACAGATCGTCTGGAACTTACCTAATTCAACATCAAAGTCAGAATTTCTATCATAGCCAACATCATTTCCCAAATAATTAAAGAGGCTCACCCAATTGCGTGTCCCTATTCAAGCTTTAATGATTATTTTTTTTTAATTTTGGAAATGAGGTTACTTTAATTTACTTTTATTGTTTCCTTATGATGCCGTCAACGGGCAAATTGTTAAAGAACTACCGTTTGTTTGTAAGTAGATTTTACACAGTCATAAAGGTTGGTTAAGAGAAACCCGCGTACTGGGCTCAGCGTTTACACTTTTAGTTTTTACGACGGGTTTGGCTTACCGCTTATACAGCTGAAATCTACTGCTCGTAAAACATGCGTCCTGTGTATGTAAACACAAGTCATGTGTTTGCTGAGCTTATTTGCTGGGTTTAACGCTATCTAAAGGTAAATAGTGTTAAATCCTACATATTGTGTCAACGGTTATGTGGTTAATTTATTTTGCTTAAGAAAATTTTATTTCATGCAAAAAAATTTATTCTATGCGTAAAACTGCCGAGTCATTTGAAAGGAATAAAAAGACTGTATACTCGTATAAACAAATCGAAATGGACGCCAAGGTATCCGGTATTTGCAAACCATCTTTTCATACACATAGCTAGATTGAGACATACAGATCTAAGAAATACTATTTTTTGTTAGGTAAAAGCTTGTGGACGAGGAAGAGGAACAGGAGGGGGTGAATAGAAAAAATTGAAGTACAGGGTGCGGTAGAAAAACCTCCCACAATTCGCCGAGTCATTGCACCGGCACTGGTGGAGTGGGGGGTTCGTGGTGTTGGTTTCCGGTAGCATGTGCCTTGCCGTTTCAGTTGCCATCATGGCGTGGACTGGTATACATCGTGCGTTTGTTGTTGAGTTATTTATCCGAAATAACGAATCTGTGATCGCCACGCAGAGAGCTTTTCGAATACATTTCGAGCTTAATCGCGGCGATGCTGTTCCGTGAATAAGCAGAATTTCCGTTAATGGGCAGAACAAAATCCTCGACAGCTTCATGAAAGGCCTCTACACAGTCCACGTGTTACTGTTTGGTGTGCTGTTGGAAATTGTGGTGTTTATGGTCCATACTTTTTCGAGGAAGAAGGCCAAACGGTTACAGTGAATTCCGCTCAGTATGTGCAAATGTTACAACACTTTTTGCAACCAAAACTCGCCGCACTTGGAAATCGGAATGTGTGGTTTCAACAGGATGGGACCACTGCCCACACAGCCAGAAACTCGATGGCTGTTTTGAGAAAACTGTTTCCCGGGCGCTTGGTCTCGTCACATGGTAACATTCGGTGGCCCGCACGATCACCCGATCTCACCCCTTGCGATTTTTTTCTTTGGGCCATCTGAAGGCTAATGTTTACCGACATCGACGACAAACCATTGATGAACTGAAGGCTGCTATACGCCAAGAAATTGCAGCGATAACATCGCAACTCACCCAGCGAGTGATGCAAAACTTCAGAAATCGATTAGAAAAGTGTATCGGGGAAGAAGACCACCATTTAGGCGATATCATTTTCAAAACCAAGTGAAAGAAACTGCATTCTATATCCTTTCATATTATGTAATAAAATTTAGAATAGCATCGCTCATGTTTTTTTTTTGTTAGCCTTTTAAATGTGGGAGGTTTTTCTGCCGCACCCTGTATTTTATTAAACGTATTGCTCCGACAATTACGGAATCTTCTCGGAAAGGCACGAGTTTCGTTTCACACGCCTGTGTCAGGACAGTCCACTTACGTAGCACTCCAGACTGTTCGAGAGCACATGTAACTACGCAAAGTATGCTGGCACGCCGCCAAAAGAATGGAAAATAATTCTGGAACATCTGCGAGCTATATAAAAACACCAGCGGCCGGCTTAGTTAGTAGGCGATTTCTCTAGTGCGGAAAACAATTGTTTAGTGGAAAATGACTATTGTGTTATAATTAGTGCGGAACTCTTATAGCTGACATTATTATTGCGTGTGGACAGATTTAACTTGAATTATTGTATGAGCGTATCTTATTGATCACAAATTGTTATTTGTGATTAATTAATGTTGGTAATTAGTGACTTCATCTGTGTCTACATTTTTTCTACTGTAACATACAACGATGCTTGAGACCGTTGTAATAGTATTAAAACAAATTATGGTAGAACATAAGTCATTTATATTGTATTAAAAAAATATTTTAAAACTAATTTTAAAACTAGTATAATACAAAAAAGAAGTTTGTTCACGACGTAAATTGGCTTTGACTTGGCACAGATTGAATCTAAAACCTGCTCAATCCAGACAAGCAGGTTTGCAAATAATTTAGTCGATAGTGTCTCACATGGTTTGCAAACAATGTTGTCGATAGTGCCTCACTTTGTTGAGATTCATTAGTGTTAACTTCACTCTATTCCGAGTGAAGCAGTAAAAACAAAATTGTTTTATTCGATTAATCCAATTGAATTAATTGAAACGTCTACTGCTATCGTACCTTCTAGAATTGATTAATATTGTACTCCACTTGTCAATAGTACCTATACCTAGATCTTTTATCTATTAACTGCTTGCAATCATTACTATTATGGTATACAAAGAATAAGATTAGATGAATAGACGCCAAACCAATAACTTACGTTTGTAACATGCTTAGGTACAAGATTTTTAGAGAAACAATAGTTTTCATTCGTCATCTCAGGTCACGGCGTATTCAGCACAGTTTTCTAATAACTTAGGGGAGCAGGAAAGCAAAAAAAAATTTTTTTTCAAAAATTTGTTTATTTTTGATTTTGTTACGTGAAAATGTCCTTTTAAAGAATATACAAGTTTTTTTGTTCAAATATAACAAGAAAGTCACTAAAAAAAATAATAACCGAACCAATGTACGCGATATTGGGGAGGAGATCGAGCGGGCG
The DNA here is from genome assembly GCA_034769895.1 of Magicicada septendecula. Classification (NCBI taxonomy): domain Eukaryota; kingdom Metazoa; phylum Arthropoda; class Insecta; order Hemiptera; family Cicadidae; genus Magicicada; species Magicicada septendecula. The sequence continues at coordinate 1,420,664,637 of CM068367.1, read as the reverse complement.
ATCGGCTAATGTGAACGCCATTTTATACAATATAATTTTTGCACTTATTGTAGGTATTTTCGGTTTTTGTATGTTGGCCAACTTGTTATTTGCAGCACAGCTGACTCTCTTTGTTTATGTTTTATGCTTGTTTGAGGAATGGGGACAAGACTAAGGGGGCTGAAAAGAAAGACTAAAGGGCAAAAATTACCGGACGGTAAAGGAATTGGTGGGAAGAGTAGGCTCACTGATCCGCAAATTGACAAATTACAAAACTACTATGGGTTAGCTATAAGAAGAGGCGTTTCAAGCATTGAAGAAATGAAACAAAATGTGTGGGCAACTTATTTCCATAAGTTGTCAACAAATGATAACCCACAACATGGTTTGTGCCCAAAATGACCTGAGTCCTGGTGCAAATTTAATAAGGCACAGGCATTGAATCAGACATACAACCATGAAAGTAGTTTTCCAACAGATGTGTTGTTATCAATAAAGAAAATATATCAAGACTTATCTCAACCTGATCTTCTAAAAAAAATGCCTACATGGCCGTACCCAAAACCCAAACGAGAGTTTTAATGATGTAGTTTGGTCCAAAATACCAAAACTTGTGTTTGTGAGGCGCCACACTTTAAAGTTAGGTGTTTATGATGCTATTTTAACATTTAATGATGGTCAAAGTAGCAAACTTGCTTTATACAAGAAGTTGGGACTGACACTGTGCGAAAGAGCCGTGAAAGCGCTGCGGGAAATGGACATTTTAAGGGTTAAAAAAGCTGAAAAAGCCACTGAAAGCATGTCTAAGGGAGCAAGGCAAGCAAGAAGTAGGCAGAAAACACTGTTAGAGGATGAAAATGAAGCTAGAGATCCAGATTATGGTGCAGGACTCTTCTGAAGGCACAAAATGGTAAGTATAACTTTACATCTCTTTTTCCGAAAGTTTAACTTTTTCAAGTTTAGGTACACTTTTCTCAGGATCTATCATAGGTAGAGACGTCAAATTTTCTACACAGGTTAACAACGCAGATTTGCACATTTAGACCCATTTTTATCTATATATGTAAATTTTCCTCTTAGAAAAAGGTATATTACGCTTCCAAAGCAAGGAATTTTTTAATACATGAAAACAAATTTTTAAAATAACTAAACCATGAGCAATTAATATATAAATGGGTCTAAATACAGTCTAGAAGCAGAAAAGAGTGCTGTAAAAATTTCAAGTCTATAGCTGTTTTGGTTTGTTAGAAAAGTGTACCTTAAGTTAGTGAAATTAACATGGGCGATATAGGGATTTCCCGCTCCCCTTGAGTAAGGTTAAAGTTTAAAAATATATTTGAATTAGACACAATTAAGCAAGACGAATATACGAGGTTTGTCTAAAAAATAATGAGACTGGCAGCATTATTTACTGATGCGTTAACTGCAAAACAATTTTATCTCCATCAAAGTAGTTCCCTTGGAAGCCACACACTTACGGAGAAGTTTCCATTGATTGAAACAGTGGTGGAAGTCTTCAACTGTTATGTTAGCTGGTCCGTCACAATTTTTTGGACGTTATTCACACTTACTAAATGGCGGCCCTTAAGTTGGCCTTTAATTTTTTGAAATAGGAAATAATTTCATGGGCTAAGAACAGGGGAGTAAGGGGGCTGAGGTACCACAGGAACGCCCTTTTTGGCCAAATACTCGTTAAAAAAAAAAGTGTGGTGTGACATGGAGCGTTATCATGATGAAGCATCCAAGAGTCAACAAACTTTGGCCGGGCACCAATGAACTTTTTCTGAGTCTTTCAAGAGCCTGACGGTAGTAAAGTTTGATTGACTTTCTGCCCTTGAGGCAAAAATTCCTTATGTACAATACCTGGAATGTCGAAAAAAGTAATGAGCACTGACTTGATCTTGGATTTGCTCTTTCTTGTTTTTTTTTGGGGGGGGGGCGTGGCGAGTCTTTTGTGTGGCACTCTTTACTTTGCCGTTTTGTTTGTTGATCAAACTCAAAATTCACGATCCGTCACCTGTTGTGACATATTTCATAAAATCTGTGTCATTTTCAGTGCGCTCAAGAAGGTCAAAATAACACATTTTTTTGGTTGTCCTCCTCTTATTTATTATACTTTAGAAAGGTGACTGGAAGCTAATGCTAAGAAAATTAATAAGTGTCTGCAAAGTAGTACTAGCAGAGGGTAACTTTCTCTTGAAGGACTAACACGTTGACAAAAACGGTTGTATTGCAACTTGTTGGATAGGCTAAAGATTTATGGAGAGCAATGGATCATTGAGATTTCAAAGGTAAAGTCAAAATGAAAACACCCAAAAAACTCTATAAAGACGGAACAGGCAAAGTGCCTACTTCGTGAAGAAGAAGAAGAAGAAGAAGAAGAAGAAGAAGAAGAAGAAGAAGAAAAAAGAAGAAGGAGGTGGAGGAGGAGGAGGAGGAGGAGGAGGAGGAGGAGGAGGAGAGGGGAAAAGAAGGAGAAGGAGGAGGAGGAGGAGGAGAAGAAGAAGAAGAAGAAGAAGAAGAAGAAGGAGGTGGAGGAGGAGGAGGAGGAGGAGGAGGAGGAGGAGGAGGAGGAGGAGGAGAAGAAAAAGAAGAAGGAGAAGAAGAAGGTGGAGGAGGAGGAGGAGGAGGAGGAGGAGGAGGAAAGGGGAAAAGAAGAAGAAGAAGGAGAAGAAGAAGAATAAAAGAAGAAGAAGGAGGAGTAGGAGGAGGAGGAGGAGGAGAAGGAGGAGAAGGAGGAGAAGGAGGAGAAGAAGGAGAAGAAGAAGAAGAAGAAGAAGAAGAAGAAGAAGAAGAAGAAAAGTTGCATTTCCAAAACAACGGTTTGAGTATATTATATTATTTTTATAGCGTATCTCTACATCACCGGTTGAATTGTTTCGAGAAAAATTAAGCGCGCGCGCGCACGCACACACACACACACACACACACACACACACACACACACACACACAACTTCCAGTATACAAAGACAATTATAAAGGATTGTGAGCGGCCGGCAATTCACGCTGCTAACTCAATAAGGTGTGAGACTGAGTCAGCAGAGTGACAATTTCTCTCCAACTAAACAACCCCTATAGGTCTAACACGATAGTATGCGACAAGGTTAACACCTTGAAAAGCCTACTACAGTGAGTCGTCCCAGTACAGCTGCTGTAACCGTGTATGCACGGTTTTACGATGGACACGTCGCAACGCCGCGCGCCAGCCGCCGTACTATGAGTTTTATTACCCGCATCACGTTCTACCTTGGGATGGCAGTTTACTACTTTAGTCGCTCAGACGTTTTGTAAGACAATTTTATTTCTAGTTACATGTACACCGGAGCAGCACACTAAAATTTTAAAAATCATATCTGGAATCAACGGTCACTTACTTTTTTAAATCGTATTTTTGATACCAAATAAACTGATTCTTCAACTAAATTCCAGAATACTAGAAAAATTATATTCGCTTTCAAGATAATTTTTTTGCAATAATCCAAATTTCATGTGCGTGTTGATTATGAACTACACATGCCCGAAGGGCAAGACTCAGGCTAATCTGGGGCAAGCCCCCTTCAGCTTAATGGAAGGATGTGAGGAGACGCACGCCAGTGCAGGCCGGAAACGAAGAAGATGGGGGCACTCTGAAGGTAGAGTAATGCGTGTATGTGTGTGTAGATGTAGTGTGTGCAGAAAAATAGGTAATGGAAGTGGCTAATAGAAGTGCCATAAAGTTTAAACATGAAATGAAAGCGGTCAAGACAGGGACGAGTAACGCAGGTCGTTAAAGCTGGAGTGAGGCGATAGAGAAGACGGAGGACACAAAGAAGAGGGCTGAAGACTAGGTAAGTAGTTAAAGAAAATGAAAATGTTATTTGATCAGGAAGAATGGCAGGTGGAGTATGTTTGAAGATGGGAATTAAGTATTTATATTTCTTTGAGGCTGACGGCGACAGGATTTCTGGGTGGAAGTTATCGGCTATGGTAAGGAGGTGGTTTATGAGGAAGGAAGGTCTGCGGGTGTTGCGCGGGTAGTGCTGTTGCTGGAGGTGGCTATAGAAATAGACAGAGGTGTAGGGAAGTGCGTTGTTTTACAGTTTCATAGTATTTGCAGTTGATCTTGTATAGGAAGGAGTCTAGCACTTATCTAAAAATGAACTTTTTCTTGTGAAACTTACTGTTTTTCGTTGGACGCGTTTCGGCGTACGTATTCGCCTTCTTCAGCTTTGAGACAGACTGCCGTCATTTTGTAACGGTTGTTGTGTGGAAGGTGTAGTGGGGGTGGTGTGTGGAGGAAGGGGATTGGCGCGGGATTCAACTTAATGTTTGTTTTTTGTATAATTGTGTCAAAAAGTGTATGTGATTTATATTGTAATTGACACCTTACACACAACAACCGTTACAAAATGATGGCAGTCTGTCTCAAAGCTGAAGAAGGCGAATACGTACGCCGAAACGCGTCCAACGGAAAACAGTAAGTTTCACAAAAAAAAGTTCATTTTTAGATAAGTGTTAGTGCTGTGAAAGAAGAGATGAATAATCAAGACAAGCAGTCTAGGTTTGGAAAGAGTTTGTTGAGGGCATACAGAGCTATTGGAGGTTTTGGTTAGGGGAGGTCTGGAATAGATAAGTCGTAGGGCTCGCCGTTCGGTGGTTCTGTAGAGTTTGATGTGGGCGGGATCTGCAGTTAGAAGGATGGGATGGGCGTGATCGGGCGGACACAGGCTGTGTAGACGCTGCCTAGTAATACGCTGGAGCAACGATCGTTGCTGCGAAGAACTCTAAGAGAGCGGATTCGTTTGCGGGCTTGGTTTGAGGATCGTGTAGTGCGAGGTCACCAGGTAAGTTTGGAGTCAAGCGTGACGCCGAGATATTTGCAGACACGCTTCGTGATTACTGTAGAAGGGCCTACGCGGACTGGAGATTTGTGGAAATTATTCATGTTGTGTCCTGTAGAGTTGAAAACGCAAATTTGGGTTTTGTCCGCGTTTAAGAAGATTCTTCAGTAGTTTACGAAGGGTTCTAAAACTAACTGTTGTTTAGATATGACTTGCCAGTGAACTCCAGGGGAGACCCAGTGGGCAGTATCATCTACATACTGGGCCAAAGACTGAGGCCCGCTGAAGGTTACGCCAAAGATTGAGGATTGGGAGCGGTGTCTTTGGTGAATAAAATGTAGAGTAGCGGGCTAATGGCAGGGACCTGGGGGACACCGACATTGAGTTGGAATGGTGCCGAGAGACGCTGGCGGACTCGGACTTGTGCTGTGCGTCTTCTCCACTCTACGAATCTGGAGAATATTATTTAGTCCATGCGTGTGCGCTCGCGTGTGTGAAAGCGTAAGTGTGCGTGTGTGTGCCCGCGCACGCATGTGTGGACTTTACTGAATTCCAGTTTTTCTGTACTGAATTTAAAATGTTCCACCAGTTAATGTCACTAAGGGGCAAGCTACGAGAATGGATCATCACGAGTGCAGTCAGATTGCCTACATTCAGTTCAGTTCGTAGTCCTTCAGTCTTTCGACTGGTTTGTACCTTCCCCGCATATACCCGTGGTGCGTGTGGTACTGAGTCTCTCACACCACACCGTGAGCGCTCGTGGCGTAGTGGCTAGCGTGTGACGCTGCTACGCTGTCGGCGCGGGTTCAATTCCCGCCAGGGGCCATCTGATTTAGATACGACCGTTCCCCCTCGCAAGGTAATGGCAACCCAGCGAGAGGTATCCTGCCTAGTATAAACCCTCCCCCCCAAAAAAAAATTTCCTACATTGCGCCTTGCTAAATCGCTACGCATAACTCGCCAACTGGCTGAGACATGGAAACATTTAGCTAAATTATACACCAAAATACATCTACGTGTGTGCGTGCGTGTTTGTGATAGTGTGTGTGTGTGTGTGTGTGTGTGTGTGTGTGTAAGTGAGTGAGTGAGCATATTTTTATTCTAAAGCTGAAGTAGAGTTAACTGATAATTACCTTCTTAAACATAAGACGAAGTACGTTGAAAGCTATGTAATGATATATTACACAAATGTAGCGTACAAGTATAACGGTGTAGTGGACACGCGACTAGTTTGTTATGTATGTGTCTCTATGTCGTGGTTACATAATCAAGCGCAAAAGCAAAGGAAATTATTTAAAAAACATTATTACACGAGGTTTGATCAAAACGTTCGTGCAATTTTTGGATGTCGTGCGCTATAAATGTAAAATTAAGAACTGAAGGCATGGAATGTAACCTGTTATTGAGTTTCTAAAATGTTAAGCATATTCAGGCCCGGTGACAGGATTCTCGGGCCCCTGGGCAACTGAGGGGTCCGGGCCCCTACCTAAATCCCGGTACACCCCCCCCACTTAATTTAGACCAGAACTGGGAACTTGCAGGTTATTTTATAACCAAGACTTACCTGATTATCAGCTTTTTCTGCAGAAGAAATGTGCACTGTCATGCATTATCTTTTGATGTACTATAAATTGTACTTATAAATTTTTTATGTTAAATAAACACATGTCAGTGGAAAGGGATGGGGAAACATTTTCGAAATAAAAACCCCATCACCCCATCATACTTGTCTACTGCACACTGACACACGCTCTACCTTGATTTGTTTTTTCACTTTGTAAACAACAAAAGTTTGTATTCTTGTTGGCATTTAAATTTATTTAAACTTTAAATTTTTATTTTTAATTAATTTTTTTGGGCCCGGCCCCCTGGGCATTTGCCCCCTCTGTCCCCCCTTGTCGCCGTCTATATGCTGCATAATATGCTGCATATTTATTGAATTTTGGAAGCATACAGTGTGCGTCATTAATCGACACATCTGCACGTTGTTTAGTAAATGGAACGGTACGTAAGTAAACTGCTTACGTTTGTAGTAGACTAAAACCTGCTGAGTGCTGTACACGTTAGCTTAGCCTGCTCCACTCATACCGTATCTATTATTCGAGTCTTTACTATGTCCTAATACATTACTTATTCTCATGCTTACTATTTTATAGTGTCAACATCATGATTAAGGTTTTATATTTTATAATTTTCATACGGCTAATTGAATGGTCACCATGGGAACAGAATTATCTTTTCTCTGTTTAAGTAGTGATCGAATGAAACGTCCATCATAATACTTCTGTCAAAATCAGTGGTTCTTTTTATGTAAATCATCATCTTTACCACACGGCATAGGCAAGGTGCTGCCTGTTCCCCCTCCAAAGACCCTCCAGCCATCTCTTCCTGGGTCTACCCACACACCTGTGTCCTATAGGTTTGTATTTCCATTAAAGGTGTTTTTATGTGACGTTTGTACCCATATCAGTCACAATCGGCTACAATTTTTACGCTATTGGACGAATAGTTTAGATTTTAGAACTAATGGATTAAGTTATCTTTTAGTATTTGGCAATTTTTGACATTCTACAATGGAAGATTGAAAAGTATGGAGTAAATTGTGTGTAAAGAATTAGCTAAACTGTTTTGTCGCGGGGAAAGTGTTGCAGAAGGGTTCTGGCAAGCCTGCTATGCATCAACAAACAGTCCAAACCCTCAAAGATTGTCATGAACAATTGAATATTATGATAATGATATGAAGAGTGTAGTTTTTTCAATTAATTTTTATCATTAGGTGCAAGGGTAGATAAAAAACATTATTCTCTCATTTTACGCCACACCTGTGAGAAGCTATTCTTATGAAACGGTCAAGGGCATTTATGGAAGGGCAGTTTATGGAAATTGTACACCAGTCATTGCTTCTTTAAGAATTTTAGATAAATAAAGAAACATTGTGCCGACGCTGCAACCGCTGTATTTGGCCCATCACGATCTTTCTTCTTCCGAATAATGAAAAGCAGCGTGAAAGGACAACGTTTCGCTACTGTTGAAGGTGTAAAACAAATTGCTAAGCGAGCCGAACAAAAAAGTGCGTTCTTGAAATGTTTTTAAGTCTGAAAGAACGTTGGCATAGTCGTGTTATAACTGACTGATGCTATATTGAAGGGAGCATTGTAAATGTAGACAAACCAATGCTTAATTTTTCAAATAAACGAAAATTGGGCAAACTCTTTATAAGGTCAAAAATGGATTATGGAGCAATAATATATGACTCAGCTAAACAAACCATTTTAAAATCTCTGGAGACTATACATACATCCGCCCTACGCCTGGCCCTAGGAGCGTTTAGAACTAGCCCGATTGACAGCATTCTAGCCGAGTCTCATGAATATCCGCTGAGAATAAGAAGAATAAAGGTCTGTCTGTGTGACGATTTCATTAATAAAAAATATGTTAATTAATTAAGTTGATAATGTATAAGCTGAGAAATTTTAAATTCTTAATAAAATCTCACATTGTAAACTAAATCTTATTGCAATCATTAAATTATAATAATATTTAATATAAAGTCTAATAATAAAATAAAAGGGAATGGAATTGTACAGAAAGGGTAAAGGTTATTAATTAATCCTGCATAAACAGGAACTGACCAGAATTAACTTGTTTTCTGACCCCTAAATAAACTAAGTATTATTGTAAATTTGTTATTATTTAAATAATTAAATAAAACCACTGTTACGTACTTTGATAACTTCTGTAACTAAGAATATCTCTAGTTAATAACTTAATCAAACTTTAGTCCTTTATTTAAATTAGAAACACGGAACTACTTTTATGTTGCCTAGTAATTGTCTTGAGATTACTACTCTCCCCCTTAACTATTTCTGCCACTTGCAATGGAGCGCTCACGGCGTAAGCAGCGTAAAGCGTTGTTTCGCTACGTATGTATATAAAATGTGAAAGGCTTGATTCAATGACTATTTAAATAAGTAAATTTGTGTGGTGATGACATCTCTCTCTATTATAAAATAACGAACTATGTAATTTATACAGTATTACAAACAAGAAGGTGATAGTCAACTAATCTATAATCATGTGAAGTGTATAACAGTGAAACGAACTTTCTATTAATGTATTCTAACTACAAGAATTACTAAGAGTTACTACAGTCGCCTGAGATGAGTGTACCACACCCGGAATGATTTGACATACTTCAAGAACTTCACCGTCACAGTATGATAAGGTAACGACAGATCTTCAAGAAACACCCGGAGGACCGAAGAACCAATTCTGCAGCAACTTCAGGAAACACACAGGTGACATGGAGGCTTGTCTTCCATGGTTAAGAGTTACAAAAATTATAGTCCACAAAAGACAATTTAACTTATCATATTAAAGACTTTAAAACTTCTGTTTTAAATGTAATAACATTAAAGACTTTAAAAGACAGACACTATATGTAACATGTAGTCTAAAATCTAATAACACTGGTTATAGCAAAAGAGTAAAAGTTTAAACTAAAAGTTTTGTTGTTTTAAAAGATTAATGAAAACCATTCTTCAAATGGTTAAATTTTCAGTATTGTATATGGCAAGGTGACCATTAGTCGTTTAATATATTCAGTCCCGGATCCGTGGAATAAATAAAATAGATGTACATCATATTTTGAGGGCCCTTTGTAAAGGAGTAATATCTATATATAATCATATAGTAAACTGTATTGTTTGAGAACTTTCAATAGAGAACTTAATCACATAACAAATGTAATAAAGAGATGTCATCTGAGTACCGAGTAAACTGAGTGCATAAATCAACAGTCTCCCCTTCCTAATATCCTGCTATAAGAATTGTTTTATTTGTTGTGATTATTTTCAGCTCGTCACAACTAAGGCAGCCTGTATAATTGGCAGATCCAATTATTGCGGGTTCCCTAAGTTATAACACAAGAGAAGAGGTGATATTTCCTTGATTTCGCTAAGTTTGTTCGTAAATTAGCGCGCGCTTCATTCCATATATTCCTAATATTTTTATCCCTAATTTCAAGGGGTAACAATTCATGTATTTTCCACTTAGTGGATAATGGGTGGTTAGGTTTATATTTGAACAATAATTCAAATGGGGTAGACTTATGTCCTTCATGATATGCAGAATTAAAGGCGAACTGTATCCAGGATAAGTTCTGGTCCCAAGAAGTATGGTCGTTAGCATGGTAGGCAATTAAAGCAGATTTTAGGTTTCGCAAATACCTCTCAGCTTGCGGACGATACTCTGTAGTGGTAATGTGTTCTATACCTAGTTTGAAACACATGTTCCTGAATTCCTTGGACTTAAACTGTGGTCCGTTATCCGACACTAGATGGACAGGAATACCGAATTCTTTAAATAATCTATGCTGTAAAATACTTACTGTGGTTGTAGCTAAGGCTCGCCGCATGGGGTACATCCAGACGAATTTGCTAAAAGAGTCTACACAAATTAGTAACATTGTATTTCCTGATTTGGAACGCGGGTAGGGTCCTGAAAAGTCTAAATAAATTTTGGAGAACGGGGTAGCAGGAATCTCTGAGATTAACTGACTTATTTGGCTGTTTCTCGCTGGTTTGCTGAGTGCACACAACTTACACCTCTTCACAAAATTGGCGATCTCACTGTTCATATTTTCCCAGTGATATTCTTTACGAATTCGGTGTATGGTTTTATTTATTCCCATATGTGCTCCAATGGTGGAAGAGTGATAATATTCCATCAGCATAGGTTTAATAATATCAGGGGCGATTATTCGTAGATATTTTCCGTTCGCTATTCTACAACATAATACTCTCCTACTTAATATGTATTTCTCTGACTTATTTCCTTTTTCAAGTTGTTCAATAATTGGACTCAAACGTGGGTCTCGTTGTTGATACTGGGCTAAATCTGTAAATGCAAGAGGAAATTCGGTAATTAACGTATTAATACTCGGCTTTTCTCTACTCTTGTTTTCGTAAGTATTACTACTAGGCTGGAACATACGTGACAGTGTATCGGCAACTACGTTTTGGGTGCCTCTAATATGTTGTACTTTGAATTTAAAACAATTTAATCTTAATACCCATCTTCCGATACGACCTAACTGTTTTGGGTGATTTAGTAGCCAGGATAACGCTTGATTATCAGTTTCTAATAAAAACTCCTTATGTTCTAAAAATGGTTTGAACTTCTCAAAAGCGAAAACTATAGCTAAACATTCTAACTCGTATGCGGAGTATTTCTTTTCTTGCTCAGTCAGGGTGCGAGAAGCGTAACTAATAGGTAACCTTGAGTTATCTACTTCCTGATATATTACTGCACCTAGGGCGACACTAGAACTGTCTGTTTGCACTAAAAATGGTTTTGTAAAGTCGGCTAATTGTAGTACGGGGGGTGATATTATGCTTTCTTTTAGTTTCTCGAATGCGGTTTGGTGTTGCTCATTCCATTCAAATTTAATTCCCTTCTTTCTTAAGGTATTTAGCGGTGCTGCAATTTCGGCTAGATGTGGAATGTACTTATGGAAATAATTTATCATTCCTAAAAATCGGGCTATTCCTTTCGCATCCCGCGGCGGTAAAAATTCTCTGATGGCACGGGTTCGCTCTGGGTCTATGCTTACCTTTCCGTTGGCTTTTACGATGTGACCTAAAAATGAGAATTGTGTCACAGCAAAATTTACTTTACTGGGATTTACGGTTAATCCAGCTTTCTCCAATCGGGTTAGTACTTCACGTAGATGATTAAGATGTTGCTCAATTGACTCGCTGTAGATAACAATGTCATCTAAGTAGTGATACACATATTTAAATTTTATGTCATGAAATAACTTTTCTAATAATCTGCTACATACAGAACTACCTTGGGATATGCCAAAAGGTACCCTTGTAAATTGGTACAGGTTGAAAGGGACGGCAAAGGCGGTAAGACGTTTTGATTCTTCCGAAAGGGGTATTTGATGAAATGCCTGATTTAAATCCATAATGGTAAAGATTTTTGCTTTAGTAAAATAATGAAATGCACTGTGGATGTCGGGAAGTGGTATAGATTCAAATTCTATCCGTTTATTTAGTTGTCTGTAGTCCACAACTAATCTATGTTTGTCGTTACTTTTGGGTACTAAAAACGCGGGTGATGAATAAGATGACGTAGAGGGTTCGATGACTCCTTGTTCTAACAATTTATTAATTTGGTTCCTCATCACTTCCATTTTTGGTGGTGATAATTTGTATGGGGCTAAACGTATTACTTTGTTGTCACTCAAATTTATTTTGTACCCTATCAGATCCGTCAGTCCTAACTTTGGGGTGAGGACGTTGGAGAATTGTTTTATTAAAGTCTGTATGTTCCGTCTATCTTTACTTTTCAGATGACTTAATTCAGATTCGTGATGCTTTATATGTGTAGAAGTGGTGCTAGTACTCTCTCTGTTATTTGCATTATCATGCAAGTTATATTTCCGTGAACGATCGAATCCAAAGTAAAATATCTTCTCGTGAATGTCTAAAATTATTCCTGTTTTACTGATAAAATCAGCTCCCAATATTAATTCGGGTCCTAATTCGTCGCATACCAACATTGGAAAATACCACGTTAGATTTTTAATTTTTACTTTAAAAGTGATGATAAGTTTTATCATTAAGTTTTGCTTATTAGCTGTAGCGCATCCAATATTTACTGATTGACTGCGTTTAACTAAATTGTGTTTAAATAATTGATTGGCAAGCTCTTGACTAATTAAACTTCGCGTGGATCCGGAATCAATTAATCCGAGGGTGGATGTAACACCAATGTCAACTTGTATATAAGGTAATTCACACCTATTGTAATCACATTTACTAATAGAGTTACATTTATCGATAAATTTCCTAACATAGGGGTCTAATTTTCTTTTGTTATTATTATTAGTATTTTGTTTTAATTTGTGGTCTCTCAGGGGTTTACCTGTTTTCACGATGCTGCGGGAGACACAGGGTTTCGGATCTCCCTGCCTTACATGTTTTTTGGATAATGGGTTTTCTGATGATACTGTTTCCGTTTACAGTTTCTACTGAGGTGTCCAGGGGTTTTCCGCAGTTATAGCATATATATTCTTTACGCGGGGTCTCACTGGTTTCATGTCTAGGTGGTGCCTCTTTGGACGTCGTTCTCGTAGACTTCTTGTATCTGAGGATAGGGCTTGCGTTTCCTTTCTATGTGGTGTTGTGGATACCGGTGCATGTCGATGCTGATCTGCATACCAAACATTTGAAGAGTGCACACTACATTGTTCAAGGTCAGCGAAAGTAAGGGGTCTACTTATTAGAGCTAAACGGGAGCGTTCTTCAGGAGATAAGCCTACCAATATAGTATCGACCAATTGTTTTTCAGTCCAGTCGACTTGCAGTAGACGTGAAGATTCTCTGATGTCTGCGATATAGTGGGCCAGTCTTTCTTGAGCTCTTTGTACTCGAAGTACGGTATTTCTTTTGATCTCCTCATATATTCCCGTGGGGATAAAATATTTGATTATATTTGTATGAAGTTCTTCTACCGGAAGAGTCGAGTTTAATGATTCGAGCACACGATCTCGTAAAGGTGGTTTACATTTGGGTAAGATGACCTGCAGTATTTGCCAATCGCTCAATTGTTGTAGATCTTTTATTTGCAGTAGATATCTGATAAAAGTCAATAGAGTCGTGATGCTTAAGCCATCGGTGTAAGGAATTTCATTAATTATTTTCTCTACTGGGTGGGAAATCTTTCCGTAGAGGTCTACATTAAAACATACGTTAGGTATACTTTTCGAAGGATTGGTGTTTGCATTAGGATTTGTAATCGCATATTTACTAGTGCGAGTATGCTGAACATTTGGCGGTGGGGGTTCAAATATAAACCTAACCACCCATTATCCACTAAGTGGAAAATACATGAATTGTTACCCCTTGAAATTAGGGATAAAAATATTAGGAAAATATGGAATGAAGCGCGCGCTAATTTACGAACAAACTTAGCGAAATCAAGGAAATATCACGTGCGAAATAATAATAATGAAGTAAAGTACCAAATCGGTAACTTAGTTATGTGTAAAACACATCCTACGAGTAGTGCAATCGATATCAAGGAGTGCATGTCTGCTGATTTATGCACTCAATTTAGTATTGTACTAAAGATGACATCTCTTTATTTATGTCTATTTGATTATACATAACATATCAACTTTTAACTTACAGTGGAAATTGTAATGGGTTTTCTACATTAAGATTTTTAATACAGTTAGCACCTTTTACCTCGGATCCGAGTTTATATGTATTACTTATGAATTTAAAGTTTACTCTACTCTCCATTAATTAATTACTTTATTACTCTTTATACCATTTGAGGAATGGTTTCATTTAGTAGTGCAATGTTCCAACGCTACATCACACTGGTTACCTTACAACTTATGGTTACTGAAATTACTTGTTACAACATTTATTCTATAACTTTAGAGATTGTCATTTTAAAGTCTTTTAGTTTACAATTACTTCTATTTCAAAAGATACATATCCACGGAAGACCAGCTTCCGTGCTACCTCTTAGTTAAGTGTTTTAGTCCATGTCGTCCACGCGTGATTCTTCCGCACACTCTAGGTAGAGGGTTGTCATCGTGGTCGTCTTCCTGGTGAAGGTCCTTGGTGTCAACTAATGATAGAGAGAGTTACGATGTCATGAAGTCGTCCTGTTCCTTGGTGGTTTGGCAAATACAGTTGAGGTCTTCGTCTTCACATTTTACATTTGGTAATAGAACGGTTGTATTTCACTTTACATATACAACCCTAAAATAACTTTAACTATCTTTCTAGATGTGGGATGTCACCTTTCGCACTTAATCTTCTACATTCTTCTTTACTGATACACACTACATACTCGTTACATAACTCTTAACACGGTTATTTGAAACTAATAACCACATCTAACAAAAGTACATATTTTGTACAGCGCTCTGCTTCGAGCTGCTTACTGGTTGAACGACGCATCATCTCTGTTCTCTAACTACGTAGGACGGCGCAGTAAATCGCGCGGAGGTTACGCGTAGCAGCGAAATAGTTCCACATATTACAGTGAGAGAAATTACACACGGAAATCCCCAAACATACTCCCGGTACATTCCTGAACAAATAAACCGGAGTCTGTGGCTTAAGCGGCGGAGTATGTGACGATTTCATTAATAAAAATATGTTAATTAATTAAGTTGATAATGTATAAGCTGAGAAATTTTAAATTCTTAATAAAATCTCACATTGTAAACTAAATCTTATTGCAATCATTAAATAATAATAATATTTAATATAAAGTCTAATAATAAAATAAAAGGGAATGGAATTGTACAGAAAGGGTAAAGCTTATTAATTATTCCTGCATAAACAGGAACTGACCAGAATTAACTTGTTTTCTGACCCATAAATAAACTAAGTATTATTGTAAATTTGTTATTTTTTAAATAATTAAATAAAACCACTGTTACGTACTTTGATAACTTCTGTAACTAAGAATATCTTTAGTTAATAATTTAATCAAACTTTAGTCCTTTAATTAAAATAGAAACACGGAACTACTTTTATGTTGTCTAGTAATCATCTTGAGATTACTACTCTCCCCCTTAACTATTTCTGCCACTTGCAATGGAGCGCGCACGCCGTAAGCAGCGTAAAGCGTAGTTTCGCTACGTATATATTTAAAATGTGAAAGGCTTGATTCAATGACTATTTAAATAAGTAAATTTGTGTGGTGATGACATCTCTCTCTATTATAAAATAACGGACTATGTAATTTATACAGTATTACAACCAAGAAGGTGATAGTCAACTAATCTATAATCATGTGAAGTGTATAACAGTGAAACAAACTTTCTATTTATGTATTCTAACTACAAGAATTACTAAGAATAACTACAGTCGCCTGAGATGAATGTACCACACCAGGAATGATTTGACATACTTCTAGAACTTCACCGTCACAGTATGATAAGGTAACGACTGAACTTCAAGAAACATCAGGAGGACCGAAGAACCAATTCTGCAGCAACTTCAGGAAACACACAGGTGACATGGAGGCTTGTCTTCCATGGTTAAGAGTTTCAAAATTATAGTCCACCAAAGACAATTTAACTTATCATATTTAAAGACTTTAAAAGACAGACACTATATGTAACATGTAGTCTAAAATCTAATAACACTGGTTATAGCAAAAGAGTAAAAGTTTAAACTAAAAGTTTGTTGTTTAAAAAGATTAATGAAAACCATTCTTCAAATGGTTAAATTTTCAGTATTGTATATGGCAAGGTGACCATAAGTCGTTTAATATATTCAATCCAGGATCCGTGGAATAAATAAAATAGATGTACATCATATTTTGAAGGCCCTTTGTAAAGGAGTAATATATATATATATATATATAATCATATAGTAAACTATATTGTTTGAGAACTTTCAATAGAGAACTTAATCACATAACAAATGTAATAAAGAGATGTCATCTGAGTACCGAGTAAACTGAGTGCATAAATCAACAGTCTCCCCTTCCTAATATCCTGCTATAAGAATTGTTTTATTTGTTGTGATTATTTTCAGCTCGTCACAACTAAGGCAGCCTGTATAATTGGCAGATCCAATTATTGCGGGTTCCCTAAGTTATAACACAAGAGAAGAGGTTATAAATTGTCCTTTGCCACAAGAGCAGCTTCAAATCCTGATAACCCTGTAAGTCTTAATGTGTTCTCAAACAGGAACAGCGACAAATTTTCTAAACGCCCAACCCTACCCAAACCATTGTATGAACGTATTAATATCTACCTACGAAAATTAAACAACCATTTTCCTTCTGTTTTCACCCAGCAACATCCACCAGAGCCTCCTTGGTGTCGTAAGACTCAAATTTGATAACATAATCTCAGAATCCCCAAAAGCTACTACAACTCCGTACATTTTCTTGTCTAAGTTCTACGAAAAACTTGATAAATACACAGAGTACACTCATGTGTTCACGGATGGTTCCCGCACAGACGAAAACAATGGACGTGCAGTAATATTATCTGGACATGAATACTTATTTAGGTTGGACGGGGTCTGCTCGGTTTTTTTCTGCGAAGCATATGCAATTCGTTCAGCACTGGAAATAATAAAAGATTCCATGGGCTCTAAGTATATTATCTTCTCAGATTCTCGAAGTGTTTTAAATAGTATTCAGCAGGAGGACAGCAAAGAACCCATTATTCAAGACATAAGTAACATAACCCTTGACATCTCAACTAGACAGTGCAAGGAAATTATTTTCAATTTCTTTTGTGAATTTGCTAACTGCTATAATTTTTATTGTTCGACTAAGCTTTTCGTCATCACTGACATCATCAAGTCTTAAACAACAGGTTTTTTAAGACATGTTCAGGTTGTTTAAGACCTGATGATGTCAGTGCTGACGAAAAGCTTAGTCGAACAATAAAAATTATAGCAGTTAGCAAATTCATAAAAGAAATAGTAAGGATGGCTGCTAATTTAAACAATACGAAGAATTATTTTCAGTTGGATACCATCGCACATCAGAATTAAGGGCAACGAGATGGCTGATAGGGCTGCGAAAACTGATACGTCGAGTCAATATCAGCCTCACAAACTATCCCACAATGACCTTAAGAAATATCAGCATTTAAAACTTCTGGAGCACTGGAATGATGAATGTCTGAAGTCACCACCCGCCAAGCTATTCCGAGTGAGGAAAAATATTTACGAGCAGCACTCACTTGCTACAGACTCCAGGAGAAATTAAGTGGTCATAACAAGACTCCGCGTGCTACTGACTCACAAGTACATTTTCACAAGAGAGCCTCCTGCGAGATGTAATCGTTGTGCACGATTTTGTCAGCTTTCCATCTCGTTTCAGTGTGCCCTGCTTTTCAACATCTACGAAGCAAATTTAATATCCCTACAGATGTACGAAAAAGTTTAAATGACAAGACTGCAGCCGCCAACATACTTCTCCTCTTAAAGGAGATACAGTTGTTAACAGCAATATAGGTACGAACTAAGAAAATTATAAGAACATTAAAAATTGTGTAATTAAGTTAACGGATTGATATGTTTTTACGACTTATTGTTATATAGTTGTTATATTTTGTTACTTAGTGTTATATTTATTATATGTGCATTTAGTTATGTTTATTTATGTGCATGATGTGTATTTATATTGTTTCTGTTGTGGGGGGTTAATAGTTTTCATTTTATTTTGTATCAGTTAAACTAATACTGTTATTTGTTAAATATTTTTATCTATCTCATTTGTTTACACTATTTGGTATTTAAACAAATATTTACTATATGTTAATACATCTGTTTAAGAATCTGTACAAATTCATTTTTGTGGTCGCTAATGACCTTTGCTGTTAAATAAATAAACCATACAAAAAAAAATAAGTAACATTCTACTGTGTTGATTATTGCACTGTGTAAGAGTAAGCAATACAAAATCACTTTACAGTCATCGGCGATAAGCTCAGCTCTCATTATGTATTCCGACAGCAACATGAGTGTGATAAGCAGAACGCCATTATAAGGGTCGCAGGGTGTGGGACGAAACGAAGTTTCCGGCAAGTTTAAAACAAGCGCTTGAAACGTCAACCCCGATGTGAATTATACGTTTAATTTTAAAACATTTTATTTAGTAAATCATACGAAATATGAAAGATTTGGGACAATTGTTAATGCAGAACGTTGAACTAATGTTTAAAGACACACAGCTAACAAGTAGTGATTATTTAAACGCTCTTTGTGATGATCTCATCTACGCTATTTGACAACAAAAGTTAGTGTTAATAGTAGTGAACTAAACCATTTTTTACACTATAGAAAATGTTTAAAATAACAATAACAATAATGACAATAACAATAAGAACAAAAGTAATGATTAATGATTGAATTCTAGAACAGGTGAACAGGAATGCTACTTGAGTACACGACCTTGCAACTGCTCGGGTATTCGCGAAACGTGTTGAGTTATTGCTTAACGACGCCTGCTAACTTTTTCGTAAGCGTTCCGTAGTACCGTAGGAGTATTAATGTGACAGTAATACCAACTGTAGCGATTGAACGATTATTTTTCTTTCTTGTTTATTGTGTTAATGTGACTCTGTCTAAGTTAGTCGTTATTGTAGTCCCAGTGCACGCTTTACGTAAAATTCACCAAACCTCTACACGTCTACATCCTCAGAAAGGGAACAGCACAATAAGCAGCGTACGTCTGGGTACTCGTAGTAAGCTACACTACTCTGTAGAAGCTAATTCTACAATCAAAGCAGCATCTGTTATTCAGACCTTTACCATCTGCTTGTTGTTGAGTATCGAGAACTAACGATTGTTACTCAAACTTTTGACTAATGCATAGAGTTGTGAATTATAGTACCACATCAATCTTCGTCGATTTCATGTATTAGTTGGGTTAGGAAAAGTCGAAAAATATTTTCGGTTAGAAAAAATTATTAGCCGGTTAGGATATATATATATTGCGATGTACAAGGTCGCATATAATAATCAAGTCGATATCTCAGATATGGAAATGTTGGCTTTAATTAAAGATTTTCTGAAATTAAGTCTGCACAGAGTTTACCACAGTTTTTTAACCCAAATAAAATAAATTAATAGTTCTGTTTAAATAAATAATATATTACTGCTTTTTTTGTAAATAAAATTTATAAACAGTTTCTGTTGACCTTCAGTATTACTTTAAATTATTATTACACACTAATAACATGTACGTTAATTCATATAAGTTTCTGTGTCTTATTAGTTTATAATTGTTTTATTTAGTTTATTATAAATGGTTTCACTTTCCTGAATAAGATGAATGGTGGGGTGTTTCTCCTTGTTTCCTGGTGAATGTTGACAGCTGCTCCTTCCAGGTAGTCGTCAGGATACCGCCGCTCCTCCTGTGGTTCTTCTTCAGGATCTCCTCTCGTTTTCAAGCTCTCAGGGTCGTTGTACGGGTTGGGTACTCCTACGACAATGTTTAATTATTAATTATTAGCTAATTAGGCTATATAGCTCCGGCAACTTGATGTGTTCAAAGAACCTAATTGAACAATCTTGAAACTGTTACCGAATTAGCACTCGAATAATCATTCGCGCACTTTACTATAAGTGTTCGTAACTCCTGACAGACCTATCGTACTGAATCAGAGTTAACGATTACACGTTATAGAGAGTAGCGATACTGCTTTTTCGGAGTACTACGGTAGACTGGCTTGCGTTTCGTTGCGAAACAAATCGACTGATATATCAGCCCATCTGATTGGTTAAAATTGTCTCCTCACCCTTTCACTACAGCCCAGATAACATTCTGCTTGTAAGAAATTGCATATGGGCGATGTAAAACGTGCAAAATAAACCGATATAATTTTATTACTCTTCTTGTTGGTGATAAAACCTTTTTTATGGAAAAACTCATATATTTTGTACTTTATATCATTAACAAACATTACTACCAGATTTGTCTTATTTTTATGCATAATCTGGTGTACGTTTTATGTCAGACATTTGATTTACATAAGAGTTATTTAATTTAATTCGTTTTTTATTGTTAATTCGTAAAACAGTTGTTCAGACGCGCACACGCGCACTCGCCATATGCCTAAAATACGTTTGCACTATTCCACAACACTCATATTTTTTTATACAGTCAAAAATTAACTTAATCTAACAATTCTGACATAATTCTTATTGTCTATAATACAATGTTCCAACACGCAACTTTTACTTTGACCAGTTCTCATTGAAACATGCTATCATATGTTAGGAGTGAAATTTATTATTTTATATGCAATTCTCACCCATTGCAATATATATTTATTTCATCAACAGAAAAATACAATCTGATTTTCATCAGATTTGCAAACAATACAATATAAAAGTCTCCGCTATAAAAACAAAGGTAATGGCATTTCGAGGCAAGGAACCAGTAAGAAGAAAAATATTAATTAGTGATTGAATTCTGCAACAGGTGTGCTACTTTAATTATTTTGAAAATGACATAAGCTATGATAGAAATTATGATATTGATGTTAAGTTAGGTAAATTCCTGTGGGAAAATCAACAGTATTTTTAGACTCAAGATACGTCGAGATAGAAAATTAAAGTTCTATAAAGTTATGGCAGTCCCTGTACTGTCCTATGGGTGCGAATTATGGACAGAAATCAAGAAACAAGACAGTAAAATACAGGCCTCGGAAGTGGCGTTCTTAAGAGTACTTAAAAGGTGTTCAAAAAACTTAACCTTTTAAAAACGAGGCCATAAGAAAATAGAAGTTTTTTTACACGAATGAAAAATTGATAGATTACAAACGACGGTGGAAGGGACACTTAGAAAATATATCAGATTCCGGACTGGCCAAACAGGTCTGGAAGTATAAACCTATAGGACACAGTTGTTTGGGTAGACTCCCCAGGAAGAGATGGCTGGAGGATCTTTGAAGGTAGAACACACAGCACATTGCCTATGCCCAGGGGCGGATTTACGCACAGGCAGACTAGGCACTTGCCTGGGGCGGCAAATTTTGGGGAGCGGCAAAATTTGAGTTAAGAAATGATGTTTTTAGATTCAAACAAATTTACAAGTATGAAAGCCAGTTGAATTAAGCACACCCGAATATACAAATTATCTTCACTTAATTTGTAACTATAACGCAGTTATCGTTTTTCACCCAAAAGTAATACGGGCGAATGTTTATGTTTTCAACCGTTGAAATATTTGGCGTTGATCATCCGAGAGATTTTGGATGTTGGAAATCCAGATCAAAGTGAGAAATGTAGATCTGTCAATGTAATACCGAATTGTAGGTTGGTTCCAGAAACCGAGGCAAGCTAATATTTAAGGAATCGAGACATTCTAGTGATACTGACAATAACTGTGATAGCAGTGAAGGTGAAGATACTGTTCACACAGTTCAGCCAGAGAGGTCCGTTGTGGAGGAACCTTCATTTTTGAAGAACGAAGAGCCAGTTCACTTCAAAAATCATGATGAAATGTCATCAAATCAGGTAGGGAAGGTCTTAGATTCTGATCCTATTAATTGGCAAATGAACGAGAGCACACGCGATTATGTAGCAAAGTTTGGATTTAAACAGAACACTAGTGCGGACTGTAAAACCAAAGAGGGAATATAATGATGCCCCCCCCCAACAGAGATTTGTGGGAGGGGGCAAATTTATACTGCCTACGGGCGGCAAAATATTAAATCCGCCCCTGCCTATGCCGTGTTGTGAAGACGATTATAATTATTCTCTTAGACCACCTACTTTCTTTGGCTAACATCACTTCATCTAACCCTGGGAACTTGTGAGAACCAGTGCACAGTCAACGCGGTGCACAAAGGTATTACCTCTCCAAATTCCCTCGAGCACCCAAACAAGTACAATTCTTTCTCTCGCCAAAAAAATCTGGAAGTACAAACCTATAGGACACAGGTGTGTGGATAGACCCATGGCTGGAGGGTATTTGAAGGCGGAACAGGCAGCACCTTGCGTATGCCGTGTTGTGAAGAACGTTGATGATCATTTCTGTAACAAGAACAAAAATGTATGTTTATTTTGACAGGAATGCGGTTTCTCTCTTATTTTCATTTTCTCTCTTTTTAACAGAGAAAACACATTTGTGTTACCATGGTCACCATTCAATTAGCCGTATAAATGTCATAAACACACAACCTTAACTATGATATTGAAACCGAAAAATAGTAAGCATAAGTATAAGTAATGTATTGGAGATAATAAAGATTTGAATAATAGATACGGTAGGAGTGGAGCGGGCTAAGCTAACGTGTACAGCACTCAGCAGGTATTAGTCTACTCCAAACGTAAGCAGCTTATTGTACTGTTCCATTTACTACGAAACATGACGATGTGGCGATTAATGACTCACACACTGTATGCTTTCTAAATTTAATGAATATGCATAAATTTCCGAAAACCAATAATAGGTTACATTCCATACCTTTAGTTTTTACTTTTATCTAAAATACCAATATTACATACCAATATGCAACAATTAAAAATAAAATAGATTGTTTAATGAAAGAATAGAAAACAATATGGAACAAATTTTATGATCATAGAAATCAAACAAATATGCGCATGTATAATTTATTTATGTTAGAAAAAGGACTACTTCACGGAAAACAACGTAGGCTAACAGAAATGACACCAAACGTAATTTTAAGGTTATCTCTCGTCGTTTCAACGTCCCGTTACTTACGTAACAGGCCAAATATACAGGTCTGTTAAGATTTTAACGGCCGGTAACTGAGTTTCGTGAAACGGGGTTTTTCCCGTTACATCCTTGACTGATTTAATGCACCATTGTCTAGCTATTATAGCACAATTATTGCAGAACTAAAGTGTATAGTTTAGGTGCTGGAAACGTTTATTAATTTCCCATAAAATAAAGGTTATAAAATAAAAATAAATACAAATCTTGTTGTAGAAACAGAAATTAAATAATTCAGCTTCAGTAGACATACAATATATTATATCTAAAACACCCACCAAAAGTTCAAGGCTCTGTGTCATCAGATTTTAGAGAAAAATGTACATAAATGTGGACAATTTAACATTGCCAGCATATTGCCTACCGAATCCCTTTAACTCTAAATTGTAATCTAATTATAAATTGGTTACATAGAAAATGGAAAAGGTAATCTATTGTTTTAAGTGTGGCTTTGATAGATATTTAAAACACTGTAATTGTTAATTAAACATACGTGAAACGTGTTTAACACTTGCAAGTTTTGTTGACACTGGTATAAAAATTGTCATTACAAGTGATATAATTCACAAGCACGCGCTAGGCAATTATGATGCTGTAAAATTATGATTTTAAAGACAGAGCAGCGTAATGGAGACAACAATAATATGATCTTTTATTCTTCGTATTGTTTAAATTAGCAGCCATCTTTACTATTTCTTTTATGAATTTGCTAACTGCTATAATTTTTTTTTTTTTTTCGACTAAGCTTTTCGTCATTACTGACATCTTCAGGTCTTAAACAACCTCAGGTTGTTTAAGACCTGAAGATGTCAGTAATGACGAAAAGCTTAGTCGAACAAAAAAAAAAAAAAATTATAGCAGTTAGCAAATTTATAAAAGAAATAATAATATGATCGAATGGTCGCTCGCCACTGGTAGAACGTTTTGTTGAATTGAATAAATAAACACTTGGTATAGTTCTGCAGATTGTTTATATTTTCTCTGGCAATTGTTTCACCAGTTACGGCAGCTTCAGATGTTAGATTTGAATTGACAGATTTGAAATGTATGCTGGGTGGGGGAGGGTTGGTGGTAGTGCAAGACCAAGGGTGCAATGGAAAGTCCCAGGTAAGAGGTTTGACAAAGCTGCGTGTTCTACCGTGGTAGCAAAACGTACCGTTAGATGGAGATGGCAATAGACAGAAGACTTTGGAGAAGATTGGCGTTAGAAGAAACCAGAGTTTACGTAGGGCTGTAGTGCAGAAGAAAATATCGGTATGGAGAACTATACATGACTTCCATATTCTAAGATTTATATTTAAAATCATTTTCGAAATGAAATATTACCATAGAAACTACTTCTTTCTACTTACTGCTTCAGCCTTAACCACAGTACTGTGGTCACTAACGTATACCACCTCACGTTATCGCACTCGATTTTCACTGATGATGGAAGTCGATGGCATTGCCGAAACGTCTGGTTTTGTAGAAAACATTGGACTACGGCCAAATATCCCGGGAAGGAATTTTAACGAAAACTACTTCTTTGTTGCCGATAACGTTGTACACATATTGTAACGTCGCGGTTTTTGTAGAGGTAATAGCGAAAACTTTGTATGTGTCTGCTTATTGGGTGTTCGTCTTATTTAATTAAGCTCCCAATGTTGTTATGCGCCAATTCTTGTAACGTCGCGGTTTGAGATATTAAAGTTTCCGCCTCTCCGCAGTCGTCACTTATGAATTATAATAACTGACGTTTTAAAAAAATAAATAAAGGATTTTTTTTTAATGTGTTACTCAATCTAAACAGAAATCGAGAGTGTGTGATTTGGGGTCAAGGAGGGAAGGTTGTTCAGCCTTATGAAGAAGAGAGAGTAAGTACCAATTATTTACACTCGGTTTAGACGATTCCGGATTTTTTCAAATTGATCGCTGTGATTTAAATCAGCTGATTGTGAGATAAGTTTCTACGCTTAGTTCAATCAGCCTACTCTGTAGCAAAATTTGATCCGATGTGTTGATTTCTTCTGTTTTTGGTGCTGAAATCTATTGCAACTACCCACTACAAAAATTATAACACACTTTATTATTTAAGATTATTTTTGAATAATATTATTTATTTATATTATTGGTTTTTGTTTCCTGCCACCAAAATACAAGTATCACAATTGATCTCTCCTTAAATAAAACATAATCTCGACTTCACAGAGCAAACATGGAATTGTCTAAAGAGAAAAAACATATATGATTTTCTTTACCAAATTTTACACTATTTTAAAAAAAACATCAATTAATATATAATTCTTAATAATTCCCCAGGGCTCAGGGTAAGTTCTTTTTGTTACGAGAGTGTCAGAAATGGATAATTACTAAGCTTTACAAATACCGAAAAAATGTTAAATAAATTTGTTTATTTTTTCGTGTAGTATGTAGTTCCAGGAATGTCCGTAAGAGAGCAGCGTGCCTTTGTTTACTTTAAAAAAAACATGTGATTAAATTACTATTTTGTGTTCTATATCAACGTTCGGAATGCGTTTTCTTCTTGAACTATTAAACGAAATGTTTATATTACCTCGCTCCGTATGGTTCTTACTGGAATGAAGCTTTTAATCTGCTGAGGTCCGTCTTGCGTTATAATTTCCTTACCGTCTGGCGCATTTTTCGATCGTCAACTAGAACTATGGCGACACCAGGTTGAATCATCAGAAGGTTTTCTTTAACTGTTTATTAAGGAGTATAACCATTTAATTTTGATAAATCATGGATGATTATATAGTGGTCATGTTGCTTGTTAATTTTGTGTTATTTTCCACTCCTCTAAAGTTCCAAAAAAGGTTATTTTTATTATAATTGTAGTAGCATCATTTCTGCAACTCTATGGTTTTTATTTCAAAAATTTATTATTAACAATACTTATTCTCGTCACTCTTAGTAACACATAGTATTTTTATTATACAGGCAGTTTGTAATTATTATAAATTTATATTTTATTTACCGAAAAATAATTCTTTTCCATTCCGGTTTCTTTATCAATTTGGTTTACATAATAAGTTTTTGTTCATTTTCTTATGACCTTGTATATAAGTATTTGATAATTTTATTATCTTTAAATAAATTTATATATATTTTTTATTAGTCTCTCATAGTATTCCTGCACTGCACTACTTCCTGTTGCCATTTACCTCATAGTATTATTTTAATTTTTTATTATCCTTTTATATTTAAATTTTTTTTTTTTTTTTTTTTTTAAACTAACCCTGGGTTATCTTATATTCTAACACAAATATTTTAAAAAATACAACATTAAATTATGTATAACAATTGGTTGTCCATACAATATAAATATTACAATAAATAAATAAGATTACAAAATCAGTTAGTAGTATTATAGCATACTCTCATAGTTTTATAATTTCCAAACCTACAGCACAATTCTGTAATAAGTTACCTTCACTTTTATTTTCTTTTACCTCAATGGGTACACTATAACTCACTTTGCACCATATATCACTCGAATTGTTTATCATGTTGAATGATATAATTTAATTTTGAGCGAGCCATACGTTACCCATTTCTGACCTCTATGTTATCATGAGTTAATTTATTGGGACCGGGTTATGTAACGTTACAATATATATAAAATATATGCATAAAATTAATGGCTTGTATAAGTTAATGATTGATCTCCATTAAGTAGTAATATTATGATGTCCGTAATTAAAACATCAGAGCAGGTTTAGTGTGAATGAGGGTACACTGTGGACAAGAATTTTCAACATTTCCTATTGAGCGTTGCTTAGAGTAAAGCTGCGAATCTACAGTGTATGTTTCACAGAACAAACACGCGAAAAAGAAGGAGCGCTCCGAAGTCACTCATGGACCCTCAGCATCTTGCAGAGGGTTCATTCCCTAAAGACGAAAAGTCTGTCTATGAATCGTTCCTCTGTAAACACGTGCAGCTACATTGCCCAGCGATCCACAGGAAGCAAATTGATGTCCATTTTTTCGGCTTGCACGCGTTTTGTTGGTGTGGGTTTCGGCACTTTCCATTTAAAAAGCGTGCAAATGTAAGAAAATAAACATGAGTGAGGCCAGAAATAACGTGAATTGTGTGTGTGTGTGTGTGTGTGTGTGTGTGTCTTACCTGCCTTTTTATTGCTGTAGGCATAATAATAAAATGGAAACGTAAACATTACATAACTGAGATATGCTTACCTGCCACGAACGATATATTATTTTATACATGGAGGAGTTCAGTGACATACACACGTACAGAAGAATTATATATATAAAGATATTAACTCATACATAATTTACATTAAAATGAAAAAATTATAATTTTATTGCCTGGCAACAAAATTATTTTATTTTTAACAATTACCATTGTTTGAAAAAGTTTAAATGAATTTTCAAGTACTTTACTGTTGTTAAAACGTAAAAGGTTGCTGGTAAACTACCCCTTCCTCTTAACCGATCTTCACCAAAATCGAAAATCCTTGAGACCTCTACAATTTAGGGACGTATGCAAAAAAATATTTGATTCTGTTTGAATTTGCGGCTGTTATCGTTTGCCATAGAAATTACGCTTGATAAAAAACGTTGCAGGTAAACTACCCCTTCCCCTTAACCGATCTTCACCAAAAACAATAGATCTTGAGTACTCTACAAATCAGGGCTGTATGCAAAACATTATTTGATTCTGTTTGAATTTGCGGCTGTTATCGTTTGCCATAGAAAATACCCTTGTTAAAAAAACGTTGCAGGTAAACTACCCCTTTCCCTTAACTGATCTTCACCAAAAACAATAGATCTTGAGAACTCTACAATTTAGGGCTGTATGCAAATAATCTTTTGATTCTGTTTGAATTTGCGGCTGTTATCGTTTGCCATAGGAAATACCCTTGTAAAAACATAAAACGTTGCAGGTAAACTACCCCTTTCCCTTAATCGATCTTCACCAAAAACAATAGATCTTGAGAACTCTACAATTCAGAGCTGTATGCGAAACATTATTTGATTCTGTTTGAATTTGCGGCTGTTATCGTTTGCCAAAAAAAAAAAAATTTGATAAAAAAAACCGTTGCCGGTAAACTACCCCTTTCCCTCAACCGATCTTCACCAAAAACAATAGGTCGCGAGTACTCTACAAATCAGGGCTGTATGCAAAAAATTATTTGATTCTGTTTGAATTTGCGGCAGTTATCGTTTGCCATAGAAAAAAAATCTACACATAGACACACAGACACACACACAGACACTTTTCGGAAAACGACTTTTTTTCATGTTTTGAGTGTAGTACAATCAGAATCTGCAATAATCTCGAACACGATTTTTTTGCCATCACCATACTTCCATTTCCTTAAGGAATATGGAAGTAAAAAAGAAGTATCAGAGACTAGACGAATTTGGAGGCAAATGTCACAAGAGACTTGACTTCAATGGAAACTGACAGAAAATACATAGAAGAATACAAGTAGAGAAAGAAGAAGAAGAAGAAGAAGAAGAAGAAGAAGAAGAAGAAGAAGAAGAAGAAGAAGAAGACGTTAATAAATTACCATCGAGGAGTAAGAGGAGGAAAAGAGAGGCAAAGAAGAAGAAGAAGAAGAAGAAGAAGAAGAAGAAGAAGAAGAAGAAGAAGAAGAAGAAATACGTTTTTAGACTGCCATAGAGGAATAGGAGGAGGAAAATAAAAGAAGAAGAAGAAGAAGAAGAAGAAGAAGAAGAAGAAGAAGAAGAAGAAGAAGAAGAAAGAAGTTTATAGACTACAATTCTGCAAGCCTTATTTGTTGTTTACGCATATCCCTCACATCGACATTATTGAGTTGTCAATAGCATGGCGTTTTACACAAAAGGCTTCTTCAAGGCACAACACTATGTACGAGGTTTGGTCAAGAAGTTTATGCAATTTGGAATTTCCACCGCTACAAGTACTATTTCTATGTGATATTGGTCCACATGTTAGTGACAATCGTCTACAATTTTAGTCCTGTTTGATCCATAGTTTAGACTTCACAGCTGATTGAGTAAGTCGTTGTTAGGTGTATCAGGAGATCTTTGTCATTCTACAATGCAAGATTAAAAAACATGGATTTAAGTTTGTGTAAGGTGTGAAATAAACTGCTCTGTCCTGGTAAACGTGTTCAGAAGGATTCTGGCGGTGCGGTTTGCAAGCATAAAAGAATGCCGTAAATGAGTTGAAGACCGTGGTTGTCAGATGAAGATTATGTTTTTGTGTTCCATGAAATTTAATCGCTAGGCGTAATGGTAAATAAAGAGTACTATTCGGACATTTTACGCCATTTGTATGAATTTATTCGTGGAAAACGACTAGATTTACGGAACAATATTTTGTAAAATTTGTAGCCCAATAATGCGCCTGGAAGCACGTCATTGGCTGTTAACTACTTTGCCAGGCTAGACAACAGAAAACGTCATAATGATGACACTGACACAGCAACTGCCGTATTCACCAGATCTGTCCCAACGCGATCTTCCTTCCTCCCAATAGTGATAATTTCCACGACAGGACAACGTTTCGTGACCGTTGAAAACGTAAAACGAAAATCTCTTAGCGAGCTCAAGGGCTATACCAAAAAGTGCACGCTTGGAATATTTTGGAACCTACAAAACGGCTGGCTTAATCGTGTTACATTTGACCGAGACTACTTTGAAGGAGGACAGTATAAGTGTCGATAAATGAAGGCATCACTTTTAAAATAAAAAAGAACTTCATGAACGTATTGATCAAACCTCATAGGAGTATTAACGTAGCAGTAATACCAACTGTAGCGGTTGAACGATAGTTTTCTCTCTTGTTTTATTATGTTCATATGTCTCTAAGTTACTTGTTATTGTAGTCGCACTGCACGCTTTAGGTAAAATTCACGAATCTTTACACAGCCACGTGCTCAGTAATGGAACAGTACAATAAGCAGCTTACGCCTGGTACTCGTAGTAAGCTGCACTGCCCGCTGTAGGAGCTAATTCCGTATTCATAGCATCTCTTATTCAGATCTTTTCAATCTCCTTGTTGTTACGTGAAGCAATAGTAGTCAAGCTTTTGTTGAACACATGGAGTCGTGGATTACATTACCGCATCAGTCTCAACCGTTGTCATGTATTAGTGTATTAAGAAAAAAATCGGTTAAATATTTATTTTTCGTCGGTAACAAAAGCCTGACTACAAACGTCTAACACAAGGTAGTTTCATTGACCACATCACTCGTATTTATATGATAAGCTGCTTGCAGATTTACTTTGAATCAGTCAATTTTATAAAATGCAAAGTTAAAAACGATATTTTCTAAAACGAGCACCGATTACTACGATTACATTTCCAGTTTTTTTTCGTGATGCTTGATACTTGTCCGGAAGGACTAACCTTTGGTGCTGATCTGGGGCAAGCCCCCTTTAGCCGGATTGTAGGATGTGACGAGACGCACGCCAGTACAGGCCGGAAGCGTAAAAGGTGGAGGCACATTGTAGGTGGAGTAGTGCGAGTGCGAGTGCGTGTATTTCTGTGTAGATGTAGTTTATAGTCGTATAGGTAAAGGGAGTGACTGAGGAAGTACCGTTAAGTTTAGTTTATACATAGAGGTGGCCAAGACAGGGACGAGTAGCGCAGATCGCCAAAGCTGGAAGGAGGCGACAGAGAGGAGTCAAGATAGGCGGGGGGAAACAAAGAATAGGGATAAAGATTTGGTAAGCAGTTGGGGAAAATGTAAATTGTTATGTTATCAGGAGGGATGGCAGGTTGACTATGTTTGAAGTTGGGAGTTAATTGTTCCTATAACTATGACGATGGCGGCAAGGAGTTCTGGGAGGAGGTATATCGGCTATGGTAAGGAGGCGGTTTATGAGGAAGGAAGGTCCGCGGGTGTTGCGGGTAGTTCTGTGTTAATGGAGATTGCTGTGGATTGTAGAGAAGTGCGTTGTTTTACAGTTTGTAGTTCCTAGTTTCCAGGTATCGTACCTTTAAAATATTTTAAATATTTTTAAAATAATTTTACTTATTTTGAAATAACCACGGTAGCGGTAAAATTTTGAAACCGGTTTAATTTAAAATAGACTATAGTGAAAATACTATACACCTTCAAAAACAGTTTCGTATGTACGTCATCACCACCACCACCTTCATCATCATCATCATCATCATCATCATCACCACCACCACCACCACCACCACCACCACCACCACCACCATCATCATCTCCAACCAATAAACCAAGGATGGTTTGTTCTGGTCTCAAACAGGCAAAGATTAGAGCTGGTCATTCCAGCGCTTCCTCGGACGTCCCACACCTCTCCGTCTAATCGGCTTATAGTTCTATAGTTATTTGGGGTAAATAAGTGGTAAATAATTGAAATATTAACAACATTTTCAGAGTTAGGTAGATAAACAGGGAGGCTGGACAAACTGGACAAAATGGCGATCCCCGTTTTGTCAGACTCCAGGCCATCCCAGTTTTATCGAACCTCGCCATGTTGAAAGATTCTAAACGATAGAGTCACCAGTTAGTTATTGTTGTTAAAATATAATCATTTTACTGAAAAGTAAACGTAATTTTTATTACTGTATTTATACTTTAGTTTAAAGCAGCACAGAAGAGACAGTTAAGCGTCAAAGTGAGTCAAAAATCGACAGAGTCCGACAGACTTCACAACTCCGAAAAACGAACTGAGTTTACTGACTCACGTGTTTCATAGTTCCATAGTTGTTTGACGACGTGCCTCCCGAATATTTTTCCGTCTATCGTCATCATCATCATCTGCAAGGATTATACCAAGGATGGTTTGTTCCGGTCTCAAACAGGTAAATTCCAGAACTGGTCGCTCCAGCGCTTCCTGGGACGTCCCACACTGCTCCGTCCCCTTCGGCATATAGTTCCATAGTTGTTTGGGGATGCGGCAATCATCCACTCAGCAAAGATGTTCCCGCCAAATCAGTCGATACTGGGCAATCCTGTCGTGTGTACTCATAATATTCAGTTCCTGGCGTATATCTGTGTTTCTTCTATGATCTTGGAAAGTATACCCTGCCATTGTCTAAGAAATCTCATTTCAGGCGCTTGGATGCGACTGGCCTGGTCTTTCGTTAAAGTCTAATTCTCAGACCCATAAATACAGACAAACTCTTATATAATTCATAGGAACTTTAGTTACAGCATGCAGTTTCCTTGTCAACAAATTTAAGTGATTTTAGGAGTATTCTGTACTACTATTTGTGTGATTTGTACTACTATATATAAATGAAAGTATTAACACGATAAGATCATTACTTTTAATGGACAAGAATGATTTATGTAATTCTGTAAGTAACTGAGAGGTTTTTGTATCTATCAGTTTTGCTTTGCTATTACAACTGTTATCAATCTGGTTTGTATAATCAAACGTAAAGTTTGTACATTGAGAGATGACGTAAACGGGGTATTATTATCCCATCAGTACTGTTTATTTGTGTTGAGCGCGAACAACGTATAATGGTTTAGGAGTCGGATGGCGATAAGCGCAGATCTCATTCAACAGTAGAATTGTGGCAGCGACATTAGCATGATAAGAAGAACCCTATTATGGGTGTCGCGGCAGCTGTGGAACGGGGATGATTTCCAATGCGAACAAAGTTCGCTAGCAAGTTTAGTTATGAAAAGCATTCAAAACGTTACACGACTCTCTGATTTATATTTTCTACTTGAAGTCGTTTTGAAAGCAAATTACGTGTAACGCACAAAAAATTGAGGCTAGAAAATATCATAATTTATTTTGAAATAGTCATTCAGTAACTATAAATATTTAATTGGGTGGGATATCACGCCACGAGTCGTTGGTTATAATTTATAAAAATATATAGTGTTACGACGGTCTACTAGGTACAGTGGAAACAAAATAAGTACAAGACAACAATTAAGTCACTAATCACACCTTTAATTGTTACAATAAACAGTTCGTATTTAACAACACAGTCTACTACAACAAATCAAATAAAAAGTGTTCACACGCAATAAAATGTCACTAATATTAAAGACAATTATATTACAATTATTATACTGCCCGATTATGAAACACAACACTTAACTAATAACCACTTGTACGCGCACAGTAATATCGCTACTATAACTCTCGAACCGCTCTGTAAATAATTCGCCTAATACTAAAACTAAGGCCGCTACCGCCATGTATTTACATTTCCGCTCACACACCAGAAGCTTCCAAACTGCGTCTTATCTCTCGTGTGAACTACGTAATTAACTGCGGCCTTGACATAGTCCGCACGCA
The DNA here is from genome assembly GCA_034769895.1 of Magicicada septendecula. Taxonomy (NCBI): domain Eukaryota; kingdom Metazoa; phylum Arthropoda; class Insecta; order Hemiptera; family Cicadidae; genus Magicicada; species Magicicada septendecula. The sequence continues at coordinate 1,420,631,327 of CM068367.1, read as the reverse complement.
CGAGCGAAGCCCGGCACAGTCGAGAAATATTCTCGCAAAATGCGTCTACAAGCACGTACGCCACGCGCGTTACATCGAGACTCTTCTGGCACATTCGATAAACACGTAAATTGTTCTGTGACGTCGTAACACTACTCCTCCTTAAGCCTGTTCGTCCTGAAGTGGCAAATCGTCTCTGAAGTAATACTCGACCAGGCAGTCTAGGTGGACGTCCTTGCCAAAGATAATACTCCGGTTGTTCGAATCGTGTGATCCGAACATCACGCCCCCAGGAATGCGAGTCTTCCGCTCAACCACTAGTTTCGCTGGAATCACTCCCGTTGTGTCATATACTGATGACCTAACCTGCACTGGCTGATCCGAGTTTGCTTGGTTCTCGTCAACAACGTCTTTTGTAACCTCAACTTCAGCCACTTTTCCCTCAGGCGCTTCTATCAGCTCAGGAACAAGCAAGAGTTTTGGCTCGACACCCATAGTTGGTTTCCAATCACTTCTTTTGTCGTTACACTTCTTTGTATTTCCTCTGCCAGTTCTTCCTCCATTTCCGCCTGGAATAGGGAAGGTTCCTCTTGACCAGACCTGCTGACTTTTTCTTCGACTAATGCCATTCGCTTAATCGAATGGTTGGTAGACCCTGTCATTTTAGCCATGCAAAGCTTTATCTTCTCTTGGCCAACCTTCAGGACATTCTCTCTTATGTCAACAATGAATCCGTAGGTATTCATAATGTCCGTGCCAAGAATCACTTCATCGACAATGTCTGCAACGAGCATTTGGTGGCTAAATTCGAGAAGACCCAGGCGTACACGTACGTCTCCCTGTACTAGCACCTTGACGGGGCTTCCAGTCACAGTCTGTATTGTACAAGAACTAATTAGAGGGCGTCGGTTGCTAATTAAGTCAGGGCGCACAATAGACACTGTAGCGCCCGTGTCAACTGTAAATGATCTTCGTTTACCTTCCGCAGACCCATTAACGATCAGGTTTCCACTAATCTTATGTAGCGGGGAAACTGTGTGTTGTTCTGAGGCTTTACTTCTCCAATTGGTGCGATCGCTCTCTTCTCTCGGTATTTTATTCTTCCAGCAGTCTACCTGTAGATGACCACGTTTACCACAGTTGTAACATTTCGGTCTTCTGTCTTTATCCTTTGGTTCGAAAGATCGTTGTGGCGCTGCTGACTTCTTAAACTGTTGATCTTGAATCGTCCCTTTATTCCGTCCGCTATGACAAAACTGTGGTTTTGGATCCGTTTGGCTACAACGTGATGGCATACCTTGACTAATGTAGGCCGCCGACTTGGCAGCTTCAAAACGGAGAGCATGAACAAGAGCGTCTGATTTATTATCATGCCGAGCCATTCTTAACACTTGTTGTAACTGACGATCTCTGATATCGTCAATAAACATAATGAGAGAAATCCACTTCCGCAAGTCCTCCGATTCTTCGTGATAAGCCAATCTCGTCAGTCGGTCGATATTCGCTTCAAACTCTTGAAGGCTCTCCCCTGAATGCTGTCGCTTTGCTCTCAACTGGGTGCAGTACATATCTCGCAAATGTTTATCACCATACCGTAATTCTAGAGCTTTTATCAACTCGGCATAAATGTTCTGGCTGTCAGGTAGCACTTTCTGTAGTAGTTCTGCCGCGGGTCCTTTTAATGAGAGAACACGTGAAACAGCCTTGTCTTTCTCTGTCCAATTATTTGCGCATGCAGCAGCTTCAAATTGGCGGAGGTACGTTGCCCAGTGACTGCTTCCGTCAAAGGTTGGAGCTTTGACATGAACTGTCCCTACTGCAGGCAAAGTTACTTTCTCTATTGACTTATTTTCTGCTTTTTCTGTCTCTCTTCTGCTTCTTCTATTTCTTGTTTTCGTTCTTCTTTTTGTCGTCTTTCTGCTTCTTCCTGTGTCTGCCGCAGCAGCGTTTGGAAAGCTTCCATCATCTGGCTGGCATCCATGTTTACCGGTTAATTACGAATTCCCTCGTCTTGTACAAACTGTCCACTGTTTCCACTGTTAACCATTCTATTCCACTTCTGACACCACTGTTACGACGGTCTACTAGATCGTCGTAAGTACAGTGGAAACTAAATAAGTACAAGACACCAATTAAGTCACTAATCACACCTTTAATTGTTACAGTAAAACAGTTCGTATTTAACAACACAGTCTACTACAACAAATCAAATAAAAAGTGTTCACACGGAATAAAATGTCACTAATATTAAAGACAATTATATTACAATTATTCTGCCCGATTATAAAACGCAACACTTCACTAATAACCACTTGAACGCGCACAGTAATATCGCTACTATAACTCTCAAACCGCTCTGTAAATAATTCGCACTAATACTGAAAACTAAGGCCGCTACCGCCATGTATTTATAGTCCCGCTCACACACCAGAAACTTCCAAACTGCGTCTTATCTCTCGTGTGAACTACGTAATTAACTGCGGCCTTGACACGGTCCGCACGCCCGAGCGAAGCCCGGCACAGTCGAGAAAATTCTCGCAAAATGCGTCTACAAGTATACGTGTGTGTGTGTTTAATATTATAACATACAAGCTGACAAACCCCACCACACAACACAGCTCCCGTCTTTTTTGTTAATGCTCCGCTACGCTCTGCTTACATCCTTGATATCTCGAAACCTTTCCTCAACACTTTCTCCGATTGTGATCTTAAAATTTTACTTGGACTTTCAGAAAACGGTTAAGCAAAAAAAAAAAAGTATAGGTCATCGCTTTGGAAAAAACGTTCTCCGCTGGATGAAAAAATGCTTTCGCTCGCGTACTTATTCGATGCCTCTTTGAAGAAATTTACAATTACATTAATAATTTACAGCTTTAGTATTCAACTACTACTCAGAAAATGTATAAATTTAAGTATACCAATGATTTGTTATAAATGAGCGCAAACTATTAAAATATGATCCGGTATAAAGTAATGCAAATAGTCACCTATAGAGTAACGGCACGATATTTTTAAGTAGACTATTAGCTGTTGTCCTTGCCAGCTGTCGTGAAGGTCAAGCTCGCAGATTGGTACCGGCGTGTATACGTACGCCACGCGCGTTACATCGAGACTCTTCTGGCACATTCGATAAACCCGTAAATTGTTCTGTGACGTCGTAACAATAATTTCCGGGCTGTTGGGTCGTGAGTTCTTGGTCGATTCCTTATTATTTCTTATATAATTTTTTACGAAGTTGCGTTTTGGTCACCAGCAATCCCCCCTCACGTTCCCTGTTATCTTCGCTTGTACCGAAACGTCTGTTGGATGAAAAATGAAAACACGAATGAGCAAGTCGACCACGGCCTAACGGTCCGGAAATTATAAACTCTTTACATAAATATTTAAAATTGATTGTTATAAAAATATATATTTAAGATGCAATAATTTACTATATAGTTAATCATATATACTAGTCAGCCGTATAAACGGGACAAGTGAGCCGTTTCAAATTTCTCGACTGTGCAGTAAACTATAAATCTGAATATGATATAAGACAAAAGACAAATAAATTTAGGAATATTTGTGTTACGATTCATAGAAATTTTAGAAACAAAACAAAACAAGACACAGCACAAGGATTAAATTTTATAAGACAATTCAATACCCACGTTGATTTATGGAAGCGAGGAGTGGGCCATGACAAAAAAAAGCGGCAAGATTCAGAGTGCTAAAATGCAGTTTCTTCAAAACACTTTAAATTATACATTGCAAGATAGAATAAAGAATGAAGTTATCAGAGCAAAACTCGAAGTAAAGGACATAAATGAAATTATTTCAATTTACAGAAGACATTGGTGGGATCATCTGGAAAGGATGACAGAGGATTGATTGTCGAACGCGGCACTGAATGTTGAAAGCCATTGGTAGAAGAGACGTGGGTCGTTCGAGGAAGAGATGGGAGCTGGAACAGGTTTATATAACCTAATACTTGCAGAAAAGAAAAAGAAGAGCAAGAAGAAGAAGAAGAAGAAGAAGAAATTGATTGTTGAATATTGCTGTTCTTAAAGCAAGAATGGTCGAAGCGAACCGTATCCATATGATCACCATAAGAGCGAAGAAATCCGGGTATTGTCAGCAATCTGGGTTATGTATTTATGCACATTTGATAAGACAGAAGATATGAAATATGATAACCAAGAAATTGAATAAATTATGCTAGTTGCTACTTGAGCAGAATTCGTATAGGAGACGAATGTATAAAGAGGATTTTTTATTATTATGTTAGCTTTTTAAACTAAAGGATGTCTGCACTCATATCAGGAGTATAAAGTAGAAAAAAATGTAACGTGAACCTGGACTCAACATAAGTGAAACTTGGGAAAACCTAAATAAATATTGTACTGCTGTATAATATTAACAAGAGTATATCAGCTATTAAAATAAAATAAATTTTTATTCAGCTCAACAGAATAACTGATTGACCAAAATAAAAAAATAGAACATGCTATAATGTAATAATATGTAATAAAAAAGTGAAGTTTTCAACAGACTTATTTATTTTGTATTGACGAATACAAAAATGAAATATTAAGAAATATTTGGTAGCCAGTATTAGGGAAAATATTGTTTACGAGTTTACGTGTAAAGTTTACACTACACATAATTTCCTGATTTAAATGAGCAGAAAACATTCAGATTGACGCTGCTTGTAGGCGGCTGCTAGTTCCGTTTCTTAATTACAGTTGGCTTCTTCAATATACAGTAATGCTGAAATTTTTTTAGAAGGAAACAAGTGTATTTTGTAATTACAAGCTTGTAACCGGCAACAATCCATCATGCTCTACCTCTTATACGTCAAGTTTCCCGCCACTTAATGAACAAGTCTGTTCCTTGATCACGCACTTTAAACTTACTTAGTTGTAATTTGAGCATTTTGCATTGTGTATTTAGAATAGTGACTCTTGAGTAGTAATATATAAAAATGTTTTATATATAGGGCTATAAGACATGGCCCGTGTGGGTTTGCTAGTCCTCCATTGGGCGCCTCCCCAGGTGGTGGTTAGGGGAATGCCTCCCAGATATGGGTGGTACCGGGGAAATGAAATACCCGGGCCGGACCAAAAGTAGCACAAAAGCAGCGTCTGACTCAGAGTGAGCGGCTGCAAACGGCGACTGATCCACAGTGGGCGACCGAACAAAAGATCCTCCAAAATGGGGGTTGTGGCGTTTAGGCGTAAACAACCAAACACACTTAAAAATTGAAGGAGTTTGAAAGACTAAAGCAGGATGGAAAATAATAAAGATAATCCCCGGGTGGAAATCCACACCACAACTAGAGGGAGCCCCGTCGGAAACGGGAGGGGGGGAGTTCTGCTGATGATTTTCGAAGTCCAGTTGATAACTTCAACCAAGGCAAGAACACAAACAAGATATGCAGCGGAAGTATGGGTTATTAACAAAAAGAATGAAAGAAAGATTCTTGCAACGGGGATGGAATATTGGAGGAGGTGCTGTGGAATAACGAGAGCAGACCGAATAACAAACGAGGAGATCAGAAGGAGAATGGAAGCGGAAACAAGTGTAATTGACGACATCGAAGAAAATAGATTGGTGTGGTACGGTCATGTCCGGAGAGCCCAAAATAGGTGGATCAACAAAGTGACGGAATGGAGTCCATTAGGAAGGAGAAAAAGGGGAAGACCGAGAAGAATGGAGTGACGAAGTGGATGAATCTATGGAACGTATAGGACTTGAGGAAGGACAATGGGAACATCGGGAGAATTGGAAAGCCAGGTTGAAGGAAGGGAGACGGCACTAGCTGTAGCAACCCCATTATATATAGGACTTTTAAGATAGATGACTATATTTTATCATCATCTGTAAGGATTAAACCAAGGATGGTTTGTTCCGGTCTCAAACAGGTAAAGTCCAGAACTGGTCATTCCAGCTGTTTCTCGGACGTCCCACACCTCTCCGTCCCTTCGACTTATAGTTCCATATTTGTTTGGGGATGCGGCAAAGATATTCCCACCAATCATATCCAAGCGACTGAAATGAAATTTCTCAGGCACGTGGCAGGGTATACTCCACATGGTCCTGAAAGAAACACAGATATACGGCAGGAACTGAATATTAACAGTTATACTTTACAGGATCGCCCAGTATTGGCTGGATTGGTGGTAATATCGTTGCCGGATGGATGACCGCCGCATCCCCAAACAACTTTGGAACTATAAACCGATGGGACGGAGAGGTGTGGGAGAGGTGAGGAAGCACTGGAGTGACCAACTCTAGACTTATTCTCTTGGACACCAGAACAAACCATCCTTGGTTGGCAGATGATGATGATGATGATGATGAGGATGGCCTTGCTACTACTACTACTACTACTACTACTACTACTACTACTACTACTGTTAATTGAAGTTTTGAAAACGGTACCAGTGTTTATGTAGCGAACCCATTGATGTTTTCGCTACAAATACGTGCTCCAAATAATGGCTCCGTACAATAAGAGGCTTATTGTTAGAACTCAATGTAAGCTGTACTCTGTAGGAGCTGAGTCCGTAATCGCAGCAGTATCTGTTATTCAAATCTTTAGTCTGCTTATTGTTACGTAAAGCACTAATACTCTAGCGTTTGTTGAATACAGGCAGTCGTGTATGACAATACCACATCAGTCTTTGCCGTTGTCATCTATTAGTTTCTTCCAATTTAATATTTTTTTTTACTTCCATGTTCCATAAGGAAATTGAAGTATGGTGATGGCAAAAAAAAATCGTGTTCGAGATTATTGCAGATTCTGATTGTACTACACTCAAAACATGAAAAAGTCGTTTTTCGAAAAGTGTGTGTAGATTTTTTTTCTATGGCAAACGATAACAGCCGCAAATTCACACAGAATCAAATACGTTTTTGCATACAGGCCTAATTTGTAGAATGTTCACGACCTGTTGTTTTTGGTGAAGATCGGTTAAGGGAAAGGGGTTGTTTACCAGCAACGTTTTATGTTTTAACATGAGTAATTTTTTTTGACGAGTGATAGCTGCCGTAAATTCAATTAGAATCAAATAATGTTTTGCATACCTTCCTAAGCTATAGAGAGCTCAATGTCTGGTAATTGTGGTGAAGATCGGTAAAGGGAAATTGGTAGTTTACCTGCAACGTTTTATGTTTTAAAAGAGTAATTTTTTCTATGACGAACGATAACTGCCGTCAATTCAAACCGAATCAAATAATTTTTGCATACGCTCCTAAATTGCAAAGAACTGAAGGCCTATTGATTTTGGTGAAGATCGGTTAAGGGAAAGGGGTAGTTTACTGGCCATCTTTAATGTTTTAACAAGAGTAATTGTTACTATGACGAACGATAACTGCCGTAAATTCAAACAGAATCAACTACTCTTTTGCATGCCGTTTTGAATTACACCGAACTCAAGGTCTGTTCATTTTATTTCAGATCGGTTAAGGGAAAGGGGTAGTTTAGCAGCAACGTTTTATGTTTTAACAAGGGTAATTTTTCCTATGACGAACGATAACTGCCGTAAATTCAAAGAGAATCAAATAATGTTTTGCATACAGCCCTGAATTGTAGAGTTCTCAAGACCTGTTGTTTTTTGTGACGATCGGTTAATGGAAAGGGGTAGTTTACCAGCACCGTTTCATGTTTTAATGAGGGCATTTTCTATGGCAAACGATAAGACCCGCAAATTCAAACAGAATGAAATAATTTTTTGCATGAAGCCCTGAATTGTAGAGTCCTCAAGACCTGTTGTATTTGGAGAAGATCGGTTAAGGGAAAGAGGTATTTTATCTGCAACGTTTTTTTTATCAAGGGTAGTTTTTTTTTAATGGCAAACGATAACAGCCGCAAATTCAAACAGAATCATATAATGTTTTGCATACAGCCCTGAATTGTAGAGTTCTCAAGACCTCTTGGTTATTTGAAACGGGTTAAGTGAAAGTGGTAGTTTACCAGCAACATTTTATGTTTTAACAAGGGTAGTTTTTTCTATGACGAACGATAACTGCCGTAAATTCAAACAGAATCAACTACTTTTTTTGCATACCTTTTTGAATTGAAGAGAATTAAAGGTCTGTTGATTTTGTTGAAGATCGGTTAGGGGAAAGGGGTAGTTTACCAGCAACGTTTTATGTTTTAACAAGGGTAATTTTTTATGACGAACGATAACTGCCGTAAATTCAAAGGGAATCAAATAATTTTTTGCATACGGTCCTGAATTGTAAAGAAGTGAAGGCCTGTTGATTTTGGTGAAGATGAGTTAAGAGAAAGGGGTAGTTTACCTGCAACGTTTTATGTTTTAACAAGAGTAAAGTACTTAATTTTGATAAACAAAGTATCCTGATAAGAAGCTCATAATAATCCACTGTAGAAACGTAGATGAAATATCTATAAATGAAGAGTCTAGTTGAACGGGGTGGGGGTAATTTTCTATTAATGAAAATTATAGTTGAAGAGGGAGGGGAGAATTTTTTATATGTGTACTAAGTTATCGGCAAAAAAGAAGTAGTTTTTTGTTAAAATTCCTTTCCGGGGTGTTTAGTCGTAGTAAAATGTTTTCTGCAAAACCAGACGTTTCGGCAGTGCCATCGACTGCCATCATCAGTGAAATTCGAGTGCGAAAACGTGAGGTGGTATACGTTAGTGACCACAGTACTGTGGTTAAGGCTGAAGCAATAGAAAGAAGTAGTTTCTATGGAAATATTTCATTTTGAATATGATTTTAAATATAAATCTTAGAACATGGAAGTCATGTATGGTTCTCCATACCGATATTTTCATTAGTAACAAAAGCAACCAAAGCTTTAATGTAAATTTTAAAATCGTATATAATACGTACTTTCATTGACCACAGCAGCCATATTTGTCGGTAAGCTGCTTGAAGGTTTATTTTCATCCGGTAAAGTTTATAAAACGCAATGTTTCAAATATATTACTCAACAATACTTACTTACTTACTAGCCAACGCCCATCCTTGGCTGTTGGGTCATTAGGCGGCGCGCTGACCGGTAGAGACGTGAGAGCCTTGCCGTACCATCTTCGTCTTGGACTTGCGTGTCTGAGATCAAGGCTGGACATGTAATTAGGTGATCCGCATTCATGGAAGCGTATCCACAGAGAACACATTCAGGAGACGACAACACGCCAATGCGGTGCAGGTGGGAGGCCAGGTAGTCATGACCGGTTGTAGTTCTAAAAAGAGCAACACTAGTTGCTCGGGGTAGAGTTCTGTTGACGGGGCCGTCCGTAACCAATGTTGCCCATCTTTTTCCCACACAGGCTCTTAATTGTTTTTCTTTTAGCCATAGGCTTATTGAGCAGTTTATTCTTGATTTCGCAGATGCATATGACAACAATACTAGCTATCATAGTTACTCTTCTAGCATTTGATTTCAGTTTTTTGTAATAGCGGGGTGGCATCGGTAAAAGCTAAATAACTTCAAAAACAGATTGATGTATACGTTTTTAACAATTAATAATTAAATGCATTTCACTTGTGAAAAAACTTAATTTTTGTTATATCCTCATACGCACGTTTCGGAGTAGTTTGCTCCTTCATCTGTGAGGTATAAATGCAGAAAATATACTTTTTTATTTTCGTACTATCACTGCGACACATGTTTTGTGATTTTATATATTCGTATTGTGAATGTCTTCTGTTACATTGCTGAGCAAACGAGACTCATAAATATTTTTCCGTCTATCATCATCACCATCTGCAAGGATTAAACCAAGGATGGTTTGTTCCGGTCTCAAACAGGAAGAGTCTAGACCTGGTCACTCCAGCGCTTCCTCGGACGTCCCACACATCTCCGTCCCTTCAGGTTATAGTTCCATAGTTGTTTGGGGATGCGGCAGTCACCATTCGGCAAAGATGTTCTCACCAATTTAGACGATACTGGACAATTTAGTCGAGTATACTTATAAGAGGCCTATTCAGTTCCTGCCGTATACCTGTGTTTCTTCTACGATCATGGAGAGTATACCTGCCACGTGCCTGAGAAATCTCATTTCAGCCGTTTGGACACGACTGGCCAGGCATTTCGTTAAAGGCCAATTCTTAAACCCATAAAGAAGTGTGGGAAGAGCCTAGTAGAATTTTAGGCGTGTTTCTTTACTGTCTAAGGGTCTCGCACATGAGGTTGAACGTATGCACCATATTTATAACGTCGTTGATTGTATTATAATACACATTTATTTGGTAAATATAAATATTGAAATTTGATCGCTGAACTTGGTTTTTTTAAATGCTTGAAACAAAAAAGATTGGTGCTGAAAGCCAGAGCTCACGTTGGGCTATAGTTCTGAAGAAGAAGAAGAAGAAGGATGAGAAGAAGAAGAATTGGATGTAGAATTCCTTTACACTAGGCGCTCCGTCGATCGCTGTTCTCTCTGCAATGGCCGCCGTTCTCCGCTCTCACACTCACTCTCCGCGCTGGGGGATCGCCGACAACTGATAACACTGATACTGCTTTTACGCACAAATTGTCACTTTCCGAATCGTTAGTTTTATCACTCGGAATTGGGTATTATTAATTATTAATTGTCAGGGTGATAATGAGTGATAATTTTAAAAGCGGTGTATAATGCTTACACCTTCCGGCTATTCTTGATTTGTCCTGCGTTAATAAGGATTTACCCCGGTAGATAAATCTCCCTAAGTTGAAATCTTCTACTAACACGTAATAGCACTGTCAATCGACTGTCTACGTGATAGATTGGACAAAATATAGACACGTTGCAGGCGAATCTTTGTATAAGTCTGCGAGAGCCTGCATAGACTTTATCTAGAAATTTTATTACTCTTCAATTGATAAGCGTAAAAAGTTGAGTTTTCAATTACTAAAAAACCACATTTAAAAATAGCTTAGAACAACAGAGTATATAGAAATGTAGCTATTTTCATAAAGAAATCACTGTCCAAGACTCACGCCGATCGGTTAACTCACGCGGAAGATGTAACAACGAAGGTTCACCACACGCGAACGAGCGCACATATTCACAAACAAAGTACATGAAATTATAGAACAAAACTTTACAAAGAATTTGGTATAACACAAGTTTTTATCCATCGCTAAATACAAAACTTATAGCTAATTAACAAAAATTGCATAAATCAATTTAAAACATGTTAATGTCCGTCATCCATGCTCAGATATTCTTATTCATAGATCATCATCCTGTGTTTTGTTGCAATATATATATACATATATATATAGGCAGTGAGCGGAGCTTAGTTCAGTTATTGTCGGGCGATTACACAGTGCGTTTGAGTTGCGATTTATTTCAGTGCGGTATTGTGGCGAAGTGTTATGTGTTTTATAATTGTGCGGGACAATTGTAATACAAGTTGCTTTTATATTAGTTGAAATTTTTATTGGGTGCGAACAATTTTTATTTAATTTGTTGTAAGAGACTATCTTGTTGATTACAAGCTGTTTAATTGTGATAATTAAAGCTGGTGATTAGTGACTTAATTGGTGTCTTGTATTTTGGTTTCCCACTGTACTATATGACGATCAATAGACCGTCGTAAAAATATATTTAAAAAATTATTTATTCTAAATTTACTCGTATGTGGATGTCTGAAAACGTTTTCTTAAAAACGTTTTGTGTTTCGATATAAGCATTCGTTAAGAGATAATTTTTTAACTTAAAGCACAATTGGCTTGCGCACTCTGTACAAAGAAATTATTGGGGTTTCGTAATGAAACCTACTGGCTGTTGAAAATTTATGACATGTTAGGAAACTGACTAGATATTACCAACATCATAGCTCCTAATTTCCTTACGTTTCATAATTGTCGAGAACACCATTCTTAAATTCTTAGTTGTGTACTTTTCTGACTACCGATTGTAATTATTAATACATAAATTAAACATTCATATTGAAATAAACTGTTTGGCATTCGCAGATGACTTTGCTGTACTTTCTAAATATCTGACATCTGCAGTAACACAAGTTAATTTTTTAGAGGACATAGCCAGTAGAACAGGCTTAAGAATTTCTGCTGAAAAAAAATTTCTCAAACTTTAAAAATGCGCCAAAAGTCTGGTAACAGATATTGGTCGAATAGAGAGGGTTCGAAAATTTAAGTATCTAGGAGAAATAATTCAAGAGAATGGCTTAAAAAATCTGCTATAGAAGAAAGGATTCATAAGATGGAAAGGGCATATGGTACAACTAAAGATATTTACAATAAAAGTGCATGTCTAAATCTGCGAAAATAAGGCATTACAGTACAATAGTGAAACCAGAATTCCTATATGCAAGTGAATGTCTAGCATTAAATTATAATTTAGACAAACTAGAAATATTGGAAAGACGAATTACTAGGAAAATATAAGGCCCACTAGAAACTTCAGAAGGGTGGAAATTAAGAATTAATGATGAAATATATCAAGGTATAGAAAATATAACAGAAACAATGAGAAAAGGAAGACTATTATTTTTTTTGACAATGATATAGAATGGACGACAATAGGTTGAGAAAGCAAATCTTCAAATATCTGTGGGGGAAGAAGTCAACCTCAAGCTGGAATAAAGACTAGCGTCTGCCAGCGAGCCATAAGATCGTGCTGAGCCTGTAATCTGGCGGCTTGGTGGGGCGAGAACCGAGCCAACGGTGGGGCGGAGAGCCCGAGAGAAAGTTAATGTGTTTCACTGCACGACATAAGTTCAGTAACAGCTGATCTGAAAATTCTTTCACCACCGTGTTTATTGAAGTTTGAGGATGGTTTTAGGCATAAATTTTAACCGATAGTTTTAACAATTTTCAAAAACAGAGTCTTCAGACGGTTCCACGTCATGAAGTTTCTTTTTTAATTTTCATGTAGTGAAATTTTCGGCATGCGACAAACTTCCGTTTTATGAGAGAGAGCTATATGGTGTCAGCGAGTGAAAATTATAGAAAGTTCCAAAATTTATTTTGGTTTTGTTTCAATAAAATCGGCTTTTTTGTTTTCGAGATATTGGCGTTTTTGTAAGAAATTTAGTTGGCGGTTTTATAAGGAATTAGTTGGTTGGCACGTGCAGCGATTTTTCTTGTAACGATTTTTCTTAATAATAAATATTACCTTAACGTAATTATATTTTAACATTTATTGTATTATTCTATTTAATAATAAAAATTTCAATTTTCATGTAGTACCTTAATGTAGTTTGATTTCCTGGATTTTGTTGTCCTCTGATTATAAATATATCACTACTGACTAGGAACACTAATTTTTTATAAATACTCCATGAAGTTTTAAGAAGACTGTTTAATGATGAAGAAACACGTTCATTTTATGAATATTTTATAAAACAATATATTAATAAGAAACATTACAGATCATGGGCCTACTGTTATCGGATTCACTTAGGCATAAACACTAACATGTCAATAGAAAATGTTAATAAAATATTGTTATCTAAAAGGAAAACGGATTAAACGACTGGATAAAATAATCTGTGCCATATTATATAAGACGAGAATAATAAGTGCGGTAAAATGTTCGGACGTCTTCGTTAAAATTCGTACCATAATCAGCTAAGCTCGGTTCTCGCCCCACCAAGACGCCAGATTACAGGCACAGCACGATGTTATGGCTCGCTGGCAGACGCAAGTCACAGCAGCCGGCTTGTCTGTTCAGTTGTGTTGAGCGAATTCCTTAGCGCGGATCGAGTGGCGTTGTACACAAGTGCGGCGAAGTATTGTTGTGTTATAATTAGTGCGAAATTCTTTATACTTGACATTATTGTTGCGTGTGGACAAATTATAAATGAATAGTAAGAGACTATTTGGTTGAACTCTTATTATTTATTATAGTGTACTGTGAATTTAATTACCATTATAATTAATGACTTTCATAGTTGACACCTTGTTTGTAAATCCTGTCTGTTTTTTGTTACTTTAATAATCAAAATATAAGCCTTCTTCATTTACATATAATTGAAGTCACATTGTAGCGTCATTAGAAGATAAATTTTACCGGTAAGTCAGATGATGAAAACCTGGCGAAGGATTTGCTTACTGTAACATATGAAATTTTATCATCAAGCGTTATTTTAAAATATCGTTAGCTGAGTTTAATCTTGCATTTGATATTATAATTTTACTTTTATTTTTTTTTAATTGTCTTCTTATTATATAATGGTAAACATATTACAGTATTCAGAATGCATCGTAGTTACGAAAATAATCATGATGTTCTATGTTCTTCAGCAATATGATGAACTTTTTAGCAGTATGTTACGTAAGATTAAGAACTGCTGTGAATTATTACAAAATTTAGTGCCAGGTAACTTAAATGTAACAAACATTATAGTTACCCACAACATAATGCACAAAATTTTAAAGTTAGCATTTATAGCCTACGTTTCACGGAACAATTAGAGCATTTGCGATTTTATTTGTACATTTTGTATATTATAGATTTTGATCTGAGCTTATAAACGCATCTGGTTTTAGGTTCGTAAGTTTTAACTTAATATTTCTCTGTAAATCCAACAAAAATTTGTAAAACCTTTCAAGAAAACATCATAGACAAACGAATCACTTTGCTTACACATGAACTCTCTGATTTGTTTGCTTGTGCTTGTAATTTTTTTTTATTACTTTGCTTGCAAAAAATATGCGTAAAGAGTGGTATGAATAAAATATGTTTTTCTATTGTTACACAGCTGAAAAAATGTTAGCAAACACCTTTTGCCTTATGATTCTTGTATTTATTAATTGAATAGGGCACAGTACGATTGTTTTGTCGGCTACTTTGTAATATAGCCTTTAATATAGCCTACGTGTTAGTTCAAGTAGACTATCACCTCAAGTGTTAAGTAAGGCATCGATCCCATGTCAAAATTGGTGTAAGCCTATGTGAACATTAGTTCAGATGACAATACGCAGTTACTGGGTTTATTTATTGCAATCGTCATATCTTCGTGTCGCACGATTATAACAACCGCAATATTTATTACAACTAGGAGAGTAGTATATATAATATATATAAATGTTATATGTATATAATATAAGTATATATATATATATATATATATATAAAACAAATGTTGCGTCACTTAGGTGATATATGTAGTGAACAGCTGTGAATGGGAGGGGGCGACAATCCGTCTGTTACATACCGGAAACGCCCTCGTGGACCACCCTTGTGACCCGACACCCTGTTAGCACTCAATAATAATTAGTCTTTTTCCCGATTTAATTCTGTTCGCTTAACAAGTATCAGAGCGATTTCTTTTTTTTTTAATAATTTTTTGTAATTTTCATCACTGTATTTGTGTTTGGTATTATAAACAAAACGTAACATTAATAAGCAACATCAGTTGAGCTTGATTATTGTTACAAGTAGGCAGATACATTCATAGTTTCTGCAAAAGCTATGGGGCATGTTTCGTAGTACTGCCTACACTGTAGGCTACTTACAGTCTACTATAAGTAGAGAAATGTTTTCCCTAGCCAAATGTCCTGTTTATCTCCATTTAATTTTTTTGTTTAATCTGTAGGTAATATCATCTTCTTCAGTTTAGTTGCGTGTCAATTTAACAGTTTTCCTGATTCCTAGCACAGTCCTTTCCACGCTTCTTCATGTCGTCTGCAGTTATTGTCATTCTCGTGTTCTTTATCCACGCTTCTGCCACATAAGTAACGGCAGAAATCGTGCACTGATTAATAACTTCATATGTATATACATTGACCGTTTATTATTCTACGCAGTATTGCTCATTATCTAAAACCCATTTATCCTTATCTTATTTTGTTGACAATTTTTTTATTTCACTCTACTGCTTATTATTTGGCATATTTCAAATCGTTCACAGTCGTCAGAACCATCAGTCGCCATTACTTTTCACCTCCTAAGCTGGCGAAACCTTATTAAATATTATGTTTGTGCTTCCATTCTTTTAGTTTGAGACCACTCTTTTTACTATCCAGGTTGACCGCAGTAACCACTTTTACCTTCTCGATTGTACTTCGCCAAATAGCACCGCATCACCAGCGAATCTCGGATTTCAAAGAAATATTCTATTTATTTTCCATTTCTTTCCAGTTTTTTTTTGCATTCCAGCGTTTGAGTACAATGGTGGGAAAGAAGGATTTGGTAAAGCGAGGCTTTTCCTCGCCATACTCTTTTTTCAGTTGATATTTTATTTGATAGCATTTATGGTTTTATTTGAGCCGCAAAGCATTTACACGTTTCAGATAGAATTTTGGAATCTCTCTTATCCGTCCAACGCATTACTTACCGATTTTGTGTAGCTTCAGAGATTCACAAGCCTTCTCGCAATCGACAAATGTCATAAATAGTGGTTTTCCATAGGCCTACTCATTACAGCGTTCTTGAAGTGTGTGTCCTGCTGGTAGACTGTCCATTATGCTGTAGTTGCGTCTAAATTCTGATTGATGAGGATTGTGACTGATGACTGCTTAGTCCTGGGGTTTGTTTTCTTTTTATTGATTGTGTAATTAGACAAGTACTATAGAGGAGTAATTGACTTAAAAGACTTCTTAAGAAAAAAGATATTAAGAAGTTGAATTTCTTTTTATAAAATTTACGTAATTCAAAATTTCTGTCTTTTTGTTTGGAGAAGTAGGCTTAGTTAATGTGGTTAGGAAATGGCCATTTATTCCAAGCTGATGAGGTTGTGATTGCGTGATTGCGTTACTTCTTCACTCTGCGTTGACGTCAGCTGCAGTTAGTCGCAACTAGATAATATAAACAAACACGTCACGTGAAAAACCTACGCTGGATTTAAAAATTAAACTCACGGTGATTCATGGCGTAAATTATGAAGATGACCTCGAGAACTTTGATAAAAACGTGAAGTGAGTGCAGTTTTATTGATTAATAAGTTAACTTTTGTTTGAGGATAATGAGACATTCAATTACAAAAACAAAAGTAATATGAGATATAGGTATAACGTCTCGTCGTTATAATATCGGGAACCTGGTTAATTGGCTCAGGTCAATTAAACAGGCTGCCATAATCTTAACAAACTCATAATTAACTGGAATGTAAACAAATGTTAAATAGGATCCCGTGAATTGAGGGATATTGACAGGGGTTTGTAGATTTATTCACAAGCCTTAATAGTGGCACACAATCGGGTGAGCCACTTTTAATTACTTGAGAAACGACAATGGCTATGATAGAAATTATGATACTGATGTTATGTAAGTTCTAAACGATTTGCGAGACAATCAATCATATTTTTAAAAACAAGATATGACGAGATACAGAACTAAAGTTTTACAAAGTCACGGCACCCCCTGTTCTGTCTGTGGGTTTGAATTGTGGTCAACAACGAAGAAACAAAACAATAAAAAAAAAGGCCTCGGAAATTGCATTCTTAAGAGTTGTTAACAGGTGTTCTAAACTGGACCTTATGAATAATGAAGCCATAAGAGAAGAATTAAAAGATTTAACTTGATGAAAAATTAAAAGATTACAAACAACGGTGGAAAGAAGGTTTAGAATGAATGTCAGATTCCAGACTGGCCAAACAAGTCTGGAAATACAAACCTATAGGACATGTGTGATGGTAGACCCAGGAAGAGATGGCTGGAGGATTTTTTAAAGGCGGAACTGGCAGCACCTTGCCTATGTCATGCTGTAAAATTGATGATGATGATGAGCGACAGACAGACGTACTTACCTAACCCTGCCCCAAAAACACACGAGCGCGCGCGCGTTTTTAAGCTAAGGAAAATTTTGTTCACTTTCTTTGCTTTGTTTATAATGTTTTGATTGTTTAGCTTCATACACTTTAGAATTAGTATTCTTCAGAAAACTAGTTAGTATGAAAAACCAACGTATTCTCTACTTATCTGGGCTCTGGAAAGTAGAAAAGTAGACTTCAATCTTTAACTGAAATTGCACCGTTTGGCTGCCAAAGTTTTGGTTTTATCCAAGTGATAGGTTGAAGCAGACTTCCTTCGTCGATTAAGTTACTAATAACAATCTGCAGTTTAATAATGATTCCCTCGGTCTAAGTTTCCTATTCGTGTTATTCTTGTGACTGTACATAGTAAAACTAGCTGACTTCGTAAATAGATCATTACTTGGCGTAAAGTTTAGAATTTGTGGAACGTAATTCTAACAGTCTCTGAGGAATTATATAACAACAAATTTTTCGCAGCATTGAAGTCACAGTCAAATAAATGTCAAAGCAATACAAGACATTTCCTGTTATATAAGTGTGTGGGCCAATAATTATGTCTGTGAAGGAACGAGCATAAATAGCTAAAACCTGATCTCGTGTTTACATTACCTCAACCCGTGTCCTAGGTGTGCTGGGTTTCACAGTCCTCAGTGTAAACCGAGAATTATCAACTGGGTTCAGCGAAACACTAACGCAAAACCATCAGTGAAACATTTTAAGCGGGTTTCACTTAACCCGACTTTCACTTAAAACGTACGTTTTCTCCCTTTTCCCAGAATCAGCACCATAACCATGTAAACAATTGCATGGAAACACTTATAATTAAAAAAAAATATTTAGCAAGTCAAAGACAGGTTATAGTTGAAAAACGGAAATTCATTCACATTAAGAGTAAACCTAAATACGCTTGTGTAGTTTAATAAATTTGAACAAATTATTTTATTGATGAGGTAATAATGAGGTAATCAAATAAATTTACAATGTTCATTTTCTTGGCTATGAGTGGATAATATTCAAATCATATTTTAGCGTGCCAAATTGTTTTCCTTTGTGTCAGCAGTAAACAACAAAATGCACTAGAACCCAGTGTAAAACTTAATATAAAAAAATTGTACGTAATGGTTAGTGCACAACTTACAGGAACTTTTACGAATACCAAAAGCGAAAGGACGAAATAGTGAAAAGACAAAAGACAACAGTGAAATTTGTAACATGTTAACATAATCCAGTCAAAAAAGTTGTCGTAGTGAGAATTGGCTCAAGAAAAAAGAATTGATAACAAAAGAGGCGGATGGAAAATTAATATAAACTTAATAATCTTTAAAAACTTTAATAATCTTTAATAAAAATAAAATGAATATTAAATCAAATAATATATACATAAATAAATAAAAAATAAGGACCAAATAAATAAAACATAGTATATAAATAAAACAATAATAAATAAATAAGAATAAACTGATTCTTAAGAATAACCTTTAATAAACTGTAAAGACAACAGAAACGGTAGACGCTTTTCAGCAGTTTGTTTATTTTCCATGACAATGCAAAATGTATAAAACTGTCGAGTAATAACGTATAATTATTCTGTCTTACTGTGACATAAAATTTCTATAAGATAATAAAGGCACTTAACACATTCAGAGATGGCTAGATAGTAACTTGCACAAAAAACACGGGTGTAATATTCAAAATTAGATTCACACTAGACAGACATTAATAAATTATGTTTGTATGGTCGTTTTCATTTTACGCTACATTGACCATTTATCCTTACCATAAAATATTTTTGTATAATACAAGTAGGTATACTTGTAATAATAAA
This sequence comes from Magicicada septendecula, assembly GCA_034769895.1. Lineage (NCBI taxonomy): Eukaryota > Metazoa > Arthropoda > Insecta > Hemiptera > Cicadidae > Magicicada > Magicicada septendecula. The sequence goes on along the minus strand of CM068367.1, from coordinate 1,420,611,859 downwards.
GTATGTAACTAAATATTAAAGAAGTAGGGGATCGTGTCCCAGTAACATGAATGTAAATAATATGTACTTTTGTACTTCGCGTCACGGCGTTTTGGTCCTCCGCTCAAGGCAATAAAACTAAAATATATAGGCAATTTGCTCTGCATAATGTGTTTGTTCTTCAGCTATTGAATGCTTACTTCTATGCGAGCCGCACTTACAAACGTAAATTACCCAATTTATCTCGGCATTTCGCAAGTACTGAAGTTATGTGCATAAAGTAGTAGAACAATTAACTACAGGGCAGTTTTAATTCCAACAAAATACAAAAATATACAAACTAGGTGTTTTTTTTTGAAAAACAGGAAAATAATTTAAAAAATCAGGAGATAAAAGGGGAGAAAGTTGATATTAAAAAATATTAATTTTAGGGTGTCTAATGACATTGGTCGCAAGGTTATGTAATGACATGTAGAATTATGACACTAAATGCCACGATCATCATCTTGACAATATGGCATTGGTAAGGTACTGCCAGTTCCGCCTTCTTTTCTTCCAGCCATCTCTTCCTTGGTCTACCCACACACCTATCGCCTATAGGTCTGTATTTCCAAACTTATTTTAGCCAGTCTGGAATGTGACATTCTTTCTAAGTGTTTCATTTTTCATTCAAATTAAAAACTTGTAACTTGTAACTCTTTTCTTATGGTCTCAATCCTTATGTGGTCAAGTTCAGAACACCTTTTAATTCTTCTTAAGAACTCCATTTCCTAGGCCAGTATTTTACAGTCCTTTTCCTGCAAATGTCGCTATTACATATATAAGTAAGCGCTTTCAATTGTTCTCTCTCATAACTTAGGGCATCTTTATTATGTTTCGTAATAGGATAGTTAATTGCTTCCCTTTACTGTTAAACTTTTTTAATCTTTGGTAATTACAATCTCTTTTTGTCTAGTACTCAAGAGCTACATGACTTCCAAGGTAATTATGGTCTTCATTTTTAGTATTTTTTTGGCTATCTACAATCTTTAGATTGATTACAAGGCTTACCTACTTTACATTTATTTTGTTTTAAGTCTGTATAAAAAATATTTTATCTTAATGTTAAATTTTATTTAAAAGAAGAATCAATTATTCGAATATACCAAACATGTTTAATTCTTAACTTCAACATTTGATACAAAAATAGTTATTTTTAAAATTAATAATTTTATATCTCCAAGTATCTAAGTACATACGTGTGTGTGCGTGTGTACATGCGCTTGAAATAGAGTCAGAGAGAGAGAGAGAGAGAGAGAGAGAGAGAGAGAATTATTTTTTCATTGATGCACCGTTTGACGTTACCTCTCCTTTAAATAGAGTTCTCCGAAAACTCAACAGTGTTCAAGATAAGGGCTGATTTTGATTCCACTACTCTCAAAATATGAAGAAAAGTCATTTTCCGCACGCAGTGTGTGTGTGTGTGTGTGTGTAAATTTTTTCTATGGCAAACGATAACTCCCACAAATTCAAACAAAATCACATACTTTTTGCATATACTGTATACTCGAGTTGTAGAGGACTCAAGGCCTATTGATTTTGGTGAAGATTGGGAGGAAAGGAGTAGTTTACCTGCAACGATTTATGTTTTAACAAGAGAAAAGTACTTAATGTTGATAAATAAGTGCCCTAAAAATAAAGCTATATTAAGCCACTGAAAAATGGTAAATGAGACATCTATGAACAGAGAAGGTAATTGAAGGAGGGAGGGGGTGATTTTTTAAAAATTACTTTACTGGTATCAAGTAAAGTATGATTAATTAATTTTGAAGGATAAGATACTTTGGCAATTACATATGATAAAACTATTACTCTATGAAAGTGTAAATATCATTAATGGTTGGGATCGGTTGAGGAAGAGGGATGATCATCTGTGTAGTTCAGTTTCTTTATAAGAATAAAGTATTTTATAGATAAAGTGACTCGGAAATAACATTTTATTAAAATACTACCCCATATTGACAAAAGTATCTATAAATAGTGAAAATAGAGGAGGTTAATTTTTAGAAATTATTGAACCCAATTCAAGTAAATAATTTTAAATATAAATCTTAGGACATGGAAGTTATGTATGGTTCTCCATACCGATATTATTACATTAGACCGGATGAAATTAACATTCTATTATATGTCTTAGTAATGTAGGACATCTCAAAAGCAACACCTGCGCAGCCCTGGCTGTTCATACGTGCGTTAACGACACAACTAGTTAGCTGTTGCACATTTAGTACGTATAATATGTACTAGGTACAGCTGTCCACATATACATAACCACATATGTAGCAAGATCAAAGAGAAGCTGCATGTTGCAACTAAAGCTGAGGTCGGAATGTGTTTGTAAATTTAACGACAGAATCTGCCACACATTTATCAGTAAATCCAAGAGAAAACCCTTTTGCATACTCAAGAGAATTACCTCCCTATGTAATTAAATTCTAACTCTTAGTCGTTCCAAAATCTCAGACAAAGGGGACAATAAAGATATAGTAAAATTCCGTTGCACTTCTGTAACCTTGCATAAAAAAATTGATATTAATTGATGACTCGTTGGGCACTTAGTGAAAGATATTAATACAAATTAAAAAAAAAAAAAAATATATATATATATATAACCACTTGGTACGTTTCACAGTTTTTGTTTAACTCTGACAGCTGTTTCAGCTTCTCAAGCTATTGTCAAAGAGATAAGTGAGCAACTAAAACAGAGGATGTTAGGGTTGTGAACATCTGACTAGGGCGTGTATCCATACATGTGAGGGCTGTGAAGATGGTGGAGGGGGGTTGTAGGAGCTAAGGGAATGTCAAGTGTCTTTAAAAATAAAATATTACCTGAATGCAAAATATAAAAGCTGTTTTAGATCCATGTTTTTCGGTATCCAAGCCACTTATAGTATATAATTAGTAAAATAGTTTACCTTTTTCTTGTCCGTCTGGTGGCCTTTTCTCTATATTTCATTCAACGCGTTTCAGGACATATGCCCCATCATCAGGATATCCCTTGTTGAAGTTCGTCGATCGTTAAAGTATTAAAAACACTGTACACACAATTCTACACATAACAATAAATATAATATAAACATAAAAACACATAAAATACCCAGATTTTAGACACACACGATATCGGTGGTGCGCACCACGACATGCTATGTCATATGCTATATAGGCAGTCGACTATAGCATGTCGTGGTATGCACCACCGATATCGTGTGTGTCTAAAATCTGGGTATTTTATGTGTTTTTATGTTTATGTTATATTTATTGTTATGTGTAGAATTGTGTGTACAGTGTTTTTAATATTTTAACGATCGACGAACTTCAACAAGGGATATCCTGATGATGGGGCATATGTCCTGAAACGCGTTGAATGAAATATAGAGAAAAGGCCACCAGACGGACAAGAAAAAGGTAAACTATTTTACTAATTATATAAAAGCTGTTATTTAGTTTAGTTAATGTTTATATGTTGCATTCAGATTATATTTAGTTTTTACAGACACTTGACCTTGGCTTAGCTCCTACAATCCCCCTCCACCATCTTCACACCCCACACGTCAGGATACATGCCCTAAACAGATTAACATCCTCTGTTTTAGTTGTTCACTGATCTCTTTGACAATAGCTTAATAAGCTGAAACAGCTTTTAGAGTTAAATAAAAACAGTGAGACGTACCAAGTGTTTATATATATATTTTTGTATACCTTTGTAAAAAAAAAAATTGTCTAAGTTGGAAACAGGGTTTCGGGATGATATCTTGGAACAAGTTAACAAAACTAATGTAACTCTGCAGAACCACAGACTAGACGTAAATACTACCTCGCAATATTCACATCATTGAAAATCTTTATAAAAATTAAACGAAATATCTTTGAAGAGTACAGTATAAGATGAAAGGGGGGTAAAGAGACACAGTGCTAATGCAGTATGAACGTGCATTTGTCACCTCTTGCTACTAGTCAGGCAGTTTGACTGAACTGACACCCTCAGAAAAGTTTCTCTAACTAGTCTTTCCTTCCCATTATAGACCAATTTGTGTCGACCAATTAGACCATGAAGATGATTTTCTAGGTTGAAACTTATACAAATAAGCTTCGGACAACCATATCAGAAGATAGTCTGAACTTTTTATCTGTTAAAAGCCTACAGAGTGATATTTTGAAACGGTTGTCTTATGAATATATAAATAAATTTATTAATATTAATTATAGGCGAGTACTAATAAATCAAACCAAATCCAAATGAAAGTAGTATATTACAATCTCATTATGATGCACAAAAATTGTAATTTACTTACAGATTTGTAGAATTTAAATATACCCTAACGCTTTTGTTCTTTTTTAAAATATCTTAATTTGTGATAATTAAAATTGCATTGTTTTACTTTCCCTTGAAAATCAGTTGTTTTTATTTTTTCTACATTTTTATTCAGTTTAGGGTCTATTAAGTTTGATACAAAAACAAGTGCAATCTTTTGTTATTATTTTCATAGATTCCAGAATGTACATTGAGATACCTTGAAACCGTTAATTTGTTTAACATAGTATTGAAAATTTACAAAAAAACATTGTGTCCCAATTTAATATGTACGCTTAACTATGATTTTATTTGCAGTTCTACAAGATATATTATTCAAAAATTTCCCGCGGGAGGTACCCGGACCTCCACTTTAACTAAGGGGTATTCCGTACAACCAGAACCCCCCAGGAGTTGGGTGGCCCACACTACATGTTCAGCCTAACTCTAAATCCGGCCCTGTCTCCATGTAGTTTCTAGAAATCTTGTCAATTGCTTACACAATATGATTACTTGTTCCTTGTCTTTAGAGTGACTGGACATGTGTTTATTATTATGCGTGTAGATTACATTGGCGTTGTTTGAACTCCCCATGTAAAGATCCTTAGTTCCTTATTCTGTAGTTACAAAATTTGTTCAAATTTTAATCTGATTGTAGAAATATTTTACTACAATTTAGCATTACTGGTTTTATATAACTGTTATAAGTGGAATTTAGTGTACTTATTGAACACCTTATTGAACACCTCACTTGGATGTGTCATATAAATTGTCTTATGAAGTTTAATCCACGTCACAAATTATGGAACATTATTCTGGAACACCTGCAGGCTATATAAGCAACAGCGCCTGCGTTAGTTAGTCAGTTATAAGTAGTGATTTAGCTAGCATTGATCAAGTGGTTGTTGTGGAAATGATTATTGTATTATAATCAGTGCGAAACTGTTTGTAGTTGACATTATTATTGCGTATGCACAAATTTAACTTGAGTTACTGCATGAGAGTATCTTGTTGATTTCAAATTGTTATTTGTGACCCATTAAAGCTGGTGATTAGGGATTTCATTAGTATTGGTATTTCGTTTCCACTGTACCATACCCCGATCAATGAGACCGTCGTAACAATACGTACGAAATGAAACAATGTAATATTATTAATCAGTTATATAATTGAATACGGAGTCCTTATTGTTGAGATTATTAAACTACTAACAACACGCTTTGAAGAGTATTCTGTTAAAATAATATAATAATTAATAATATAAATGTGACATTGTGTTAAAGAACTAAAAGTTGTGTTAATTGTTACCAGAAATAGAATTAAACAATTTTTTTCTTGTGCTAGAGTTACAACAGAACTACAGTAATGATTTGCTCACTTGAATGGCACGCGTTTGAGTTTCCCAGACAGTTCAAGGTTGTTACTGCAAAAGTAGAATAGTCGTCTGTTATGCAGTTAAGCTGTCAACAATTATTTAATTATAGCGACGATTAAATCTAAATAATTAAAACTTGTATGTGTGGTGCAAAAGTTACGCAGACATTAATGAGAAACTAAATGTTAGTTATAACTTTAATACTTTGTAACTTTTAAAATTATTTTCGTAGTTATCCACAAGCTGGGTAATACACAAGAAACAAAAATTGTAAAAAGAAAATTAATTAGGTAATTTAAATGTACATAATAATAATTTGTACTACTACTACTAATAATAATAAAATGACGACTACTTTTGACAAGAACTCAAGCTTATATGTTGGCGTATTTTAAGTCTAAAAATAATTGTTTACAACGCAAAAAATTGATTAATACTACTCAAGTAATTTATATGTCAAAGTCAATTATTATTTACAGTAAGATTGAAAGGATTATTATTAAAACTGAGTAAATTTACCGTTTAATAATATTGTTAAAATTATTGTTAGACGTCATCATTATCATCACCACCACTCCAAGGACCTGTGTCTCAGACTTGTTCTGGAATCCATCTCCTCCTCGGTCTACAGAGATCTCTCTTCCCAGTAGGGTGATAACCCAAGGAGCATATCAGGCATGCGATTCAAGTGTTCGCACCATCTCCTTCAGTGATCTTCAACCTTCTGGTGCAATGATACAATGTTTAAATCGCGTCTAATATCCTTGTTTCTTCTCCGATCCAAGAGAGAACAACCTTGCGTCGCTCTTAGAAATTTCATTTCGGTTCCCTGAATCCTCTGCACGTCCCTTTTACCAAGAGTCCATGTTTCACTGGCATACAGGAATGTGGGGACAGCTACAGTTTTATAAAATTTTATTCGGGTATCCTTCCGTGTTTTATTTTTCCGTGTAGAATACATTGAATGTATACAATGAACACAAAATCATTTAGGCCGTAGGGTAACAATTTATCATTTTTGCCAGTAACAATTTGTGTTCCGAGTCTGTAGTATTAAATATAATGAATTAATAACAACGGACAAGTCATGGACAACAAAAAATCCGGGAATTTAATAAATGTTGTATTTTCTTTGTTACTGCATTACATATTTTAGATTTCTACTTCCCACTCAAACCTGTTTTCTAGTTATCCTAAATAGGCTATATAAGACGTTCAGACGTTTCAGTGCAAACTTACTGTGCAAAACATAGTTAGCACTGTAACCCCTCTTTCCTTTTATGTCTTTTTTATGAGTATGAAAACAACTTATTTAATTTTAATTTTTTTTTTTTTGAAAGAGAGGTCACAAGTCAATTAGGACTAGGCAGGAGCCTAGAGAAGCAAAATTATGCTGGGTCCAGTATGACGGGACTTGCAATAAAACTCAGCCGTAACAGAACGATAACCATTTATTTTATTTTATGCCCTGCTTTAATAGTATTAGCTAGAACAACATGTGTGCCCAATCACAAGTATGAATAAAGGTAAAACATAACAAGTGTGTATAAATCTTAGGCATAACAAATGTGTATAAATATAAAACATCACAAGTGTGTATAAATCTTAAGCATAACAAATGTGTATAAATATTAAAACATCACAGGTGTGTATAAATCTCAAGCATAACAAATGTGTATAAATATTAAAACATCACAGGTGTGTATAAATCTCAAGCATAACAAATGTGTATAAATATTAAGCACAACAAGTGTATATAAACCAGTGAACACAGGTATATATAATTATAAAAATTCTCTCCCATGTCGTGGCTAGCTAGACACCTAACAACACACAGAGAACATAAGGTACACAAACTCACAATCACATTAAGTTTAACACGCATGCCCCTGGAATGCACCCACCTGCCAGGTAGGGTGACTACAATCTTATAACCCAGCAGTGATGAAATATATGCCCGTCGGCAACCCGTTCAGTAGAACTACATAAAAGCCAAAACCCCAGGAAGGATAATAATAATTCATGACGCGTAAATAAAACCAGACCGCCCATTTGTCTAGCATTCCACTTATCAATAACCCATCGTGAGCGTATGACCCTTAAGTTCCTTTCCCAGCATTAAATAAAATTGACAGGATTACATCACCTAATTTCAAACAGTGGTTACAGAATTCTAAACAGTTATTTGACTTCACAAATTCCAAAGGAATTAAAAAAAATCTTTATGTACCTTAGTAGTCAGGAATTAATTACTCAGGGCTTTACAATTTCAGAAAATCTTGACAATATATGGTTTACCAAAAAAATAATGAATACATGTTTTGCAGTTAAAGAAAATTAAACAACAAATACTACAAGTGGAAGTCAATCCATGTGTGTATGTCAGTTAAGAAAACAATCAGTATAGCCCTTGTGCAAGGGGCAAAATCAACTAAAATATTTCCAGAAAAACAGTAAATTATTTCTATTAGCCCCAAATGACTATATAAAATAATTAAAAGAAAATAATACAATAAGGTGGTTGTGCTCTGGCATCTGTGGGAGCGCGCCCACGTGTAGCAGACAAAATTTGACAGGCATTCAACCTGTCGGAGGTTGCACCAGCGTGTGTCAGAGAAAAACTAAGTCCGCTTTTGTAACCCCTGAAAACGTCCCAAAAAAAAACAGGAAAGCCCCCAGCCCTTAAATGTGAAACCCATAGTCAAATTAAATTTTATACACAGCTGTTCCAGCCGGAACAGAGCTACTGAGCTGTAACATAATTTTTGTAAAGAGTTAAATGAAAATGAGATGCAACAGTAAAATGGTACAAGAGTAAAATATCTCTGGCGCGCTCCCCCAGTGCAGCACACACTTACAGGCATTGCATTTAGTGTTATATAAATGAGTTATAAAAAGTTTATGAATCTAAGTTATAGTGTTCAGAGTCATGATCACAGCTCAACTTCCCGGTAGACAGTCTGGACACGTGGTCCCATGGCTTCTAGGCTATTTACAGTAAACGGGCACACTGCCGGCCCGGCCCCAAAAAATGAAATGAATGCATGAATATCACCTTATAAGTGCTGGCGAGTGCAACATAGAAAATCAGTCTCCATCTCCCTCTTCGTATAAGATCTTGTACATGGTTCACAGCTTAGGCAGGTGTACAGCCATCAGCAAGCCAGGAAACCGGCTTAGTTCGAGAACCCTATGCATTCAAGTAAATTAGAGAACAGTCTATTAAAAATGCACACCCGAGTTAAGGTAATTAACCTCTTAACGGGCCGCCAGCTCACTCTCAATAAAAGCAAAATATTCATTAGTTAAAGTTTTTACAACCAGCTTAAAGAGTCTAAAAATCAGCCATGGAATAAGTAATTTTGAATAAGAACAGCCCTATTTAACTGTGGCTTAATATAAAGTGAACAGCACTCAGTCAACATGCTTCGACAAAATTTTTGCAGGTTAAACGGCCACGTGGTAAGTGGTAATTGTTACTTGACCAAAAAAAATTTAACAGCAAGTCACTCACAGCATTGAGAATGTTTTACATTCAATTAAATTTCATACATAGAAGCTCTCACACTTCATTCTCTACTTGTGAAGTTAATTAACAAACTCTGCGACAGTTTACTGCATGCACAGACACAATTCCCGACCTGACTGCGCACCAAGTTTTTAGTCATTAATTTTTAATGTAGTACACTTTTACCATGACAATGACTCTTGAAAAACTTCTCGCACTATTACAGAAAATAATAAAAAGAGCATGGGCTATCTACGGGGCGTTACGTAAAACAGTAAAGAATGAGTTTCTCTTAACATAACTTTGTCGGGTCGCACACACACACATCATTACGTATTTTATACGGTTGCATGTAGTTATTAATTATCCATACATGTATAATTATTCATAAAGACAATTAAATACAAAGACAAACTTACCGGGAGTCGATTTACGCCTTAGCCAACCATAAGTTATAGAAACTGCGTCATACAATACGTAGAGGGAGACAGATAATTCTCTAAGCGAAGCGGAGCGTAGACTGTACACACAGGCACAGCTAAGTGACTGCACACACAGGCACAGCTAAGTGACTGCACACAGGCGAGTTGCGCACGCAACCGCACACTCCGCCGTTCCCCTCACACCGCCGAACAAAGGTCGCATCGGCACCTTCAGCTTCGCGTTATGTTACACTTAAACGAAACTTTTCTAAAATTTTTGTAACGGCCGGCTTTAGACCGGCACACCCCCACCCCGAAAGGGCAACCCGGATGCCCCACTCAAAAAACTCGGGAAAGTACCCTGCAGTGTACTCCCATCTTAAATACTCCAGTGGACATCGTGGATAAGGTGGCCCGGCGGCACTTGCTCCCAGGAGAACAGACATCCCCATGCGACCCTCTCCGCTATGCCAACCCCACGGAACCGCCGCAACACGTCACCCTCTCCGGTGACCATCACCTACTCCCACCGGTCCCACTCACATATTCGTCCTAAGACCCAACAAGGCATCTCACACCTTGATATGTGAGCGACCGAACTACTCCTCGTCCATCTCTCGGACCGACCAACCACATGCACCCACAAGGCATCTCCAACCTTGCCATGTGGCTCTCCCACTTCCCTACACAAGGGCGGACGGCCCCGCTCAGCCAGACAGAGAGGACCGCACTAAGGGCACACGAACATTAATCCCATCATTTACTCATTCGAATACACCATAACTAGGGGGGTTTACTTTTCTACAGCACCTACTACACAACTTTCTCTCTCAACCAAAATAATACCAGGAAAACAACCGGAGAATGCGGCATGGCTCGGACCCTATAATGAACAACATCAACCTCAACAACTATAAACAACCAACAACAGCACACCATCACTCCATCTAACTTTTCAACAGGGAAACTGACGATCTCGAAGGCCACGACCATCTCGAGGATCACAATCTACTCACTTCCTTATCGATAGTTTTTTTTTTCCAAGGGCAGGGGTAGGAAAATCGGGAAGATGAAACGGGGCAAGGATCATTAACGGGTCAATAGTTAGGACTAAGGGTAAGGACCTGGTTCCCTCCGAAAATGAGGATGAATGGAGGAAACCAAGGCTCGCGTGGGCAGGGGCGCAACCCTGAAATAGATGAACACCACTGGGAGTGTGGGGAACATCTACCCGCTACCCGTCAACCTCTGCTTCTTACCTTTCTCTGACGCACTTTAGGTATTTGCTCCTTTCGGACACCACTCTCTAAGAAATTATCTCGTGTTGAGCTGTACTGACTGGTTTCTTCAGAATCAGAATCAAGGAAACTTACCTCACTACTTTCACTCCGCTTTGGATTATGCTCGTCGTCTAACTCCCCTGCTACAATTTCTTCCTTTTCTACAATTTCCCCTTCTTCGTCCACATAATCCAAATCAACCTCCTGACACTGCACCTCCTCAGCATCTTCCCGTTGCTCCTCTGATCCCTCTTCAACAGCATCTTCCCTCAGCTCCTCACCAATTTCTTCATGACACTCATCGCCAGCCGCTTCACTAACCTCTTCTCCAATCTCATTTTCACTAACACATTTATCATCAACATCATCGCCACTACCACCATCTGAACATTGCACATCCTCGTCCTCCTCTAGTTGCTCACCTGGTCCACCTGAAACTTCCTCCCGTTCCTCGGAATCCTCAACACTACTTACAGAAGGCGTCTGCACATCTTCGCACACTACATCACTCTCACTCACAAACTCTACAACGCTGCCACCAAATTTCTCCTCAACTTCTACCTCACTTGCGGCATGGACATCCCCTTGTCCATCCACAACCTCAGAAACTCTCGCAGCCCGGACATCCCTGTGTCCATCTGCAACTTCAGACTCTACAGTCTCCCTAACACCTACAACTATACTCACCTGCGCAGCATCTGCAGACCGCTCTTCTGACTCTTCTGTCGATTCCACTCCTTGACCACCTTCAGCAACCACAACGTCCTCAACATCTTCCACCCTGGAATCCAGCTGTCCAGGTTCATGTGCAATGACTAAATTAATTTCGACGCGATGGTGATGTTACAGGATCTGCATCCCTCACGAACCGAGATGTAAATACCGGAACAAATTCTGCGGCCTCTGGATTCAACCATGACGTCCTCTTTGAGTCCGGTAATTCAGTATTAACTGACGCGCTCTTATCCTCCTGTATTGTTCCCACGAAGTCATTCCGCTCTTCTACTGCTGCTTCCTTTTCTTCATCTACTACTCTCTTGGGCACTTGTACTTCCTATGGAACCTCCAAAGCTTCCTTTTTCTCCAAATAAGAAGGACGCCTAACTACCGGCTCCCTACTTGCCGATGGTTGTTCCCCAACATAATTTCTTCTTCCCCTGTTAATTTCCTGTTTCTTTGTTTTCTGTGCTGTAGCTGTTGTTACCGTCTTCACACTTGCCACCCCCTTGTAGCCTCCATCACTTCCGGAATATTCTGGCTTTCTAAGCGTCTCTTGGGTTCTCCTCCAACCACCATGTTTGTCCCTTTTGGCTCTTCCTGATGAACCGCTGGAGTATTGGACATCGGTGGCCGCTTTTCCCCGGGACTCGTCAAACTCCTTGACCGTTCCTGAAAGCACACACAGTCGCTCAAGGTCCGCAAAACAACGTGGACGGTCCGGGAATGCCAAACGAGATCTCTCCTGGGGAGTCAGTCCTTCTAGAATCGCTTGGATAACTTCCGTCTCTGGCAACCCCAATCTTAACACCCGGGCAGCTTTCCGTATATCGCGCACGAAGTCTCCTAACGCCTCTCCGTAGGCCTGTGGGCGATAGAATCTTTCTAACTCAAGCTTGGCGCGTCGTCGAATGGGTATGAAGAAGTTCAACACCTCCCCATGGAAAGCATCAACACTGTCACCCCGACGCAGAGCCTTGGTGACCAGATTAGCCAACGTACTCCGGCAATACGGGTATATAAGATACAAGACCTCCCCATCGGACACCCCCGGGAAATCTGCCACCTGCAGGACCAGGTCCAAGAAAACCAACAGCTGATCCTCATCAAATCCATCCATTACCGGAAATTTCTGGAGAACGTCTGAAAGAGGGTGGGGCAATTTCTCGTAGCATATCCCCGCCAGAATTGCACAATTCAAAACAAACAATCCTAAAACAAATCCCCACTAAACACCTAACACAAACATAACCGACAAAAACATATTAACAAAAATCGGAAAAACTCAAGTACTGTCCTTCCTTTGAGTAGACCCCCGGGTTCTCTAGCGCTGCGGAAACCTGGCCTATTCTGAACCATTCAAACCCCGACGGAAGGAGACAAGAGACAAACAACAATACTAAACACGAATAACATTACACATACCGTACCAACACATAAATCACTACAACCCACTAACAATCAACTGAAAGTCCTAATTCGGGAATTAAAAATACTTAGACATCAACCAGACACAAGTCGGTTCCGGTACCAATTTCCGATCGGGCCATACCGCATCCCGTTAATATACCACGCTAAACACCGACCCTAATTAACATTCCATCTTCCAGGCCACGCTTGCGACTCCCCGGCCGTACAAGCTATCAAAAAAATTTTTAAACACCATTAACCGCCTCAGTGGTGCGACCCGACTCACAAATTAAACAACTTATAACTAGCCTACACGGGCCTATATCAACTATGTCACAACAATGGCATTAATATTTCCGAGTCTGCAAGCCCCGTCACACACCAGGACCCAAGGGTTCAAGCCTAGAATGAACCACGCTCTGCTACCATTTGTAACCCCTCTTTCCTTTTATGTCTTTTTTATGAGTATGAAAACAACTTATTTTATTTTAATTTTTTTTTTTTTTGAAAGAGAGGTCACAAGTCAATTAGGACTAGGCAGGAGCCTAGAGAAGCAAAATTATGCTGGGTCCAGTATGACGGGACTTGCAATAAAACTCAGCCGTAACAGAACGATAACCATTTATTTTATTTTATGCCCTGCTTTAATAGTATTAGCTAGAACAACATGTGTGCCCAATCACAAGTATGAATAAAGGTAAAACATAACAAGTGTGTATAAATCTTAGGCATAACAAATGTGTATAAATATAAAACATCACAAGTGTGTATAAATCTTAAGCATAACAAATGTGTATAAATATTAAAACATCACAGGTGTGTATAAATCTCAAGCATAACAAATGTGTATAAATATTAAAACATCACAGGTGTGTATAAATCTCAAGCATAACAAATGTGTATAAATATTAAGCACAACAAGTGTATATAAACCAGTGAACACAGGTATATATAATTATAAAAATTCTCTCCCATGTCGTGGCTAGCTAGGCACCTAACAACACACACAGAACATAAGGTACACAAACTCACAATCACATTAAGTTTAACACGCATGCCCCTGGAATGCACCCACCTGCCAGGTAGGGTGACTACAATCTTATAACCCAGCAGTGATGAAATATATGCCCGTCGGCAACCCGTTCAGTAGAACTACATAAAAGCCAAAACCCCAGGAAGGATAATAATAATTCATGACGCGTAAATAAAACCAGACCGCCCATTTGTCTAGCATTCCACTTATCAATAACCCATCGTGAGCGTATGACCCTTAAGTTCCTTTCCCAGCATTAAATAAAATTGACAGGATTACATCACCTAATTTCAAACAGTGGTTACAGAATTCTAAACAGTTATTTGACTTCACAAATTCCAAAGGAATTAAAAAAAATCTTTATGTACCTTAGTAGTCAGGAATTAATTACTCAGGGCTTTACAATTTCAGAAAATCTTGACAATATATGGTTTATCAAAAAAATAATGAATACATGTTTTGCAGTTAAAGAAAATTAAACAACAAATACTAAAAGTGGAAGTCAATCCATGTGTGTATGTCAGTTAAGAAAACAATCAGTATAGCCCTTGTGCAAGGGGCAAAATCAACTAAAATATTTCCAGAAAAACAGTAAATTATTTCTATTAGCCCCAAATGACTATATAAAATAATTAAAAGAAAATAATACAATAAGGTGGTTGTGCTCTGGCATCTGTGGGAGCGCGCCCACGTGTAGCAGACAAAATTTGACAGGCATTCAACCTGTCGGAGGTTGCACCAGCGTGTGTCAGAGAAAAACTAAGTCCGCTTTTGTAACCCCTGAAAACGTCCCAAAAAAAAACAGGAAAGCCCCCAGCCCTTAAATGTGAAACCCATAGTCAAATTAAATTTTATACACAGCTGTTCCAGCCGGAACAGAGCTACTGAGCTGTAACATAATTTTTGTAAAGAGTTAAATGAAAATGAGATGCAACAGTAAAATGGTACAAGATTAAAATATCTCTGGCGCGCTCCCCCAGTGCAGCACACACTTACAGGCATTGCATTTAGTGTTATATAAATGAGTTATAAAAAGTTTATGAATCTAAGTTATAGTGTTCAGAGTCATGATCACAGCTCAACTTCCCGGTAGACAGTCTGGACACGTGGTCCCATGGCTTCTAGGCTATTTACAGTAAACGGGCACACTGCCGGCCCGGCCCCAAAAAATGAAATGAATGCATGAATATCACCTTATAAGTGCTGGCGAGTGCAACATAGAAAATCAGTCTCCATCTCCCTCTTCGTATAAGATCTTGTACATGGTTCACAGCTTAGGCAGGTGTACAGCCATCAGCAAGCCAGGAAACCGGCTTAGTTCGAGAACCCTATGCATTCAAGTAAATTAGAGAACAGTCTATTAAAAATGCACACCCGAGTTAAGGTAATTAACCTCTTAACGGGCCGCCAGCTCACTCTCAATAAAAGCACAATATTCATTAGTTAAAGTTTCTACAACCAGCTTAAAGAGTCTAAAAATCAGCCATGGAATAAGTAATTTTGAATAAGAACAGCCCTATTTAACTGTGGCTTAATATAAAGTGAACAGCACTCAGTCAACATGCTTCGACAAAATTTTTGCAGGTTAAACGGCCACGTGGTAAGTGGTAATTGTTACTTGACCAAAAAAAATTTAACAGCAAGTCACTCACAGCATTGAGAATGTTTTACATTCAATTAAATTTCATACATAGAAGCTCTCACACTTCATTCTCTACTTGTGAAGTTAATTAACAAACTCTGCGACAGTTTACTGCATGCACAGACACAATTCCCGACCTGACTGCGCACCAAGTTTTTAGTCATTAATTTTTAATGTAGTACACTTTTACCATGACAATGACTCTTGAAAAACTTCTCGCACTATTACAGAAAATAATAAAAAGAGCATGGGCTATCTACGGGGCGTTACGTAAAACAGTAAAGAATGAGTTTCTCTTAACATAACTTTGTCGGGTCGCACACACACACACACACATCATTACGTATTTTATACGGTTGCATATAGTTATTAATTATCCATACATGTATAATTATTCATAAAGACAATTAAATACAAAGACAAACTTACCGGGAGTCGATTTACGCCTTAGCCAACCATAAGTTATAGAAACTGCGTCATACAATACGTAGAGGGAGACAGATAATTCTCTAAGCGAAGCGGAGCGTAGACTGCACACACAGGCACAGCTAAGTGACTGCACACAGGCGAGTTGCGCACGCAACCGCACACTCCGCCGTTCCCCTCACACCGCCGAACAAAGGTCGCATCGGCACCCTCAGCTTCGCGTTATGTTACACTTAAACGAATCTTTTCTAAAATTTTTGTAACGGCCGGCTTTAGACCGGCACAGCACATAACTAAGTTCCTTGCAAAACAAACACATTCACGCGTGGAAATTGTATGCATATTTCAGTTTTATCTTCTCCCCAAACGTAGGAGGTAAATGTCGCGACTAAATATAAAAAAATGAGACAGTTAACGGCACACGCGCTGTCTCACGCTTCTGTAATGTGTGTGTGTGTCTCTGTGTATGTTCAACGCACAGTGAAACAGTCACATAAAACTAATTTATTGCTCTTAACCGTGACTTTGTATTAGCCTACTACACACTACGCATTGTTATGCCTATGATTTGTAACGTAATGAAATTTATGTTATTTTTTGTAGCGGAAACAGGGGGACAAGTTGTATTTGAAGAAATAATCAGTAGTCTCCCTTCACGATGTGTTGGTCATTTTAATGGCCAGCTTGTCGTCAGATATTAATTAGTGTCACACTCCCCCCTAGTGCAAATCTTTCTCAACTGTCTTCCGAACACATGTTACTTAATTTCCTACAAATGTACAAAGGTCGTCTGTTCTCCTTTATAATAAGTTGTTGGTCAGGGAAAATTTACAGTTGTGTGTTTGGCGTCAGCAACAATTGTAAGTGTCTCACTGATCATAAAATTTAGTATTAGCTAAGAAACATATAACATTTCTTATAGACACATATTCGATCAGTTTTAAACTCAGTACAGTGGGCATCTCCGTTGTGCATACTTTACACTTAGATGATAAAAAGAAGAGAATAAAATAGTGTTATATTTATGAATGGATTCTCGAATGTGTAGTTGGCTTGTGAGGTTGTTTTGTGTGGTTGTGTGTGTGTGTGTGTGTGTGTGTGTGTGTGTGTGTGCGTGTGTAGTTCTAGCGTGTGTGTATGTACACGTCTACGTGTTAAATTTGTGGTATATATATCTGTTTAGAATAGAGTGAGAGAGAGACAGAGCGCCCGAGTGGTTAACGTGAGTGAGAAGGTGCTGTATGAGTCAGAAAGATACAAGACTAAGAGAGATTGAGAGAGAGAGAGAGAGAGAGAGAGAGAGAGAGAGAGAGAGAGAGAGAGAGAGAGAGAGAGAGAGAGAGCATAGTGAGAGCATGTGAGAGAGATTATGACCGATATATATACGAACTACATTGACTATGGTACTCTGTATAGACCAAGTTCCAGGTAAATAACATTGTACAAAATGTAAATATTAAGTAATAACCATTTTCATATAATAGATCTGTTATCTATAATGTTGTGTTATAAGGTCTGCAACCCCTGTAACCCTTTAATACAAGTTGGTAAATCATTTCAATCAATTGTGTGCATAATTCTCTATTTTATATGAGGATGATAGTGTAATAGTGTAATAAAAATGGTGAGTGTTTTAGAGTGCCAATCGTGGACAATGACAAGTGAGAGGGAGAGAGAGAGAGAAGAGAGAGAGATAATGAGAGAGGGAGAGAGAGAATGAATGAAGAGATATAACGAGAGGGAGAGGGAGAGAGAGAGAGAGAAAGAGAAGAGAGAGAGATAATGAGAGAGGGAGAGAGAGAAAGAGAGAGTGAAGGGTGGAAGAGTGAGAGAGGGAAGAAGGGAGACAGTGAGTGAGATGTAGAAGAGAGAGAGAGTGAGTGGGGTGATAGTGAGTGATAGATCGATTTCAGGTTAGAGCGAGAGGCTGTGAGAAGGACTGGCAGGGGGAGAATGGGTGAGAGAGAAGGGTGATTGTGGACACATACATAAATTACATTATTCTATAGTACTCTTGACTATATTTTATAATATGATTACAATTATTATCCAAGTTTACCTGTTAGTAAAATTTACCAGAAACTTTTGTTTGTAACCTTTGTCAACTATCTGATTGAAGTCGTAATGTTTTACAGTATTGTGTAAATTGTATGTTTCTAAAGTATGATTGTTTGTTAACACCAGTAGGGAGTGAAACATGGTAAAAATAACTTTTAATAATTACGTAGTGAACATCCCCTAATCTGTTTTAGTTATAGGTAATATATTACGTTGCTATATGTTGACTGCTGTAGGTATAAACAATTTATGCACCAATCTAATATCCAATTGTTGATTACTGTTTGTTTAATTAATTAAAATAACATTACATTTAGTAATTTAAATTGTAATACTGTATAAATTAAGTTCTCCCATACTATAATTTGCTCGTTTTCTTAAAGATAATTTGAAGATGTAAACAAACTATCATAAGTCTTTACATATAAAATGATACATACATACGCACGCACACACTCACATACACCAACACGTTCACCCTAATATTTAATTGTTTAGTTATGTTTGATATTTCTATTGTATTTCATACACATAGGTCCTGAAGATGACAATAAATATTGTCGAAACGTCGATGCAAAATAGCTAAAATTTATATTATATATTTTATAGTATAATTAAGGAGTAAAAGGTAGAGAACGGAGAGGTAATATTAAGAATTAAATTGCATATATGGATGTTTTTGAAATAAGGGTGAGTGACCGCGCCAACAAGTGTGAATGAGAAGGCTTTACAACGTTAAAAAATGCACAGGTTTTAAAGAAGGTTTAAAAAATGCACACACACGCGCATGCACACACAAACACACACGAATACACACACACAACACACAAACACATGAAGGAATGTGCTAGAAAAATATGTAACTGTATAGACGGGGGTGACAGGGCTTGGAGGTTGGGAAGGGACATTTGACTTATAGCTTGTTTACGGGCGTGTGTGTAGACAGTTGGGCAGGTGGGGGTGTGAAGAGTTTGGTTTTATTCTCTTGTTGTTATTTCCGATCTGACGATGAGCTGAGAAGCTTGAAAGCGCTAATCGGAATAATTTTTCTATAGTGGTGTGCAACAATGTTAGTTCTGTTTGTGATTGTGATAACCGCTAACACAACTTTCTTAATTAAACCAGATAAGTTTTTGAGAAAACAAGGATAACTGAACGCTAATACGCTTAATACGCCAAGTGTAGAAAACTAGGAAAAGAATAAAAATGTGAAGGAGAAGAGGAAGAAGAATAAGAAGAAAAATAACATGGAAAGCAAAGCAGAAAAGAAGAAAAAGAGGAGGAAAGACAGCGTTTTTACATGTTGTAAATACAATTTTGTTTGTTTGTGTACATGAAGTTGTATTAAATAAGAAAGGCCACTATTTACAGACGCACGCGTTCAGTAAACACGTGTAGAACATGATCACGATCATTATCCTTGTAACGACCAACAAATAGAAATCTGATTGACTAGCGATTTAACCTAAATCCATTGCTTTTTACTTTGTTTTGGTTAGGCAAATGTGTTTGAAACATCACTGGGAAATGGGATAAATTTACAGGCTTATCTTAAGAACCTAAGCTGTGCAACATTAGTGCCTAAAGCATTTGAAGTGACTGTGGATTTGACGAGGAACAATCGGCTAAACTCACTTAAGCTGTATTACTTTAATTTATTATTTTAAAACTGCTTATAAACTTAGCTTGTTTAAATGAAAGTTTGTATTTTTAAATAACAAAAATGTTTGTTACGACAGTATTAACCAATGTCAGGGAATTGACAAGGAATTGAGAAGGTTTGAAAGAAACATCACAAGAAGTGTTTATGGCCCGGTTAAAGAAGAAGAATAAGGAAAACGAATTGAGAATAAGAAGTAACCATGAGATACTGAATCATGAGGACATTACAAGTTTTACAAAGACTCAACAAATACAATGGCTAATTCACCTAGAGCCGATGGATTATCAGCTTATGCCAAAGAAAATTCATAAAGGGCGCAAGTCGATAAATAAGTACAAGTACAAATTATACGAAGACAAAGATTACTCCATGGAATACATAAAAACGTTGCTCCATGGAAGTGAAGAGTGTTGTGGGGTGTAGAATTGAAGAGGTTGGTAGAGTGTAAATACTATAAAAACCTCTGTAGACTGTAGAAGGTTTAACATACTAATATATTACTTTTGAAGGATAAAATAATCATGAACAAATAGAAATGATTTTCTTAAAAAAAAAAGGAGCAAGTTTATAATAATCATTAGTTATAAACAATTGTATTATGTTGTTGGATTACCTACACTATAATAACTTCATATATAATCCAAAGATTTTACATCAACTTTTACAAATTACATTCATAATGCTGTTTAGAAATAATTCTGTTATTGTTGCCAGGCAGGAGGACGCTCTTGGCATACTGCCAGAAACCTTTTTTGTTTTCTTTTACTTGTAGTGAGCGCCAGCATTAGAATTCATTACTTTAATGTGTTTCTGGGATGAAATATTCCAAACGTTGCAATGTTTTTGTATAGGTTTTGTTTTGTTTTGTTTTAGAAACAAATATTTTTTTAACAAATATACACTGTGAAAGCTATCTGTAGATTATACCATAAACCAAATAATATAATTGTTAATACAACATAATGTACAGTCCCCGACAATCATATAACCAACAATCGACTAAACTCCCAGAAGCTGTTTTAGTTTAATAACTTACTACAAACTGGTTGTAAACGTAAAAGTTTGTTTAACTGCTTAAATAAACACAAGTGTCACCTCTTACCTCTTCAATGTCACAAAAGGATTAAGACAGGGATATTTAGCCTTTCCCCAACTCTATTTAAAGTATATCCAGACAAAGCCCTGGAAAAATGGTCAACGAAAGTTAGAGGAATGGGGCTGCAAGTGGGAGAGGAAAAACTGTTTAGCTTATATTTCGCTGATGATCAAGTTGTCGTAGCAGAGGATCCGGATGATCTTAGTTACACGATAAGGAAATTACAAGAAGAATACCAGCTCGCAGGTCTCGTGATAAACATGAATAAGTCTGAGAACGTAATGTTGGTAATGATGCTCAATATAATCTCGATTTAGGAAATATCACCATAAAAGAAGTTAGCACGTGTAAATATTTGAGAATTACACTTCATAAACGAGGAAATAGCAGCGATGAAATAAAAGAACGATTAAACACAGGGAAAAAAGTAATAGGATCGTTGAACTCTGTTTTATGGATAAATCAATCACAAGAGACACAAAAAGGAGACTGTATAAGAGCATCTTCCTAAATATAGTCACATATGGAGCCGAAACTTGGGATATGACAAGGAAAAAAAAACTGAAAAAACTCTTAGCCTACCGAAATGGATTATTTAAGACGCAGCTGCAGAAAATCGTAACTGGAAAGAGTCGGAAATGACACAATTAGACAGAGTATGAACATGACGAAGAACATAGTGGAAGAGATTGAAAAAAAAAACAACTAGTAGGGTTTGGACACACAAAAAGAATGGAATTCTCAGGTGGCCTAAGAGAATTTTAGAGTGGATACCATATCACAGGAAGGAAAGGGAAAGGCTACGAAGAAGTTGGCGAGAGGGTATAGATGAAGCTATGAAACTTAGAGGCATGGAAGAAGAAATGTGCTATAATAGAAGGGAATGGAAACTAGGCACGGAACCGCAATGCATATTTAAAACCAAATATTTATAAATCTAATTTATCCACACATTGTCTAAATAACAACCACCAGTTTCCAAACATTGAAAATATAAAATTAATTAAAAACACACAAAAAGGTGAAAAAATGTATATTTGGGAAAATCTTAACATTTACAAACACAATAACAATAATTTATTAATTAAAGAACAAACCCAAATAAAAACAAAACAAGACGATCTATTTAAAATTATAAATTTACTAAAAAATAAAAATGAATACAATATAAACAACAAAATTTCAAATATAACCGAGAAAACAGCTGCTGAAGAAAATAAACATTAAAACAATCGTTAACTAATCGACCTAAATCGATTATCAGTTATTTTATTTTCCATTAAAATCGATACAAATTCGATTATTCGTTAATTTTATATTAATAGAATTATTTCGATTGTTATTAATTTACTTAGAAACTTCTGATGATACTGATATTTTTCAGTGAAACGTGCGTCAGGTGTTAAAAAGAATATACAAAATTATACTACTTGCAGAAGAAACAAATTGAAAACATCACAAATTATATATATATATATATATATATATATATATAAACACAACTGATTTATTTAAATAAAAGTTCGTTTTTTTAAATAATAATATTTTTGTTAGGACAGTATTAAGCAATGTAATCAAATTGAGAAGGTTTGAAGGAGAGAAATTTTTTAAAATTTAACTTCATTGCAACTAGTTACAAACTATCTAGCAATTTTATTCTAATACATAAGTTAACAGTGTGTAGGATAAGCTCCCGCTGGAGCATTCCTCGGTACTGTTACCCTTTGTCCGTGTGCTGTGAATTACTATACACATTTCGTTCACTAGTTCAAATGGTTTCTGTCCCTGCAATCTCCGAACGAGTCCGGCACAATCAAGCGGTTGTATCACTTCAATGTTTACGTCTTTCATATGTATCCGCAACCCGCTTAATCTTGTCAGCAACCGTAGGCAATGAATTTCCAGGTCACAATGAATGTCATCATTTCTTACGTACCACGATGCAACAACAATACTGCAAAGAACCTTATTTTGAAAAGTCTATTTTAATATTAGGTTTCAACGTACAACCCCAAAGCTATGCAGCCAAACTAGTTTCAAGACTTGTTTGTTTAAGAATAGCTTGTTATCCAGCGACAGCTCAGAGTGTTTTCAAAGCAGCCACCACATTTTCTTACGTTTCTTCTTAACACCTATGTTTGACATCTAGAGTCATGTCAAAATACAGGAGAGGAAATGATAGTGTTTTGTTTGAAAGAAAGATCATAAAACGTGTTTATGACCCTGTTAAATAAGATGACGAATGGAGAATAAGAAATAACCAGGAGATAGATGAGCTATTGAACCATGAATACATTGTAAGATTCATAAAGGCTCAACGAATACAATGGCTGGGTCACCTAGACGGGGTGGATGATTACCGGGTGCCAAAGAAAGTCTGTAGGGTGGAAGTCTATAAAACCATAAAGAGGGGCCGACTTAGAATACGATTGTTGGATGATGTGCTGGAAGATCTCAGAAGAATGGATGTGAGGGGTTATACTGAGATAAAATTGACAGAAGACTTTGGTGAAGATTGGAAGCCAGTGCTCACGTCGGGCTATAGTGCTTGAGAAGAAGAAAAAGAAGCAAATTTCAACTCAAGAGCTGCTGAAAACCAATCTCAAATCTTATTAAACCCTTTTAAGTTATTAAATAATTTTGTTAAATGAATCAAGACGTAAGGGATGGACTAGTAACGTGGAGTATGATCTACAGGACGTAAGTAGCTGGAGACCGTATAAAGAGTCCATGAGTCACGACTCTCCAAGTTAATTCTCAAATACAAACCGCTAAGCAAAACACGTGTGCTGTGGCGTGGGCAGTGGCTGTGGAAAAGACAGCTGATAGTTTGAAGATGGAACGGGTCTGCGACCTATTACCTAGACTGGAAATGATAATAGAAATTCATATTTCATTGTATTTATAATACAGTAAAATGTGTCACGACAAAATGTCAGAAAGGTCAAGTCATTTTGTTGCGATGCCAGAAAACCCCCCGCACATTTTGAACGATTTTGAAGAAACGTAGCGCAACATAATATTCAAAAGTAGTTTGCCACAGCAATAGAGCAATGTTTCATACAGTGCTGGTGTAATATTGCCCGAGATAAAGAGGTCGCTCAAGGCAAGTTATTCATCACGTTCTGCTTTATGTTCTCGTCTGACACGATTTTGCTTGTGCAAATACTAGTTTCACTGCAGTACGTTGGAACACTGATGCAGTTTATTTTTACTTATTTCTGATTGGCCTCTTTCCAACACTATTCACTTTGACATACAAACAGAAAAAATTATATAACTAATAAATTACAACAAAGCAAACAGTTCTTCTTCTTCTTCTTCTTCTTCTTCTTCTTCTTCTTCTTCTTCTTCTTCTTCTTCTTCTTCTTCTTCTTCTTCTTCTTCTTCTTCTTCTTCTTCTTCTTCTTCTTCTTCTTCTTCAGGCATAGGCAAGGTGCTGCCTTTTCCGCCTTCAACAATCCTCCAGCCATCTCTTCCTGGGTCTACCACACATTTATGTCCTAACTTATAGGTTTGTATTTCCAGACTTATTTGGCTAGTCTGGAATCTTTCCGCACTTGTTTGTAATCTTTTAATTTTTATTCAAGTTAAAAATTGTAGCTCTTCTCTTATGACCTCATTTCCTATACGGTCAAGTTTAAAACACCTTTTAACTCCTCTTAAGAACGCCATTTCCAAGGCCTGTATTTTACTGTATTGTTGTTTGTTTGTTGTCCATAATTCACAAACAATTCATTTCTTTTTGAAAATTAGTGTTTGCAGTGCATAACGCCAAACGCTTGTTGATATCCTGGAACAGATAACCATCTGTTTGGGAGTGATCAGATTTACAAAAATCTGTTTTCAAGCTTCATCAAATTTGCAAACAATACAATATAAAAATCACTACTGTAAAAACAAAGAAAAATGGCATTTCGAGGCAAGAAGACAATAAGAACAAAAATAATGATTAATGATCGAATTCTAGAACAGGTGGGCCATTTTAATTATTTGGGTTGATAATATTTTAATATTGGCCAAGTTAGGTAAGTTCTAGGCGACCTGTGGGAGAATCCCCGATCGTATTTTTAGAAACAAGGTACTTCGCGTTACAGAATTAAAGTTCTACAAGGTTGTCCCAGTCTGTGTAATATCCTATTGGTGTGAATTATAAACAACAACCAAAAACAAGACAGTAAAAATACAGGTCTCGGAAATAAGAGGGGTTCTTAAGAGGAGTTAAAAGGTGTTCTAAACTAGACCGTATAAATAATAAGGATAGTATAAGCGGAAAGTCGCAAGTTCTAAACTAGACCGTATAAATAATAAGGATAGTATAAGCGGAAAGTCGCAAGTTCTAAACTAGACCGTATAAATAATAAGGATAGTATAAGCGGAAAGTCGCAAGTTCTAAACTAGACCGTATAAATAATAAGGATAGTATAAGCGGAGAGTCACAAGTTCTAAACTAGACCGTATAAACAACAAGGATATTATAAGCGGAGAGTCGCAAGTTCTAAACTAGACCGTATAAACAACAAGGATAGTATAAGCGGAGAGTCGCAAGTTCTAAACTAGACCGTATAAACAACAAGGATAGTATAAGCGGGGATTCGCAAGTTCTAAACTGGACCGTATAAACAATAAGGATAGTATAAGCGGAGATTCGCAAGTTCTAAACTGGACCGTATAAACAACAAGGATAGTATAAGCGGAGAGTCGCAAGTTCTAAACTAGACCGTATAAACAACAAGGATAGTATAAGCGGAGAGTCGCAAGTTCTAAACTGGACCGTATAAACAACAAGGATAGTATAAGCGGAGAGTCGCAAGTTCTAAACTGGACCGTATAAACAACAAGGATAGTATAAGCGGGGTGTCGCAAGTTCTAAACTGGACCGTTTAAACAACAAGGATAGTATAAGCGGAGAGTCGCAAGTTCTAAGCTAGACCGTATAAATAACAAGGATAGTATAAGCGGAGAGTCGCAAGTTCTAAACTAGACCGTATAAACAACAAGGATAGTATAAGCGGAGAGTCGCAAGTTCTAAACTAGATCGTATAAACAACAAGGATAGTATAAGCGAAGAGTCGCAAGTTCTAAACTAGACCGTATAAACAACAAGGATAGTATAAGCGGAGATTCGCAAGTTCTAAACTGGACCGTATAAATAATAAGGATAGCATAAGCGGAGAGTCGCAAGTTCTAAACTGGACCGTATAAACAACAAGGATAGTATAAGCGGAGAGTCGCAAGTTCTAAACTAGACCGTATAAACAACAAGGATAGTATAAGCGGAGAGTCGCAAGTTCTAAGCTAGACCGTATAAACAACAAGGATAGTATAAGCGGAGAGTCGCAAGTTCTAAACTAGACCGTATAAACAACAAGGATAGTATAAGCGGAGAGTCGCAAGTTCTAAACTAGACCGTATAAATAATAAGGATAGTATAAGCGGAGAGTCGCAAGTTTTTAACTTGAAAGAAAAATTAAAACATTGCAAACAACATTGGAAATAACACTTAGAAAGAATGTCAGATTCTATACTGGTCAAATAAGACTGGAAGTACAAATTTATGAAACACAGGGGTGTGGGTGGACCCAGGAAGAGATGGCTCAGGACTTTCGAAGGCGGAACAGGCAGCACCTTGCCTATGCCGTGTTGATAAGTTGATGATGATTTTCAAAATTTTGTTATTCAATTATTTTTATTTTTTCAGCTACAGAATACACATCTTATACACGTTCAGTTTGCACTCACAATTTCTGTATTTAAAGCAAGTTTACTGCGTTATGTAATGTTACAATAGCTCTTACAAAGCACGCGGGCACAGTCCATTAGTGTGGGCCTAATTTGTGGTAATCGTTTGTCAGTACATGAACAGTGAAATTAGTTCCGTTTGAGTTTATTATAGTACAGTCGCGACTTTATTCAAACATGCACACAGCAGTGTACAGTCTGTTTACTATATAACGCAAATTGTTAATTGGCTTCGATGTCTAGGCGATGCTAACAGCGACTAATCTTACACTCACCGACAGATCTCATTTCCGCGGCCTGTGTTCGCTGATAGTCCTCTTTAGTTAAAGTCCAATAAAAGAGTACAACAGAAAATCATTCTTAATGAAAAAGTATAAAGTATTTTTATTTTACAAGATAAATGGTATTCACTTATTTTTTTGTTCATTACGTTTTTGAAGTCTTCTTCTACTGTGGACGGCGTCAAAAAAGTCTTTTATGACAACGTTTCATTCATATTACAATGAGCATCTTCAGGTCTACGTGATGATGCGACTAACAAGCAAACTCAGTTATATATTGTAGAAGTGGCGGTGGGTGGTCCGGTAAATGGACACTGCCCTGTAGGTGTTACGCCGTATGCATTATTTGTGCGGTCAGTCAACTGACGTACAGTCAAATCAGAAACTAAAGGATACCAAGTTGTGCTGAGCGAGATTCTTTCTCTGTTGATGTTATCCTTGTGTTTATTAATTTCTGTTGCTTCTAGGACCACTCTGTCATAAAGCCTATAACACGACCTTATAAAAGATGCGTCTTTGAAGTTTACTATATGATTAGTTATGGCTGAATGCTCAACAAAAAAATAATGCAAAACGGCCGCGGAAGCCTACGTAAGATTATACATTTCTTCACTTCTGAAATTTTTTAATTTGAAACTTGGCCATTTTATAAAGCTTAAAGACGCTGACACCTCTCTGTTGGCATACGCCAATCATCCGTCCGCTTTAGGTGACCTGATCGTTGTATTCGTTCAGCCTTTATGAATCTTACAATGTCTTCGCGATTGTTTACCTGTCTCCTGGTTATTTCTGATTCACCATTCGTCATCTTCCTTAACCGGGCCGCAGACACGTCTTACGATATTTCTTTCAAACCTTCTTTGTGTTTCTTGTTCCTTTTTCATCAGCGTCCATGTCTTGCCTCCATAAGTAACAACTGGTATGATAAGTGTCTTATAATATCCCTCTGGTATAAACCGTGATACCATTGACAATAATTGCTGCACACATGCTATCCTTTTTGTCATGTCCACCCAACCAACACAATTTTCGTCAATATTTCTCTCCAATATTTTATTTTTTTAGCCTAAAATATATTGTTACGACAATTACGGATGTTTCTGCAAAAGACGAGTGTCGTTTTACATGGTTCCCGACTAGTCCAGCGTGTGGCTTCTGTGTCAAGGCCGTCCACTATCGTAGTACCCAAGACTATTTGAGAGGTCTTGTAACTACAAAAATTATGCTGGGACGCCGCCAAAAGAATGGACAATTTATTCTGGAATAATGCCTGCGGGGCCTATATAAGCAACAGGGGCCGGAATAATCAGTTAGTTACACCTGGTGAGATTGTAGAGTTCGGATCAAGTGTGTGCCGCGGTTTCTCAAAGAAACCGGGCGACAGTATAAAAATGTTATTTATAAATGTAAATTGTGAATTCATTATTTCACGATGTCAGCACGCGCCGTGTTTCGCGTTTCTGCACGCTCGCGCCATCTGTTAGAGGAAGCAGATAATTGTGTTCCCCGACTCATGCTCTCCCGTTTGGCGAAATTTGACCAGTCGGCGAGCTTCCACCGCACTGTGAACAGCCTATTTCCTTCGGCAGACAGAGTTTGGTTAATAATTGTATTTTCCATCCTATCATGAGTAGGTAGACTTTTACAGACCTCCGGTAAGTAAATTATATATATATATATATATTATTTTGTAAAAAGTACATATTTAAACAATAATTGGCGTAGATGTGAACGGATAAAGTTTGATAGGCATGCCTCGTGTGCGTGTGACCTAAAGTATGTTCATTGTCATATAACTTGATTTATTTAACCACTGAAACAGCCTTATACATATGTATTTAGTAAATAGTAATTGCCCATGTTAAAAGGGGTATAAAAGTATGTAATTCTGGGGAACTGTGGGGAAGTGATTGTGAGACCACGTGTCCGTTATAAAACTTGTAACATGTCGAAGAATGTTAACCTTGCATACGCATGTAGGGGTGCGTTGTAAATTAAACCAAATAATGAGGCATTGAGGCCTTGTGTGTGAGTTATTAATTTAAAAAAAGAAAGTTACACCTATTTATAAAGTACTCAGTGGAAATGGTCAGGGGTGGCAAGTGTTTGATTCCTGTCTGATTTTGTCAATACAAGCTTGCGCAGTTGTACATGTGTGTGTTTGGCTCGGGAAAGATTTAGTTTGTCAGCCAATTAATTATTATTCATGCCTAGGGCTTCCGGAGCGACGGAGACTTGATCCTAGCATGGTGGAATTTCCATCCTCCACCATGTCCTGAACTGACCACACCAACACAGACTCTCGTTTTTTACTTTGGTACTGAATGGGTTTGTAGAAGTTTGGGGTGGGGGGTCTGGTATGTTAGTTAAGTAGGTAGGTGCAGTATGTAACATGCAGATCTGGACCGGCTGGTCTAGCATCTATTATAATCACGGGTATTTTTGCACATAATCATTTTCTTATTTCATAGAAGGGTTGGGAGTTTTCCTTAATCTGCAATTAGATCAGGTTACATTTTAAAATCAGGGGTAGTCACCGGTTTGTGCAAATCTATGCAAGCTTTCGGACATGTTAATTATGTCGGGTCTGGCTCTTTTACCTTATTTCGGGTTTTCATAAATTTTGTAATGGTTAATTGCCTTTTCGGATGCCGTGTGGAACATGTCAGCGGCCGGGCCAATCCAGGTTATTTTTTTAAATTTATAAATTGTATTTTGATAAAACTATACAGGCTGTTTACAGGCATTTTAAAATTATAAATTTATTTTCTTATTATTATGGCCAACTGCCTTTCAAGTAATTTTGGTGCTTATTGTATTTTGGGTAAAACTATACAGGCTGTTTACAGGAATTTTAAATTGTAAGTTGTATTTTCTTATTATTATGGCCAATTGCCTGTTAAGTAATTTGGGTGCTTATTATATTTTGATAAAACTATACAGGCTGTTCACAAGGCATTTTTAAACTTAGAAATTGTATTTTCTTATTATAATGGCCAATTGCCTTTTGAGTACTTTTGAGGGTTATTGTATCTGTGATTTATATGTATCGTACATGTTGAATTATGTGTTATCGTCTAATAAAGGTTGTTATCTTAAAATAATAAATATTCACGAGATTTATGAAATAAATTATAAATATATTATGAAATAAATAAATTATAAATATTCAAGAAATTATAATATAAATTTACGAAATAATAAAGGTTATCTTGCTTGTTACTAGAGAGTATTAATTGCAAGTCCCGTCTCATTGGACCCAGCACACTTTATGCTTCCTTCTAGGCCTTCAGCCTAGGCTTAAATATTAAGTAACCTTAAAAAAAAAAATTCATAAAACTCCCACACAAATAAAAAGAGGGTTACAAGTGGAAAGTGATTACAGTGTTATAATTAGTGCGTAATTATTAATAATTGACATTATTATTGCGTGTGAACAAATTAAACTTGAATTATTGTATGAGAGTACCTTGTTGATTTCACATTGTTATTTTTGTATAATTGAAGCTGGTAATTGGCGACTTCATTGGTGTGCGTATTTTGTTTCCACTGTACCATACGGCGATCCGTGAGACTGTCGTCACAGTATATTATGGTAAAATATAATTTTATTCATTTTGTGCCACGTTATACTGCTGAGCTCCTCAAAAACGTAACACAAAATACAGTAGAAATAATTAATATACTATTACTACTAATGTCTCCTTACTTACTATAAAATGTACCTAGAACAGCAATAATATCTACCTAAATGCTAAAGGGAGGCGTGTGAGTAAATTAAATATATCTTAATACCACCAATCAGTGAGCAGAGAGGGCCTCGCCCCGTTTATTTGAGTCTAAGATGAGCCTCGGAATGTTCATTATCGTGAATCAGTCAGTGAGAGATATTAATAACTGAATTAATTAAAACTTTAATTAATTTAATTATGAAAAGATTATATACTAAACAAATTGTTTGCTGAAGGCTAACATTTGAGTAAGTTAAAAACAGGGTTAATCGATCAGCCAGAATTAAACTATATCGTAAATCAACGCCAGTTTACAACAGACAACATATAACATACAAGCTATAAATTGTTCATGAAACTTTCTGTACTGTCTTTCACCACAGGGTACTTGAGTAAAAGATATTAGTTCATGTCACTTAAAGTGAGAAATCTGATTCACTTTTTCTTTTACTAGTTATTCGCACGCTAACTCTTGCTGAAAGTCGCTAATTATTAAGGGTTACTTGCTAATTTGCAGTGGTTCGTTCATGCCCTGCCGCAGCTGGCCGCGACGTCCATGTGTTTCTCAGTTCATGTCAGGGACTGTTGTTCTGTCCATTCTAGAAGATGTTGAAAGAAAATGTTGCAAACGGGTTGATGTCCTTATTTGTCACTCCCGTTGGTTAGACCAAGCTATGAACTGAAAGTTCTACTCCTTTTAGTATGCTTTAGGTTACCACATTGTTTAGCTAGCACGCGCAAATTCATTCATACAATGAATTACAGAATTCTACGAAATTAAAAATTACAGTCGGGCGACTATTTAAACTTTCGGTATTCAAAGCGATATAGGCGGTCGTTGCAGCTATTCGGCGATAGTGCCCCGGACAACTGCAACAATTTAAACGAGAAGCTGACTGTGTAATTTATTTTTTGTTATGTAATAACTATGTGTACCACTGAAATCATAGACGACTAAGAACATAAACAACGAAGACTAAGACATTTGTGACGTAGAGTTAAAGTAAATTTTATGAAAAAATACGGCAATCAAGAAGAAAGCACAACTCCCTTTATAAATGAAGAGTTTTATAGTGAAGTTACATTGAATAAACTGAACTGTGCTACGGATTATTCATGACCACCTGATATGAACAAAATAACTATAGCGTGGGATATGGAATTTCTTCCTCTTCTTCTATGGCGTCACAGTTCGGAGTCGAACCTTAGCCTCCAGAATCATCCGCCTCCATTTTTCTCTGTCCTTGGTGATCGATGTCGATCGTGGGATATGGAATTTACACACGGTTAATGGCAAGTAGAACTAATCACCAGAGTTTAAATATGTTGAAGGACTGACATAATCTGTTAAAAGGTGACAAAAGCTGTTTGAGTGAGGGCCAAGAACAAATTAACAGATGAAGACTGTTTTCCCAAGGCATCTAGAATTTAAGTAATTATTGAGTTTGAGTGAAAACAATTCTCTGTCTGATGAAATTATTATTATCAACCTTTGTTGATTATAATATTAAAAATTATTATTATTGTGTTAAGCCTTTGTTAAGAAACGTTTCGGCTCCAACATCGGATCCCACCATCAGTGTCTAGATTGGCACAGTGTCCGCCAATTCATCCGAGAGGAGCGCTCTGTCAGGAATGCCTGAACAGAGCGGAAGTCGGGGATCGTGGCGGTCGCCAGCTTTAGCGCGGCGCCTTGGCACCTCGCCTCGACCTTGACCGAAGGGAGAGCTTGGGATAGGGAACGAAGCAATTGTGTATAATTCCTGTTGTCAGGAATTACAATAGGAGGAATGCGTGGGGTAGACACAGTTTCAGATGTAGAATACTCGCGCTGTTACCATGACTTGAAGGCTGCTGTGCAACTGAGGCGGGCGGCGGAGTTTGGGCCAGTTTTCGCTTGCGCTTGGCAGATTTGCCTTGCACAAACGAGAACTGTCCGTCCCCCGACCCAACACTGCACATTGTAACAGCACTATTATCACTTTCACAATCATTAATATCACTTTCGTGGGGAAGAGGCGTTAAAAGAAAGCCGGGTGAGCATGTCTCCATTAAGGAGGCGAGCGGCGCCGGCAGAGGATTCGGAGGCGTATTTGACGCCATTTCGGACAAGCCGAAATGAAACGTCCACGCTACGGTAAGGATTGAGGGAGCACCAGACACTGACACTGAACAACACAGACCGCACAGCACACGGAAACGAAAACACTCCCGCACAGGTTAAATAAAAACTGTTTAGCACTGTAGATGTGTTGAATCTGATGTAGTAGAAGATGCTGATTACGATAATGATGATTATGATGATGATGAATAAACAATATTTCCGCACAAATTGACAAAATTTTGCAGAGCAAAAACTGACACAGCCTACCCGGGCAAATGCTCTAGGTAGACTTCCCCTATGTGTTTTGCCTGAGAAGGAACACTTTTGTACCAGTATGTATAACATCTTAACTTGTGTTATAACGTAGGGAACCCGCGTTAATTGATTATGCCAATTAAACAGGCTGCCTTCGTTGTGACGAGCTGTAAATTAATCACAACAAATAAAACAATTCTTATATCGGGATATTGGGAAGAGGAGACTGTTGATTTATGCACTCATTTTACTCGGTACTCAGAGACATCTCTTTATTACATTATGCGATTAAGTTCTCTATTTAAAGTTCTCAACAATATAGTTTACAATATGATTATATATATATTACTCTTTCACAAGGGCCCTCAAAATATGATGTACATCTATTTAATTTATTCCACGGATCCGGGATTGAATATATTAAGTTAATAATGGTCACCTTGCCATATACAATATTGAAAATTGAACCATTTGAAGAATGGACTTTATTAATCTTTTAAAACAACAAAAGTCTTAGTTTAAACTTTTACTCTTTTGCTATAACCAGTGTTATTAGATTACAGACTACATGTTACATATAATGTCTGTCTTTTAAAGTCTTTAAAATGGTGAGTTAAATTGTCTTTTGTGGGTTATAATTTTAGTAACTCATAACCATGGAAGACAAGCCTCCATGTCACCTGTGTGTTTCCTGTAGTTGCTGCAGAATTGGTTCTTCGGTCCTCGGTGTGTTTCCTGAAGGTCTGTCGTTACCTTAGTATCTGGTGACGGTGAAGTTCCTGAAGTATGTTAAATCATTCTGGGTGTGGTACTCTCATCTTAGACGACTGTAGTAATTCTTGTAGTTAGAATAAATAAATAGAAAGTTTGTTTCACTGTTATACACTTCAGATGATTATAGATTAGTTGAATATCACCTTCATGTTTGTAGTAATGTATGAATTACATAGTTTGTTATTTATTCATTGAGAGAGAGATGTCATCGCCGCACAAATTTAGTTATTTAAATATTCATTGAACCAACCATTCACATGATAATATACACGTCGCGAAACAACGCTGTACGCAGCTTACGGCGTGAGCGCTCCATTGCAAGTGGGTAAAAATAGTTAGGGCGAGAGTAGTAATCTCGCGACAATTACTAGTCAACATAAAAGTAGTTCCATCTTTCTAATTTAATTAAAGGACTAAAGTTTGATTAAATAATTAAGTAGGGATATTCTTAGTTACAATCGCTATCAAAGTACATTATAGTGGTCTTGTTTAATTATTTAAATAATAACAAATTTACAATTATATTTAGTTTGTTTTGGGGTCGGAAAACAAGTTAATTCTGGTTAGTGCCTGTTTATGCAGGATTAATTAACAAGCTTTACCCTTTCTGTACAATTGTATTCCCTTTTAATGTATTATTAGACTTTTTATTAAATATTATTATTATTTAATGATAGCAATAAGATTTAGTTTAAAATGTGAGATTTTATTAAAAATTTAAAATTTCTCAGCCTATACATTATCAACTTAATTAATTAACATATTTTTTATTAATGAAATCGTCACATATGATCTAAGCTGGAAAGCAGCGTCAACCAATCAGCATCAAGTGGTACCTGATTGGCTTGTTAGCACAGCATGGCAGATCTCATTCAATAGGAGGCTTTCTCCCTTTCGATTCATCGCCATGGAACCATGTTTGTAGATCTCCACGGACTCCATGTGCAGCCGACGGTGGTAGGCAGTCACCGAAGACAAGATCTTGGTCTTCTCAAAGAGGACGCGTAACTGTGGAGACCAAGGCCTAACTTGATAATAATATGAATAACATGTCTGTCGGCATCCAGGTCACTTATAATGACAAATAATAAATAAATATATTTACCTTTTCCTGTCTCGTGGCCACTTGTATTAACGCAATGATATTATTTACGAGTTTCCATACTATGTATCGTCATCAGAATATATATTAAAATATAATCACTCAAAGAGGTCGTTAAAATTTAAAACATTAAAATCACAATATCGAAACCAAATAAGTATTTATACGAAGCGAGTGCGCACTCGACGATAGCCGGCCGGACACTGATTGATATCAGTTGGAGATAAATTTTAGTGCTGTGTCATATAATGGATTCGACTTGAAATGCAAGTGGTCGTTTAATACAAAATTGCGGTAGTATTTGTCATTATGTGCTCTATATATTTCAAATTCCTCACGTGCATTTAAATAAGTGCCTTTACCACAGACATGTAAGGGTTTCAAATTGGTGTCAAAGCTTGTATAATTATGGTTCTCCTGTATAAGATGACGAGCATAGTTAGACTTTATACAAGATTGTGTTGTCAAGTCTTTTACATTATGCTTTGGAGTGTGCTCAACGAAACGTTTATAAAAACCTCTCCCTGTCTGACCGATATAAAAGCATTCGCAGTCATTACAAGAAAGCTTATAAACACCTGTTTTCATTTCCAAAGGTGTACTGGTTCTATTACAAAGTCTATTAAGCAGATTGTTACTGGTTTTAAATGTTACAGTTCTATTGTTACTATTTAATACTTTTGATAAAATTTTGGGCATAATACTGGTGTAGGCTGTTGAAATAAAGGTTGGTTCCTTATCTTGTATCACTCGTGGTTTTGACAATATACGCTTATGCTTTTTAAGGAGATTATCAACCATGGAAGATGTGTAACCATTGGCAACATCAATGTGTTTTATAATATTTAATTCAATTCTAAAATCATTTCCATTAAGAGGTATCGTGAACAACCTGTGTATGAAATAATTATAAGCCGCCGTTTTCTGCGAGAATGGGTGGTGTGAGTCAGCAGGTATGGTTACATCTGTGGTAGTAGGTTTCCTATATATACTATATTTCAATTTATCATCACATTTGCTGATGGTCAGGTCAAGAAAATTCAGTTTGTTATCTATTTCAGTTTCATGTGTAAATTGAAATATATTTGTATATATATTTTAACATATATTCTGATGACGATACATAGTATCGAAACGCGTAAATATTATCATTGCGTTAATACATGTGGCCACGAGACAGGAAAAGGTAAATATATTTATTTATTATTTGTGATAATAATAATTTCAAAAATGTCGAAGCCGGCCGTAAAAGCTCAGTTCTTCTTCTGGTTTTTCTCGTTTCTATTTGGCCGTAAAGGGCACTTGGTTTTCCATGAAAACATATGAATTCTTTCTTACTAGCTTGTCGTAGACCTACCTGTTCTTTTGTCGCTTCTTGATATCTTGCCACCTAACATTTTCACTGTTATGTTTTTGAAGTCTTCTTCCGGTATGGATTTCGTCAAAAATGTCTTGTATGACAACGTTTCACTCATATTACAATGAGTGTCCTCAGGTCTAAGTGACTAAAACGCCGACAAGCGAACTCACTTACATAGTGTAGAAGTGGCGGTGGGTCGTCCGGTAAGTGGACCCAATGATACTCACTGTAATATTAGTGAAACGTTGTCATACAAGACATTTTTGATCTGGTCCATACCGGAAGAAGACTTCTAAAACATAATGGGCACCGGCCGCGGAAGCCTACGTGAGAATATTTTTATTATTTATTTTTTAGTGGGGGTCCTACAGTCTATGCCGCATCCCGCAATTTGATCGCCATTTCTCCCTATCCTTCCAGTCATCATCTTCAATAGCTCGACCTCTCATGCTTTTGGTAATTCCTGTTCTCCATTGTGTTGCCAGTCTTCCTTTTCTTCTTCTGTTTTGTGGTGTGTAAGTCAATGTTTTCTTTGTTAGAATTAAAGAAAACTAAAAACTTGTTTTCGTGATTTTCACTCGTCATTTATTTAAAAAATTAATAACCACGACAGCTGTTTCGGCACACAGTGCCTTCTTCAGATGGTAAGAGCTGACTAATCATAAGATGGTCAGCTCTTACCATCTGAAGAAGGCACTGTGTGCCGAAACAGCTGTAATGGTTATTAATTTTTTAAATAAATGACGAGTGAAAATCACGAAGACAAGTTTTTAGTTTTCTTTAATTCTAATATACTGGATTTTCATCAAGTAAAGGCCTCCAGTATCAATGTTTTCTTTGGCCATCGCTTCTCCTCCATCCTCATTACGTGACCATACCATAGCAACTGTCTGGATTCTGTTTTGTGGTGTGTAAGTCAATGTTTTCTTTGGCCATCGCTTCTCCTCCATCCTCATTACGTGGCCATACCATAGCAACTGCCTGCATTCTATTCTTTCTGCTGTTGTAAATACGCGGCCTGTTTTCCTTCTTGTATCTTCGTTTCTAACATGTTGCATTCTAGAACATGTTAGAAATGATAAAATGTTTCTAAAGTGTCAAAAAAAAGTGCTAAAAGCTTCGACAAATTGCCTCGGAATACGGATGCATAATTTTACCGTTATTTGTAAATTAATTTTACCTGTATGTTGATTTTCGTTTCTGTAATTGTTAGTAGGTGTATATCAGGCACCCAGCTATACTGTAAGATTTAAAAGCAGGGTCTTTATGGAGTCCTCGTCACTTGTGATTACAAACAAATAAGTGAGTAGAACAGATTAGTAGCTTTATAATCATAATCAGTGTTTTGATAGCTGTAGTTAAGGAACGCTAGAACTAGGAGAAAGGAATAATTGAAATGTGGAGAGGTAAAGTCGTTATTTATTGTGACAGGCGGCAAACAATTTTTCATCTTTTTCATATCAACGTTGACTTTCCATCAAAAAACACCACTCACAGATCTGCTCACATTTCAGTCTGTTTTTACTACAGTACATCATATATAAATCAGTAATCTGGATGAGCGCCTGTTTCTGACATGCTGATGGATCGGTTTCTGTAGTCGGCGAAGGAATTAGTTTTCCATTTCAGAAATTTACAAATGACACTCTGTAACAAGACGCAAAGTAATTATTGTCGTTTAGAAACTAAATTGTTTGTTCCTTTTGAATTTTATTTACTTGTTAAAGAAAAGACATATATTGAAACATTAAGTTAAAACCTCATAATAATGTGACATTCGCCGAAATACTTCTCCTTATAAAGGAAGTTTAGTTGATAGCAAAAATATAGGTACGGACTATTAAATTTATAAGAACATTAAAAATTGTGTAATTTCTAGGACGTGTAAGTTAATAGATTGATATGTGGTCGAGATTGTTATTACTGTTTTATTTATTATATAAATTTATTATTATGTAACTTGTTGTTACATTTATTGTTATATATTGTTTGTCGTTGCATATGTTATTATGTGTTATGTTTATTATTATATATACGCTTAATATGTTACTAATTAATAATTATATATCTGCACGATGTGTATTTATAATGTTTGTGTTGTGCGGGGCAATATTTCTCATTTTATTTTATTATTGCTGGTATTTAAGCGAATATTTGATGTAGTTTTTAAATCGTACCAGTTCCTGTGTATTTTGTTGCAATGTTTCTCTTCACTAAGCACCTTCTAGTTTAATATACGTTACTACATCTCTATGAGAATTTCTGTATCATTTACAAATTCATTTTTATAATTTTTGTGGTCGCTAATGACCGATGCTGTTGCAGGGACCTGTTAAATAAACAAGTATAAAAAAATGTGACGTTATTTTTTTCTTGTATTCAAGTAAAAATGTAATTGATTAATGAAATGTTATTAGGTCTACAGAAAATAATTTCTTGAAACTGCACAATAAATTTAAGTGTAGTGAATCACGGTTTTCATCCTGATGAAGGCAGGTAGAAATTTTAGAAAATAATGACGGTCTAGTTAACATGGTAATTTGCAACCCCTACCGGAAATTTCCGTCCTACTAACACCTGTCCACACCGTTACGGCTCTTCATCGCATTCTTTAGAATATTAAAACACATTTGAGGAATGCCTTTGCTTCCTTGGCTCAAACAGTTCTTATTCCTGTCAAGCAAGCAAAAACATTTCTCAGATTTGGTTTAATATTTCGAGGAATACGATGAAAGGCCGTGTCGGTGTGGACAGGTGTTAGTAGGACAGAAATTTCCGTGTGGGTTGGTGGTTTTCGTTTTGTGATACAGTGACAAGTATGCGCGGGCGGTGTGGTGTTTAGCAGGTAAGAGGGGGTGTAAATACGGAAAAAGACAGCTGTTCAGTCCTTGTTAGGTCTTTCAACCACCACACACAGGTAAGAAAGATTCATTTTAGTTTACATTATTTTGTAGTCGTCATATCATCATCATCATCATCATCATCATCATCATCATCATCATCACCACTCCAAGGATTAGGCCCTAGACCTAATCATAAAAATTAACAATAATTGTAAAATAATGAGAAATATTTATTTGAAATCAAAATTACAAAACACTTAAAAATAAATTTTAGTTGAAAAGACTGCCGTGAATTCTGGCGGTTCAATACTGTTCCAAAAAATCACTCTGTATATAATACTGAAGTTTTAATTGTGTTAATAGCAAACTTTGCCTTTCTTCTTTGAGACGCTCATTTAACTTGTACTATGTACTTGTACTATGTGTACTTGTAAACATAAATCATGCATACACCCAATACAACCACTAACTGACGTCACTAACAACTGCAACATTAGCAGCGTTAGTGTACTGTGCCACTGATATCCGTACAGTTAGTAAAAATATTTGCTTTTAACACAGTTCTTGTTAAAGTTTTCATTACAAACATGAAGTGGTACATAATAATTACCGGTAATGGTAAATCGGAAGAGGAGAACTGAAGTTATTCCAACATAGGTCTGAACATAAGGGAAATCGGGACATGACGATTAGAAACAAACAAATGTATTCGTGTAATCCAGTAGAAGTAAATTTGTAGTATAGCGTTACTTTACAATAAATTATTATTACTCAAGTAAAAATAAACTATATTTACCATGTTATGTCCTGTTTTAATTAAAAATGGATGCTTATTTTCATTCTAATCTGTTAAGTCACAAAATGAGATCTTGAGGTAGACACGAGTTTGACGTGTAACGGCTACTTAGGCCGTTACGTAAAATTTAAGAACTAGACCGCTTGGCCTAGACGGAGAGAAAAAACATGTGCTGGAGCCCAGAGTGACAGGACTTGCAATAAAACACTCATGTAACCATTAACAACTTTTTATTAGTGTTTTTCTTTTTTTTTGTTATAATAGGTTGATTTAATCCTTCAAAAATGAGTTCTAATATGGTTCATTTTTTTAACATAATTAAAATTTACAAAGATTAGTTACAATATTAATTTTAGAAACACCTGGGCTTCTGATACCCCTTGTGTAGAGCATATCTTTACATTTACATATAACGTCAATTACTCTTGATTAAAAAAAAAAACGGGTGGAGTTGTTGTTGAGTGTTTAGTAACTGGAAAGCTCCCACCTGTACTTTGAAGAACTGAAATGATACCAGGTAGAGACGTGGCGATGAGTATTGTTGATGGTTCATGAAGAGTTCCGAAGCTCGAGCTCATCTCATTCTGGCCAGCTGTCCCTTGGTGTGTTGCAGGAGAAGTGGTTCAGGGCCTGACGGCGTTGGGGAGCATCCGGGTGCACCATCAACGCAATCTCCTCTCTCCCGGCTGTACGGGGACCCTGTAACATTTTTTATTTGTAGTTGGCCGTCAGAAAACACAGCTACCACTTACACTCTCGCCTCGGAACACACACACTACCCGCACTGTCACAATTATTCTTTTTTACACTATAGTTGCTCTTACTAATTTTTTGATAATACGTAATAAGATAATGAACCGTTACTGTATAATGGTAACATTTACTTTTAAATTCATTTACGGTTAAATGCAAAGTAGACCGGAATTAACGTGTGATTCCCTTTTACAGTAGACTTTACAACGATCACACACACACATGTGGAGATCACACACATACACAAACGCAACACAGATAACCCATTATTAATTTAACATCGAGGTTAACCTTGAATAAAATAATTAATTCTCACCTGAGACTCTTTAGAATTTTACGAAGTCATATAGAAAGCTGAACACGTACTTCGCCCTGCCGTCAGACCACAAAGCACCCTGTCAGAAGGTTGGAGACGAAATGAGAAAGGACTATGTATTCTGCGTTCTCACATGATGAAGAAATTCACCTTGTTTCGAATGGTCGAACTTAACCTTCGGCCACCAACGCATCAGCTGTGACGGTTGGCGGCTTACTAGATCGCGTCGATGTGGGGGAGACACAGCCTTACTAATTGCGTTAGCTGTCTCGTCCAGCGACCAACAAGCCTTGGTGGCACCGATAGTTTACATCACGCCGGGAAACTTCAAACGCCGGCACAGACGTATCTTTGTGAAGAACTAATCAAGTCGCTATGTTTGCAAATCCTGTAAATGGAATAGTACAATAAGCGGATTACGAGTAGAGCGCACCGACTTAAAGCCAGCTGACAGACAGCTCTTGATACCAAATTCAACACGCTCAACATCTGTAATTTAAACAGTGTAAATCTCTAACGTAGTATTAAGACTTAAAAATGATTTAATGAGTCTTTTAATAAAGTACAAATTAAAAGATTTGCAGTGTAGTATAGATGTCAATATTTTCGACATTTATATGTATATATATTACAACGATCCCTTTTATCTAACACAATTATCTAATATTTTAAATGTTAGATAAAACGTTACTTACCCGTGAGATTACTTTACCTGGGCGCCAGAACAAATCCCAGATACAAATGACACGGTTTCAGCTTAGCTCAGCGCATGGAGACACTCTTTCTCAGGATTCGTTCAGTGATTGTGGTTTTCAAGGGGAATCGTTACAAATAACACTATAATATTTGCTTGATTATTTTAATTAACGTTTTAATCAATTATTTTTAAACTTGAAAATGCTAATGGTAGGACTTATTTCTACCCTAACACTTATAATTATGAAACCCCTACTTCATCTTGAGTAGTTAAAACAAAAAGAATATTTCTTTTTGTAAAGAGGGGTTACAAGTTAATTAAAACTAGGCTAAGGCCTAGAGAAGCTAAAAATTGTGCTGGATCCAGTGAGACGGGACTTGCAATGAAAACTCAAGAATTAAATAATTAACAAATCCCCTTTTATTATTCTATCTCATAATAAAAATATAATGAATAAATAAATACAACAGTCATCTTTAATT
Organism: Magicicada septendecula; assembly: GCA_034769895.1. Taxonomy (NCBI): domain Eukaryota; kingdom Metazoa; phylum Arthropoda; class Insecta; order Hemiptera; family Cicadidae; genus Magicicada; species Magicicada septendecula. The sequence continues at coordinate 1,420,569,684 of CM068367.1, read as the reverse complement.
CCCCTTTAAAAATAGCTAAAGAAATAAGTATACTGTCTCAACAAGGCCACCTGAAAAATATTAACTGAATCCAAGAAAATAATTGCTATGTCACACCATCAAAGAATTGAAATTTAAAATAATCATTAACCTCAAAATAAAGCTCTCATTAAACTATTTATTAAAATATAAAATTATATCATGTGTTCCTTTTAAAATGCAGTATATAAATTAATGAAGATAAATGATTTCATTCCCAGTTACTATTAATAATTAAAATAATTACTCAACCAATTAAATGAACTTTAAAGGTGACACTTCCTATACTTGTTATATAAAATAATTAATTTCCTTAAAGAAATGATCAGCCACGATTATTGTGATAGAATACCTCCCTTAAAAAGAAAATGAAAAGGATATATCCACATGACTACATGTGTTAACTTTCTGTTATAAAAAAAAACCCTGAATAATAAATCCCTATATCCCACCAAAAGTACAGTAATGCATAATATTTATATATATATATATATATCCCCCAAAATGTACATAGAAATATACAGACATAACATGTTCCACAGGACAAAAATACATTATACAACAGTGTACATAAAATACATAAAATACATAAAGGTCTCTTGCCACGCCCTTTTTTATATTACCCTTCTGGTGTATATAAATTCTAACTTTTCCTTTTATAATAATTCGAATTAGGATAATAAATTTACATTTATAATAGTACCCACATGGTGTGGGTTAATTGCACGTCATGTGTATAAGAGAATGTATAGCATACAAATGTCCCCAGGACCTAATAAAAATTCCAAAGTAAGTGCCTAAGTGGCTAAGTGCTAAAATACTTAATTAAGGTGAGAAATAAAAATTGTTTAAAATAATTAACGCCCCCCAGTTATCAGAATTAGTATAAAGAATTTATATATACTTAAATAGGGCCAGTTAATGAAAAGAGAAAAATTGCACAATATTAGCACCTTATAAAAAAAATACACTTGGGTCAGAGACGGACATGTTCATTCAACTTTCGGCTTGTTTCAACAAACAAGTCTCGACAAAGTCTCGACAAACAAGTTGAAAAGTGTTTCGACATGCATAGCTTGGTTGAAACTAGTTAAAAAAAATTCGCCTACCTCCCCAGTAATCTTTTTATACAATGAAATAAACTGATATTTTAAATTAAGAGAAAATATATGTTTTTATGCATAGTAAATTAAACTTGAGAAAATTACTAATAACAAAACTGACTTTAAATCTGTAGCGATAGCCCTATAAAGAAATGAGTGGAAATCTAGGTTGGATGCTATCTTGTAACCATGTCAGTCTCTGAACTGACAATTTACTATAAATATATTGAAATTTTACAATTAATTCTTTTTCTTAGTGTACACACTAAACTGTCCCATCAATTGGGGATCCAAATGAATGTTTACTTGAACGGTAGAAACTGATGGTTATGTATAACTGGTGCCATGTTGATTCTACGTGTTAATTATAAATGGTCGTTTTTCACCTGCTTATGGGTCCAGAAGGATGATCTTTTATGGGTAACGTGGCGATCTCATGATTGGCATGTTGTTGTGGTTGTGGTGAGCTACTTCTCTTCGGTGGCGAGTATGGAGCTTTTAAGATGGAATTTGTTCAGTCATGTAGCCGGACTCTGTCTCTGATCGGCGAACCCTGATCACACATTACATTTTTAGTGAGAGACCACACACAAATGCCCCCACTGTTTGGACACCCTCCAAAATACATATATTAAGGCAACACCTAGTTATGGGCTACATAATGAAACTTGGTAAAATTATTTTGGCCAACATGCCTTATTTAAACTCTCTAACAATGATTCTTTATAAACTGAACCTCACCGAATGTGAGTTGCTTTTTGCAATATAATAATTTATCTTGGCTCTGTAACATCTTATGAACTTATTACTTTGAGTGAAATTGTGGTTACCACGTGGTGCAGAATTTATTTAAAACACATAGTTTTTTACTCCATATAATTTTGAGAACACCATTAATTTGAATTTGACATGATTTACATTTAACGTGCCTGAGTAAGTTCCCATATATATATGTATAAAGTTTTACTGTCATTGTAGCAAAACTTTATACCACTTAATGACGACGCATTGTGCAATAGGTTAAGTGCACAACACAATCTCGTTACATCGGTGTTAATGAAAGTTCAAACTTAATTATTTTGTTGTTAATGTTCTTTAGGTATTAGGGCCGAGATACAGACACTCCAATAATCTAGTTTTATCGGTTTATAAAAACTTTACAACAATTACGTATTTCACAATGCATGATTCGACAAGTGGGTACGCTTACTCAAGCTCACTAAAAAAAACGTTTTCTCCCGTGAAATTTAGTATATAATTAAAATAATGTAATTAAGACTCACCGCAGTCGTTTAAGAAACTATTTTTCCATAGTTGTAAGAAGTAGAAGATGGAATTCTCTCTCCTCTCCACCGAAGAGAAAAAGCGTCCGTCAACCCTGAAGTATTTTGTTAGACAAAACTTAGATAATTCGGCATCGTCAACGTTTGCGTACCGCAATTAACGCCAGGGAGCAGCACGGGAATTTTCGTACCACCGCAAGCCGACTGATGCCGACACCGACCAAACAGTGTAAAATCGAAAACGGTAGTTTCTCCTATCCGCGGGTAGAGCGCAGCACTAATTACTGCCTTGAATTTCGTACTGCCAATAACGTCAAAACTGCCAATAAAATGACTGAACTAGCGCTGAATCTTTTGACTCAGCACAATTACTGAGTGAGTGTGAAAAGTAACGATTAAGACGTTCAAACGACCTATGGCTCTTATCTGGTTTAATTAAGAGATTGCTATCTCCCAAACCAGTGCTAAAGAACAGGTCTGCAATAATTTGCACGTCCAATACTACACCTCACTTTCCATTCAACACTCCTATACTATGTTAGAGCTAATCTTATAATTAAAATACAAAGTGTGATATTCTTAGTGTCTTTTAAAAATTGTTTATTGCTTTTATTATTTGTTTAGTGGTTATTTCATTGATCAATGAATCTATTTCTTACTGTTTGATGCGTTGACCGAAGATAGGAATCCGTAGGGTTCCTCTTTTGATGGTTTTGCACAGAAGAATTGATGTTGATCAATGCTGTAGAAGATGCCCCGGCAATTACAGATGCTGTAGCCTTCTGTCGCACAGGTCCTTCACGGCTGATGATTAATTAATTAATAATTGAATTAATTAACGTTGTTTTACGCAGAGAGAGTTGTTGAACGGTACTAGTTCATCTTCACTGCGGACTACTTCTCGAATTTGAAACTTAATTACACTTTTGCGTGATTGAAAATTTCTGTACGTTATTTATACACGACTAGCGCATTGAAGATCCGAACGAAGAGTGATGCTACCCCTCGCTTTGAGTTGGCGTCAGTTTTAAATACGGGGTTCTGATTGGTTGTTCAAATAAATCATGCGTTTTTCCAGTTTTGACAATCTCGAACAGGTCGACGAAACACCCCGTGACAGGTTTGAAACTGCAGAGAATTTCTAGTTAAAATCGTACTGCCTGTGTTTGCAAATCGATTGATTACAGGTATTTGCAAACGTGTTTTCAAAGATCTGACCACAGAATATTGTTGTTTAGGTCTTTATCTGTGTGTGTGTGAAAACACCTAATTCCTACGTAGCATAATTCTCTCGTTATTCTTTTTCGCGTTCGTCTTCCGTATAACTTCTTCAATTGTTAATTATATTAACTGAGATTGCGGCTACTTATTTAGCTTCACTTGCTGAATACAATGCTGTTTTCAGAATTGCCGTATATTTATTAGTTTTTAAGTTATCACAGGTTGAACTGATAATTTGTATTGAGTAAATTTTCATGTTCGTACCGGTATCGGATGTCGCTGTGACGAGGTTAGAGTGACATGGCTGGTACGCTCTCTCTCTTGCTTACGCTGCTATACTATATACCTCCGTCAGACACTTTTATATAACGCTCAGATAGGACGCTAATATGAATCGTTATAATATATATGGAAACCGTTTTATGTCGACGGAAACTAACGGTCTATCTAGAATTTGACCTTGAGGGGAGGATCAGGGGTCGGGTTGGCTTCATACAAAAGACCAACAAATTTAAGACTAATCAACATTACTGTCTTTAAAGCGGCTGAGAAACGAGTGATATAGTCCTAAAATCAGTCCCACTAAAATAAACTGTAATAAGACAACAAAAATACTCGTTGTTGAAACACTGTTAAAAGATACTTAGTGACTGAATTAATTTTCCTCTGTTGTATACCCTAATGCTGCGTAATAAACCAGTTTCTACATTTAAAAAAAGAACTACAGTACTATGTATATTATCGTGAACAGGTGATAGAATAAAATTGCACAGTCTAAAAATTAAGAGATTAACAAATTTTCTTAAAATTTGTTAAATATTGAGAGAGGAGCTCTGGTAAACGCGGTTTCTCAGTAATAACACCAACAAGAACAACAACATCAACAATAATATTAATAATAATAACAAATACTAAATTGAAGATTGCTTAAGCCAACCGGTTTTTGTTATAATTTACATACATTTTGATAATTTTGTTATTTTAAATCATCATCATTTTCACGGATTAAACCAAGGATAGTTTGTTCCGGTCTCAAATAGGCAAAGTTTAGAGCTGGTCACTGAAGCGCTTTCTCGGACGTCCCACACCTCTCCTTCCCCTCGGCTTATAGTTCCAGAGTTGTTTGGGGATGCGGCAGTCATCCATTCGGAAAAAATGTTCCCACCAATTCAGCCGATACTGCGCGATCCTGTCAAGTATACTCATAATATTCAGTTCCTGCCGTATATCTGTGTTTTTTCTATGATCATGGAGAGTATCACTCTGCCACGTGCTTGAGAAATCTTATTTCAGCCCCTTGGATGCGACTGGCCTGGCCTTTCGTTAAAATCCAATTCTCAAACCCATAAAGAAGTGTGGGAAGAGCCATCACCTTGTAGAATTTTGGGCGTGTTCCTTTACTTGCTGACTTAAGGGTTCGCCCAATGGTCCCGTACATAAGGTTGAACTTATACAACTTATTCACAACGTCGTTGCTTGTATTACAAGACACAGTGTAGCCCAGGTATTTAAAATTGCTAACTTGTTCCAGGACAGCACCATCTATAACAATTTTTGGCCGTACGGGATCAGTTCCACGAAAAGCCATCACCCTGGTCTTACGTGTGGATATCTGCAATCCAGAGTCTTTGCAGATTCGATTTAATAAATGTGTACCCATCTAATGTTACTTTAGATTTTTATTAAAACTTATTTACCAGAGAATTATTTCACTTCTCAAACTTCAATCACTGTGATCTATGACCTTTACATAACTAATGAATATCATTCAAAATGTCAGTACACAGTCCCCATATAGTTTTGTAGTTCACTAACATACATCTGTTGGTACAGTTTTTGTATTAAAAATTATCGTTGTATATGGACGCGTTCGAGCATTGGAAGAATTGAGAGTACCTCAAAAGATTGTGAGACTGGTACTGCTCAGTTTGAAAGATTTAAAAGGAAAAGAAGTTCTGGGAAGAAACAAAACCCGAGATTTTACGATTGGTACTGGAGTAAAGCAGGGTGATTCACTATCTGCAACCCTCTTCAACTTGGTACTACATTATGCTATAAACAAGATAGACTTCAGAGAACACATCTTCAAAAGGACGAGGCAACTAGGAGCATATGCGGATGATATTGTGCTGGTAGCCAGGAACAAAAATGTATTAAAAGATACCTTTATTGAAATGGAGAGGGAAGTAAGCAAAATTGGTTTGGAAGTCAATGAGGCTAAAACAAAATACATGAAAGTGTCTGCAAAGGAAAATAGAGAACTGCTAGACCTTCACACAGGCCATTACTGTTTCCAAGGAGTTACAGAATTTAAGTACCTAGGTGTTATTCTGAATAATGAAAACCGAGTGAGCAGCGAAATAGTAAATAGAATCATAACCGGCAATAGAGCCTACTAACCGATCATTACTGAAATCAAAGCTCCTAACTCCAAGAACCAAACTGATGTTATATAAAACACTGATCAGACCTGTTGTTGCTTATGCATCCGAGACATGGTCTCTCATAAATAAGGATATAAGCGCTCTAAGAATTTTTGAAAGAAGAATATTGAGACAGATATTTGGACCGGTGAAGGAAGGGAAGGATCCGAAATAACAGTGAGATAAATGAGTTGATTGGAGGACAAGACATGGTGAGGCACATAAAATCAGCTAGAATTAGATGGCTGGGACACGTATCCCGTATGAATGTTACGAGGATGCCCAAAACTATATTAAGTGGAACGATATTGGGCAAAAGAAGAAGAGGCAGGCCTCGAAGAAGATGGCAGCAGGATGTGGAAGAAGATCTGAGAAAGATGGGCATTACGAACTGGAGACTGAGGGCAATGGACAGAGATGAGTGGAGACGGATCGTAGCGGAAGCCAGGGCTCACCATGGGCTGTAGTACTGGAGAGTAGTAGTAGTAGTAGTAGTAGTAGTAGTAGTAGTAGTAGTAATAGTAGTATGGACGCGTTCGATTTCTTAAATAACGTGTATTTCGCTACATCTATGGCTCAATTTATTGACTTTAATCATCTCTCAATCATAACCGTAGACAAATATAACAATCAACATTTTATCATACACTGATAGTTTTGTTTGTTATACTTTTCTTTGTAGGATGTAATTTGAATCATCATTACTATCATCACTACTCCAAGGACAAGGCCTTAGACCTGTTCCGGAACCCATCTCCTCCTCGTTCTACCGACATCTTTCTTCCCAGTTGGGTGATAACCCAAGGCAGCCATAGGTAGACGGATATCAGGCATGTGATTCAACTGTACCATCTCCTTCTGTGGTCCTCAATCTTCTGGTGCAATGATACAATGTTTAAATCCTTGTTCCATCTCCGATCCAAGAGAGAACAACCTCGCGTCCCTCTTAGAAATTTCATTTCGGCTGTCTGAATCCTCTCCACGTTTCTTTTACCAAGAGTCCATACAGTCACTAGCATACAGGAATGTATCACTAGATACAGTTTTATAAAATTTCATTCGGCTATCTTTCCGTGTTTTATGAATCGTTCCACAGATTTTGTTAAATTTTGTTAGCTTACTATCTCAATCAATATCAGTTTCACATGAGATATTACAACCCAGGTAATTAAAATGACCAACCTGTTCCAAAATCTGATTATTCACGACTATCTTAGTTTTTATAGGATACCTGCCCTTAAATGCCATTGTTTTAGATTTTGTAGGAGTGATAAAAATTTGAAAGAGAGTAATTTAAATTTATGTAGATATTTAAAGTCGCTTATTATTGATGATTTAAAATAAAAATCATTCAACCTTTATTATCTTTGTTTATCTGATTTCTTTTAGCAGTGGGAAAATTTTTCTCCGCTTTTGTGGTCTCAGAATCTCTGCTATGAATTACAGCGATACAACATTTTAATCATTGGAATGGGATGCATTTGGCATACTACCAAACTGGTCCTGTGTTTTCGTGTCTTGCTTTTGTGCCTAAGAAGCATAAGAATTCATTACCTTAATGTAACTGAAACCTTGCCAACATGATTTTAAAAATATATTCCCCGTTTATATTTACTTTTCATAGAAACTAATGTTTAATTTAATTTACAAATATTTACTTTCTTTATTTATTTTATTCTGGTTGGTCATAGGTCAGAGAATGTCTACAAAAGAAAGGCCTATACTATCCATAATTAGTGTCAGTAACTTTTTGTCACCAACAATAGAACGCGTATCGTTGTCAAACCTCTTTCCTTGAACTTTCCAGTGCATTCTTGGTCATACACTGTTTTCAACCCTCTCCTACCTAACATACACTTCAAATCTTTCAGTTGAAATCCAACCTCTGAAGATGCCGTAACTGATAAAACAATTGTCAGGAAAGCAAACATTATCTAGGAAACTATCTTCTTCTTCTTCTTCTTCTTCTATGGCGTCACAGTTCGAAGTCGAACCGTAGCCTTCATAATCATCCGCCTCCATTTTCCCCTGTCCTTGGCGATCGATGTCCATCGTTTTATTTTAAGTAAATTATCAGCATCCCTTGCTACTGCGTCAATCAAGCGTACCTTGGGTCTTCCCACAGACCTTCTACCCTTGATTTAACTAAACAGTACCTTCCTAGGTATTCGGTTGCCTTCCATCCTAATGATGTGTCCTGGCCATTGCAATCTATGCAGTCGGATGGTGGTGTCCAGATCATTGTCTTTATACAGCTTGTATAGCTCCTCATTGTAACGCATTCTCTATATCCCATTGACTTGGAGCTAGGAAACTATACCAAGTGTTTATTTATTCAGTTTAAGTGTTAATACAATTTTCTACCGAGAGTCGAGCGACTATTCGATCAGTGTAAATTATCAATTTTTAGGACACTGGATTTGGTTTAATTCAGTAAGAGAAAGTTTATTGACATTTTATGTTTCCAAAAACGTAATTGTAATATTAAAATACCGGACGTAATCGGAGACTATGTTTGTTACTTTACAACATTCCGACTGCGTGGGCTATAATTAAGTCTACTGTGTATTTTTGAAGATGTGTAATTGAATTTCGCCGTAGTCGTTCAGCGTTTTAAATGTTACACTTTGAAGAGAGCGGGTAAAAATTTAATGGCAAGCGACGTGTATATATATATATGGACCGACCTAAAATCGCTGTAAACGTTTTCCAATAATGTGAGATATGTAAAAACGCCAAAGTGTGTGAGTTATGAGTTTTTGTGCATCGCTTTAATCTCACATCCGACACACATGCTGCTGCTAATTTGATTATAAAGCATTCCATAATATACTGTTACAGCGACAGCTTGGTACTTGATTTTGAAACAACGAATTAAATTATTAAGAAGGCAGCATGATTTAGCGCTAAAATTTTATGAAAACAAAAACTCTCCGGCCTCTAATGTAAGAAATCGTTGGACTTACAATTACAATTACAATTACAATTACATATCCATTAGTATTTCGGTAGCTATCTTTTATTGACCTTGAATGAAGTCTGGAACAGTCGATGAAAAGCTGAAAAGATCAGCTGATTAAAGGCAACGTACAACGTAATAGGCTTTGAGCCTTATCTTGCGAAAAAAAGAAAAAGAAAAAGAAGAAGAAGAAAAAGAAAAAGAAAAAGAAAAAGAAAAAGAAGAAGAAGAAGAAGAAGAAGAAGAAGAAGAAGAAGAAGAAGAAGAAGAAGAAGAAGAAGAAGAAGAAATTTTAATCTATCCATGTGTGCTATTGCTTGTATATTACGTGATGTCAAAATTTTTCTCGTTTCATTAAACATTATATTTGACTAATTTATTTTGCGTTAAATATTCTTTATGTTTTTAAAAACAAACCACACCAACACATGTAAATAAGAAATACATTTTCCAATCACACCAGTACTACACTGTAATCGCTCTAAAACAATTAAAAAACCTAGAAAATTTTAAGGTTTTCAGAAAGTATATGTAATTTAGAAACGCCTTTACCTTTTATCAACACTTGTAATATTTATATTTGATCCCAGTTTCTCTGGTAACAATCATTATAGTCTCATATTTTTATCCTATACATTCACTCTATTTTCTCCGTGTGCTTTACTGAGTGCATATCTGTAATACAGACAACGGATAATTAAATATCTTGCATCCGTGGTTTAATGAGGCTCAGGTTACTTGTCTAGTCTGGCTGACTACCGGTGGCTTGTCAGCTGCTGCATGATTAATGTCAGATTACACTGCAACGTTGCAGATCATTCTCCTTGCACTGAGCTCTTAGCTGGGTTACATAACTGACCATTAATTCTGATTTCTACACTTATCCTCACATTATATTATGTTTTATATGCGCTCAGTCTACAAAATATGACGACTTATACATTTCATAATTACAGAAGCAGTAAACACTGTATAACTCTGAATAACACTGTACACAAAAACACACAAGCGCGCGCGCGGACGCACATATTTTATTAATGTCAGGTGGAAAGGTAATTATCCATGTTTGAAGTAGACTTTTCTAAACTATTGATAAGTATTACTCTTGTCATTGTCAAGTAGAGGTTAGGGCACCGTATTGCCCTTGGGGTGAGAAATTGCCCCTAAAGACGGATGACCTTCCATTGGTCAACAACGTACGATGTGGGAAAGGCAAGGAGAAACCACTTCGTTAAAATCCTTATGGATGTCTCAACAGGGAAAACTGGTCTCTTTAGTCTGGTAAGACAGCCAGTTTATGGGAGAACACCCAAACAGATAATCGGGCTGGACATTAAGCCTGAAGGTGGCAGCCCCACCATACGTCTTACAGTGCGATTTGCTAGTAACATATCCAGGGGACATATTCATTACTAAATTGTTTCGATTAAGCATAATTAAAGAATATATTAAAAATAAACAAACAATTTTTCTGATTCAATACGTATTTTTTTACGAATCTAAGAAATGTTGAATTAATCTATTTACAGACTACAGAAGCCAATCCATTAGGCTGTCAGCAGCAGACCTTCATTCAGAGTACTAATTTCTATATGATGTACTGTAGCAAAAAACAAGCTGGAAATGACATAGAAAATTACTAGTGAAATGTGAGTGAGTTTTTGGATAAAAAGTCACCGTTGAGATGAAGAAAATGAAAAATTGCTCGTCTTGTGTGACACAGTAAATAACGATTTCATATCTCTCTCTACTTGCAGTCTGCCTCTAGTCAAATATTCTTTAGCCCTCTTTGTTTTTTTAGTAATCGTTTTGCGTACGGAAACAGAGGTAATTCATATTTTGATAAGGCCAAGTTTAAACTTTTTTAGTATTTAAATTAAATACGTTTACACAAATTAAATTAATTTTAAGTTTTAAATTTAAATGTTAAAGTTTTTAAGTATTAAAATTTGTAATTTAAAAATTATTTATTTATGTTTTTATTTTTAAAAGTCATCTTATGTTATTAACGTAAGATATTTAGTCGGTAGGCTCTAACGTTTAATTGCCCAAACTTAGGCACACGTTCCTATGAATCCGGATGAGATGGAATCTTGCAATTGTTTTTGTGTTTCATGTACATGTTTTAATCCCTACTGACTCAAAACTATTTAAATTTTATATCTATTACAATATTTATATTTATTTTTATTTTATAAACCTTTTTCAAGAAAAATTAATAAACGTTTGTTTTTCCAGCACCCACATTATACACTTGAGTTCTACAATTCTGCTTTAGAAGGTAGACAACGGTGACTTACATGAGTCCTAAAAATTTTTCATTATCCTATGTAGCACAATTTCTGAGGTATGTAATATTTTAGTGTTGAAAAATATGGTTTATCAAAAACGCGTTTAAAGCATATCAGTGGGAACTAACAAAAATACAAGTTCGTGACCAAAACAGTATTTTCACGCTCATAAACAAACATACATGCGTCCACATTGATGATTTCAGAGTTGTCAACATGAAGTACAAAATATCCCCTTTTACACAGTAAAAAACCACATTATTTTAATATTCATGTTTAATCTGTTACCCAAGTCACTTGATCGAATTAATAAATTATTTTACCTTCAATTATGCGCCTTGTGACTTCTTGTAAATCTCGTCTATGACGCGTTTCGGAGACTATGCTCCATCATCAGATATTAAAATAAAAAATAAAACTATATCACTCTTTCGAGATCGTTACATAATAAAAATGTTAAACTTGCATATGAACTGCACGCGAATTTGGGTGCGCACCCGTTCAAGTTCAATCTCCTAGTGAGCGGTTGCTACCTTATCGTAGTCTTAGCGAGCAGACTCAAGGCGGTATCGTACAAGCGGTTGGATGCAAAGTTCAGTTGGTCATTTAACACGAAATCGCGACTGCTTAGGTTTGCGTATGCACTATAAATTTCAATCTCCTCCAAGGCATTCATGAAACGGGCCTTCTTACATACATGCATAGGTATTAAGTTGGAATTAAAGTCTGTGTAATTATGATTGTGTGAAGTCAGGTGTCGGGCGTAATTAGATTTTATGCTGTTATCATTTCTTATTTTCTTGGGTATATGGAAGAAACCTCTTCCTGTCTGTCCAATATAGAAGCAATTGCACTCATTGCATATTAACTTATATATACCCGTTTTTTCTTCTGGAGGTGTGTTTTTTCGGTCTGAGAATGCTTAGTAACTGAGAAGCATTCATATAATGTGTTTGTTTCTGAGTTTATTTATACACTTAATTTCGTGCCGTCTCCCTTGTTAAGACAACACAAAAGTCGGGAACTAGTTCAATTCTTTACCAGTAAATTAAACTAGCTGCCGTTGTTAGTAAAAATACTTACCAACAAATTACAAAACAATTATGATATAGGAAATTGACAAGGTTTGCATAAATTTATTCACTCACTAGGTGTTAGCGAAAACATCTCTTTATTGCTATTCAAATATTATGCTTGATTTTAAAGAAAAGTTATTTTAGTAAATTTTGCTTTTACTGCTTCAAAGATCTTAAGTATATTATTCGTTTTATCTCAAAATTTATTCATATAGATGTTAGTTTTAATACCACGGATCCGGGTCTCAACTTTCTCAAAATAATTAATTTATCAAAACTTCAACCATATTATTGGAAGAATAATATTGGTGATACTCTACATTATTATCTTACATTTATCTATACATTGCGGTTACTATTACTTCATTACAAAATTACAAAATTTACAAATCTGATAATTTGTTCTTTACATTGCTAAAGTTCTTTAAAGTTCTTTGTTACTTCTTTTATTAAGGTGAAATTTACAAAAGTTGTGGTTTGATATCACCTGAATTTCATATGAGGTTGTTGTTGTATCCTTGGGGCATCTCCTGTCGTCTTCTAAGGGTGGAGTACGTTGTTCCTGGTGAATCTACATCGGGTTGATTATTTCTGCTCTCGAAGATCGGTTGTTTACTTGAAGTTCCAACTGTTGTAGTTTCACTTTCCTTGGTCCAGACTTTTGTAGTTCACATTTTTTTATTTTATTATAGTTCTCACTTTGCAGTACTAAAGTCTAGTAGTTACCTATCTTACACTTACATTTTATATTTTAAAAGAGATGTGTTGGCTACCTTTTTCTTTCTGTATGTATTCTCACTAACTCTACACACTACATTATTCACAATAAAACCATCTCACGCTGGATATACTTTTAAGGACATACACTTACGTGTATGTACACAACACCAAAACTCACATCTTGTCATGGGGAAGTTCTACTGGCGAATGCGCGTATAGTTTAGGGGCGAAGGCTCAGTAAGCTGGTGCGTATTTACGCACTAAGAAAATAGTTCGTACTTTATATATTAATAATTATCCATTAATTAGAATGTAAATACTTTATGTTAACTTTATTATGACGTATGGATTTCTTTATTTATATAGTCGCATTTTTAATAATTAAAGTAATTATTATTATTCTCTACTTAATACCTTTCTTGGCGTGTTGGTACTGGAAAGTTTCAAGTTGATTCAGGAATCTGGGTATAGGTAAGGGTGTATGATACTCTTACTTATTAAAATTAAAAATTTTAATTTGTGCGATTTTCGATATATTTAAAATCGTCACAATTTCATATACTATTTTATTCAGAACAGTCCAAATTTTAGTAAAACAACTAAATTAAAAAAAGAGTGAACATTTTTAATTTTTTACCTTCAAAATTCCCTTAAATCATAAAAAGCACTTTCAGCCTGCGACATCTTTACGTTTTGGTACGTCTGTAAACGTAATTATGCTCTTTTCTCTACAGAATTTGTATTGTTTCACGTCAATGTACGTCGACGTGCTTGTCTCTGTTGAATATTTATATCCCTGAATTAAAAATTATAAGAATAATTATTTTCCACGTTTATTTTGGTTTTTATTCATAATCATCATCATCTGCAAAGGATTAAACCAAGGTTGGTTTGTTTCGGTCTTAAACAGAGAAAGTCTAGAGCCGGTCACTCCAGCGCCTCCTCGGACGTCCCACACCTTTCCGTCTCTTCGGCTTATAGCTCCATAGTTGTTTGGTGATGCGACAGTCATCCATTCAGCAAAGATGTTCCCACCAATTCAGCAAATACTGGGCGATCCTGTCGAGTATACTCATAATATTCAGTTCCTGCCGTATGTCTGTGCTTTTTCTGTGACCATGGAGAGTATCACCCTGCCACGTGCCTGAGAAATCTCATTTCAGCCGTTTGAACACGACTGGCCAGGCATTTCGTTAAAGTCCAATTCTTAGACCCATAAAGAAGTGTGGGAAGAGCCTAGTAGAATTTTAGGCGTGTTTCTTTACTTGCTGACTTAAGAATTTGCCTAAGGGTCTCGCACATGAGGTTGAACGTATGCACCATATTTATAACGTCGTTGATTGTATTATAATACACATTTATTTGGTAAATATAAATATTGAAATTTCATCGCTGAACTTGGTTTTTTTAAATGCTTGAAACAAAAAAGATTGGTGCTGAAAGCCAGAGCTCACGTTGGGCTATAGTTCTGAAGAAGAAGAAGAAGAAGAAGAAGAAGAAGAAGAAGAAGAAGAAGAAGAAGAGAAGAAGAGAAGAAGAAGAAGAAGAAGAAGAAGAAGAAGAAGAAGAAGAAGAAGAAGAAGAAGAAGAAGAAGAAGGATGAGAAGAAGAAGAATTGGATGTAGAATCGCATCCAAGTTTCAGCCCCTTGGATGCGACTGGCCTGGCCTTTCGTCAAAGTCCAATTCTCAGACTCACAAAGAAGTGTGGGAAGGACCACCACTTTGTAGAATTTTAGGCGTGTTTCTTTACTTGCTGACTTAAGGGTTCGCCCAATGGTCCCGTACATAAGGCTAAACTTATGCAACTTATTCACAACGTCGTTGCTTGATTATAAGACACACTGTAGCCCAGGTGTTCAAAACTGCTAACTTTTTCCAGGACAGTACCATCTTTAACAATTTTTTCCCGTACTGGATCAGTTCCACAAAAAGCCATCACCTTGGTCTTAAGTGTGGATATTTGTAAGCCAGTGTCTTTGCAGACTCGATTTAACAAATGTATACCCATCTGAAACCTGTTTTCCGAGTCGGACAGAATATCCTGTATGTCCGCAAACAACAAAGTGTCAATTGCAAAGCGGCAATCATAAAATGGTCTGGAAGATACATCTGCCAGTTTTGTATGACATCGTTTATGTATAAATTAAAAATAGTAGGTGATAATGGACACTCTTATCGTATTCCGCAATTGATCAGGCAACTCTAGGAACTGTTCTTCAACTCTAGGACTCTGCCGAGCGATACCTGACTTTTTTCGGATAAGAGCAGCTAACGAGATTATACAACGAATTCGGAATTATACAGCAAGCAACCACGGTCGAACAGTCCGATATTTAATAATTTTGAGCAATATCGACAATATCGTTTATTTTTATTAAATTGTTACCATATATGTTTGTAATCAACGTTTTTACTGTGTTAATATAATTGTTATCAGTGTTAACAATTTTAGTTGAATATTTGTTCCCTTAATAGCAAAGTACAAAAAGAGAAGGGACGACAGCGCTCTGTACATCACGTTAACAAAATGTTGCAAGCTTTTATTGCTTATGAAATGTAAAACCGCAAATTGTTATGACAAACTGTCTCGTCAGTTTTGCCGCTGGCGTTAAAGAATTGTATGAATTTAATTTTTTAAATTGTTCGTTTATTACTTCTTCTGTGTGTGTGTGTGTGTGTGTGTGTGTGTGGGTGTGTGTAAACACACCATATTGACAAATAAACAGACTCTTTGTAAACAGTATTATGAAACTCTTTGTTAATTATATATATCACTACCGAGTTGATAACTTCTATTACACTTAACTTCTATTAACTTCTATTGCTTCTACTGGGTAATTTTTACACTCATCAGTTAATATCTGATGATAACCAATTTGTGGCGTGTTCCATTTTTAATATGCTAAAATTAATACGCGTATCGTGTAGCAGTTTTTCAGGTGCTTTTGTAGTAATGTATTGTAAAATTTACAATACTTTTTCTTACGTATGGTAAAATTATTTAACATGTTCCAGCTGCCATTTTGCCTCTATATCTCCGCACGTCTGAAACCTTTTTTTCATATGATATGGAATCTCATCTCAACACATTATATTGAACACTACTAGATAGGATAGTGAGTAAGGTCTGTTTTTTAACTACGAGCGAGCATTATCAACTTTAATCTTCAAAACTAGAGAACAAAATGTGATTCTGTCCATCCGCCCGTTTGCTTTCCTGAAACATTATAGTTTAACACGTGTGAATTTAAGTATTTATTACTCTAAATCACTAGTATAACATTTTGTTTTACCGTTTCTTTTTATTAAAAACGGAGACGCTAATTACGTAGGGTAATTGGCTTTGTGTTCTACACTATAAAGGAACGAAGACTAAAAAATTGTGTTTTGGAAGTTACTTCTTTTCCTTTTCCTGGTGATACAACCTAGCAAAGGGTTTTAGCCTGCTCAATGACTTTCTTCCATTCCGCCCTCATTACATATCCGTCTTCATCCCCTCACGTACATACATCTCAAATCATCCTCCACGTCATCTAACCATCTCTTCCTGGGACTGCCTCTAATTCTTCTTCCTTCCATCTCAATCTGCAATTCTCTTAGCCATACTTCTGTCATCCATTCGCCTTACGTGGCCCAGCTACTCAAGCGTCCTACTCTTAATAAACAGGAGTATGTCGGCACCCTGAATCACTTGGTCCACTTCAGTGTTCATTCTAACCGTCTTCAGTTTGTAGAAGACTAAAGATTTTTCGCAAGGCTTCTCGTACAAATATTGTTAGATATTGCGCGTTTGTGCTAGTCAGAGTCCAGGCTTTAGATCCGTATGCACGCGTCTTGAAAGTAGTTAGTAGAAAATATGAGTATACTATCTTGCAAAGGAGGTAAACTGTGTAATATAGGCAACCACGTAGCAAAGGAAAGTCATTTATCGTACACGTAATGTCGTTTTAAATGACATAACGTTTCTTGACAGTAGTACTGTGCAGGGTACTTAGAGTGCTACGTACAAAGGTAAACAATTTGTACTCAACAATGTACGTTACGTGCATTGTTGTAATAATTGTTGTTGCTTTGTTAACGTACGGAGAGAAGACAGCGAGTTGTAGTTGTTGACAAGACGGGTTATTGGACGCGTAGTATCCGATCTCATCACACAACAACAAAAAATGGACACATCATCTCCGTTGTAATTAAAAAACGGAAATAACGACCAGGCTGCAGGTGTTAATACAAAATGTCTGTATGCGTCCAGGAAATTAAGCTGTAAGTAAAGTCTGCAAAGCCTGATGAAAAATATTACCGTCACAATTGGCAGGTAAAAATTGTTATCCATTCGTATGCATTGTGCATTCGTATTGTTCATTCACATTAATTGTTCATAATACATGCTAGACATATCACAAATGCTTGACGTAATACAAACGTCATTAAAATTACATTTTATTAAATAAATCTTTACGAGATCTGTTATGTTAATTGAGATAAAAACGTATGGAATAAAAACGTAGATGAAGTATATCAGAGAGATCTCTTCTTCTTCTTCTTCTTCTTCTTCTTCTTCTTCTTCTTCTTCTTCTTCTTCTTCTTCTTCTTCTTCTTCTTCTTCTTCTTCTTCTTCTTCTTCTTCTTCTTCTTCTTCTTCTTCTTCTTCTTCTTCTTCTTCTCTTCTTCTTCTTCTTCTTCTTCTTCTTCTTCTTCTTCTTCTTCTTCTTCTTCTTCTTCTTCTTCTTCTTCTTCTTCTTCTTCTTCTTCTTCTTCTTCTTCTTCTTCTTCTTCTTCTTCTTCTAAGTTAGCAGCTCATAGGCTGGTTGGCAACAGCTCCCCATTTCTTTTCAACTCACAATATGACGTGCAGTTCATATCGACCATAAGCTGTTCTATGTAGTCTAAACGGGATCGTCCTCTGTGATTCTTCCTTTCAATTGATCCTTCTATTATTCTCTTAACCAACCCATTGTGTCGTAGTAGATGCTCTATAAACTTAGCTCTTCTGCCTTTTAAATTTCGCAGAAAGCTCTTCTTCTCCTGAGCTCTTCTAAAGACTTCCTCATTCGTTGTCTTCTCCTTCCAGCTTATCTTGAATATTCTTCTTTAGCACCAGGTTTTAAATGCTTGGAGTCTTTTCTTGTCACTTTCTCCAATTATCCAAGATTTACTCCCGTATAGGGCAACACATCGGAGACATAAACTATTCATATTGTTACGTGGTTTGAACGGTGCCAAAATAACCAAATCAGAGACTTCAATGTACTTACCCGGTTACTAATCATTTTCCTAAATTTTCACTTATTAGTCTTTTGTGATATTGATGTTCTGTCTACAGTTACAATTGTATGTTCTATCTATGTACTCTCGAGAGTTGACTCTCTACTTACTTTGTACCAAGCTTATTTAGCATTATCGACTTTTCAAGTATTTTAACATAAGATGTTACAACAACGGTCCAATGTGAGTTCTCAATATTTTGGCAGAACTATAATGTAAAGTGTGTACTTAAATATAGTCTAGGTATTGTACCAAAATCCTAGAGCTTGGACACCATTCTATAACTTGCAGTCACGACAGACTAAATAATGAAATGATTTCAGATTTGATATTGACTTAGTAAAATACACTGCAATATTATTATTATTTCGGCTCTACAATGTTCACATATTCTCCGTAATCAAAGATTACAGAATTATTTGAATTCTCATCTTCCACTGCTGCTTGTCCATCCAAAGACTTTCTTCAATTTCTTTTAAGCTCACTATAGTCTGAATTTCTTCTATTCAGGTGAAAGATGGTTACCCTCGTTTCCTTCTTCCTGGTGAGAACTATTCCATAACTCTCTTTGGCAACTTTACCTGAGCCATTCTTTTTATGTATCGATACCATTGTAATTTTGTGTTTAAATAAAATCAACAATTGAATTTTTTATATCACATTCAGTCTGTCCTCAATAACTTCATTTCTAATTTTCTCTTGTCCGGATACTTTTGCAGACGTCTCCAAAAGTCCATCTCTTCTGTCACTAATTTTGCTGTTGTGTGTTTATTGGCTATTAAAACTTGTGAGCCGTAAGCCATGATATTTCTAACAATGGTTTTGAATATTTGATTTTAGTTTTTGCTGTAATTTGCTTATGTAACCGGATTCCATTCAATTTAATGATAGCCATATTTCCCAAATTAATTCTGGATTTTATTTCCTTGTCTTGGTTCTCACTGGCCTAATTGTTACCCCTAAATACTTGTATTTCTCCGTACATGAACTCTTTCCTATGTCCGTTCCAATATCAAGTCTTGCTGAAGGTCAACTATTGCCATGTAGTATTTTGTTTGTTTTTATTTACAGTTTTCTAGTCATGTGCTTTATGCCTTAAAAATCTCTACCCAAAAGTAACTGGTCATTAGCAAACTGTAATAAATAAACTGTGTCATCATCAAGTTGAATTTCCATGTTCCTACTACTTTTTTCTCTATTCCTTTCTCCGTATAAATTTTAAAAAGCTTGGGTTATAGACAACATAAAGTAGGGTAATGTGATTGCAAAAGTAGCAAAATATATTGCATGCGATTTAATCATCTCTAAAGACGAACAGATTGCAAAATGTAGTATTTTAGTTTTTCAGTAATGTTGAAACTTATTTAAATCAAACAATAGGTTTTCTGGTTAATATGCCTTTAAATAAATGTAGTTGTCATTCCTTGGTATATATGACGGTTAAATTATTGTCAATTTAGGTATTGTTGTAACAGGTGACCCACACCTAACGGAACCTGTTTACAGAGAAGAGTTGTGAGTCATATTATATGACATTCTCTGTCATATTATTTCTTTAAAATATCTTTTTTTTAAATTTGTGTTAAAATATAATCAGAACTAGCATTACTGCAATTACCGCAAAAATAAATTGTAACATAAAACATAAATTATATTAAAATTTAATAAATTATTTTATTAAAAAATGAATTGTTATGTCCGAAAAATCTTATGTTTACGCTTGTTTTAACCGCACAAGTTGCCGTTTTTAAACTAACAAAACTCCCCAAAAATTTATCAAATTTTAATGCAGTAAAAAATATTTTAAAGCTTTTAACAAAAGTGTAAAACATTATAGTAATTTTAAGAAAAAAGTATCTGTAAAAAATACGCAACAGAAGAACTTTGTATAAGGTTAAATTATCATTCAGAATGGTTAAAAAAACCTCCAAATTTATTATAGAAAGTTGTGCCACCAAATTTTGTTTTCCACCTGTTTCTTTAACTTGAGGAGAATTTCCTGTGCATTTGGTTATATACACACACTTATCACGGGCAAAGTCACTGGACAAATAATTTGGTTTATAACACAGTCAAAGCTAATTTTTTCTGTCAATTATGTCCTTTACAAGGAAGAGAAAGCATATATAAAACCGAAAGTTTCTATCAGTTAAAAAACGATTTTACCATTATAAGGTGGATAGTACCTCGAACGGAAAAATACATTTATTGCTCATAATCAAGAAAATATTGTAATCACAGAGAATTACAGGACACATTTTTATACTTTGTGAAAAACCGCTTTTGTTATCAGAAATATTCTGTAGTATTCCCTGTAAAACTGTACTTAACATAAAAACAATATTAAAATGATTTATATACTTTTTCTGTTATCCTGCACTCAGCGTGCGGCGAATCCGCCTCATTTAAAACCCCATCCGCTTTCAAAAGAAGCCGCACAGTGTTGTTCGCAATTTATCTAGATTTCCCTTTGTGTCGGCGGATTTATTTCCGGAACAAATGGCATTGTCGCTTATTGCTGTTGCGGAGGATTTTTGCTCCCTAGAGTTACGTTGTGTCTGTGACTAGTTACAGCTATTGTTGTCACTTGTATCAACGGTAACTATACAAAAAGTAGCAAAATAATATTTGGTTATTGCTTTGTTGCCATTATTGTTGGACATTTTAATTGTTTGACTCTCATTGTCTGGTATTTTTATTGTTCAAGAAAATATGAATTTACAACAATGCAAAAATACAGTGTAAAATGTGTGGAATATATACCTTATTATTACATAAATGTGCAACTAGTTGGTTAATTATATGGCAAAATTATATTGGTAAATTTAAGATTTAGATACTTATACACTTGGAACAGTCGTTTCCAAATATTTGCTACAGGCATCTTTTACGCAATTAACTGTTATCTCCCTTTCCTTGGCAGCCAGTTTGTTACACAAGAGCGCTCTATGCCTGTCGATTCTATACCAGCTTCTACGTGTCTTCTTACCCTCTACCAATCTTAATTCTACCCTTCGTTCTTCAACTTTTCTCATTTTAATTTATAGTTATTTTCTTGCCAACAAAGTCCACACCTTCAATTTTTCTATTCGTATAGTCTCATTTCCTTTAATTTTTTTTGGCAAGATTCCTTAATATTTTCCAGAAATCCTATAAAAGGAATTTTTTATCTCAGGAATTGTTTACGTAGAGAGCCATTTACCAGAGATGTATTATTATTGGGTTACCCAAAATTCTTTTAATTCATTTTTTCCCTTTACCTTCTATATTTGATGTTGTTAGTTATCCTTTTTTTCGGCCAATATCTCACCATAAGGGCAACAGGATGGTCATGTCTCTGCTCGTAAAAGAGCTTGTTAGCACTTTGTAACAATTCAAAGCTCAGACTGGCTGTCATACAGTTATACTTGTAATAATACAAAGTTGTTTTTGTAAGTCATAATATAAAGTTTTGATTCCAAGAAAATTATTCACATGTCTACGAGAAATATGGATTGAGTTTATGTGATCACCTATAACTGGAAGTTGACAATTAAGGTTTTAAAAAACACACAAACACTTGGTAGTTTCACAATTTATATTATAAGTGTGAAATTACAAACTGTTTGTACGTTTTTTTAAAACCTTTGTAGTAATGTGTTCCTCTAATGCCCAACGAGTCTTCAATGAATATTGTTTACAATAAAGTAGACACTATTTGTACTATATGGATGTGAAACATGGGTTCCTACAAAGAAGATTTAATACCTGATTCAAACTTCAGAAATGAAGTTTCTGAGAAGAACAAAGGGTTGCACGAGACAGGATCGTTTGCGCAATGAGGATATTAGAGAACAGCTACAGGTATTCTCCATAAATGATAAAATCCAAACATACCGCAGGGAATGGTTACAGCATCTGGAGAGAATGGAGGATGGACGACTACCTAAGGTTGCGTTTCGATATAGACCCTTTGGTACAAGAGATGTAGGAAGACTGAGAGCGTGATGGAGAGATACTCTGTGAAGACGGAACAGGTAAAGTGCCTACTCCGTGAGGTGCAGAAGAAGAAGAAGAAGAAGAAGAAAGTAGAGAGCGTTCTTTTTTAATTTTTTCCATGAACTGTCCGTGTATGAAATACAACATAAACATGTTTCCAGCTATGAAACACTATTTTCAGATTAGATTATAATGCAAAGTTTTCTCATAATTAAAAACTGTAATCAAAAGTTGTGTAGTCGAGGAAGTGCATCGCTCAATCTATACTTTGGTTTTTACATTTTCCATGAACACTATACCCTATTCAATAAGCCAATAAGGTTATTTTAGATAATAAATTCAGTAACTCATAACGACCATAATTTAAGTTTTAACACTCACGCCTGATAATAATTAAAATTACGGGAAAATAATTTTGTCAAGAGACGCGGTGCGATAGACATTAACTCATATACAGTGGAGTGGCACCCTGGGGAGTAGAAAAACGTCTTAACGCGCTCTCAAATTCCAATTAGGCTGCGCTGAGCGTTATATTTCAAAACCGCGCGAGCACATTAATTAACACTTCGCCGCGCTAAAACACAATTAACGGGTGATCTATTGCTTCTACAAAAATGTTACAAGGCTGAATAGTGTTTTTGTCCATTATTAAAGTGCCTTCGTGTAATAATTTCTAATTATGTGTTGAAATAGTTTTATAAGTAACGTTGTTATCATGATAGCCAATGGCACTTTGTTTAATTCAACACGACACCTCGCCTTGTAAAATTAGTAACTTATCGACTCTGAAACTTTGTCACGACACAACTCAAGGCGCAGATGCTATTGTTATTGCTATTACAATAACAGAGTGTGGGAGAAGTGTACCGGTGTAAAACTTATTGTTTTATTCTTATTGGCATTTAAAGGATTGTCTGAAACAGACTTACTTATAAAACAATCGTTAACTTTCGATTAGAGTTATAGATAAGATGCGGATATTGCATTGTTATATTCATATCCGTATTCACATTCACGTTTGAATTTTTTTCTACCTCTTCTGGCAGCATGGTCATTGTAGAACCGTGGCCTGCTTAATGATTCTCCTCCATTCTTCACTGTCCAGAGCCGTACTCCACCAACCTGTCAATAGAATCTCCCTCAAATCCCATTCCACATGTTCATACCGTCTCGTCCTCGTACATCCTCTCCTCCTTACTCCTTTCGGCTTCCTTTCCGATGCTATTTTTGAGACTCGATCACTTCTCATTCTCACCACGTGCCCTAACCGTCTCAACCTTTGCGCCTTCGCTGCCGCAACTAAGTCCGCTTTTCCATAAAGCTCTCTTAGTTCAGGATCTCTCCATCCCACACTGGTCCACAAATTCTTCTCAGAATTTTCCTTTCGAAAACACCAAGGTTTTTCATATCTTCCATCTTCAGCACCCATGTGTCGCTTGCATATGTTACTATAGGTCTGATTACCGTGGTGTATATTTTCTTTTAGACATTTTTTGATACATTACAGGATTGTAATATATTTTGCAATGGAACATCGCAGAAAGGATATTTGTAGCCAGGACTACTTGCTTTTTATACCAATTTATCACGTTATAGGCATGTTGAAAATTGATGATGTAAATTAACGTATTGAATTGAGACTTGGACAGCTCATACTTCTAAATTAGCGCTCCATTTTTATTATGTCAAAGACTCGAAACTTATTATTTTAGTATACATTTTTTAACAGAATTCACTTTTATAAAGAATCCTTATCTTCTAAAAGTCATAAAACTTTTAGATAAAATCTATACATGCTTTTGCAGTTTTCAGCCAGATTGAGCAGGACTTCTGTCTATCAATCTAACCCATCAATCACGTGCTAGGGGTTTCGACCAATCAGAGGCTCCAATTTTCAGTCAGATTGGTTTTTCGCGAAGGAAGCTTTGGGCAGTTCTCCCTAACAGCTCGGCTTTGACAGACGTTGTCTCTGTGCGAGTTTGTCTTATCAGTATACGTTCTAAATAAGGGTTACTAGTACGGAATCTTAGCAACAAGTTGCCCGTCTGCTAAAATCCATTGGGTATTAGAACTAAAATAACTTAAATTATTAATTAAATAGTGCTCTATCGTGTTAGTGAAGATTTCCTCATAGGGTCAGGTGTATTTACCGTAATACATCTGTGTGAACGCGAGGACAAATCAAGACACGAGAACGTACAATACACCGAAACTGCATTAATTTAAATTACACCCATTATCGAGCCCTCAGAAACGAGATAAACGCTATCGGTGTATCGGCGTGCGTGCGTGTGTGCGGAGAGTTCCACGTGTCATCAGAGCAGCAGATTCAACAGGCAGCGAGAGGTGGCAGTGAAACGGTCCAGCGGTTTCGTCAGTGGAATTCAACGCTCAAGTAAAATAGACTATTAAGATCAAAGAAACGTTTAAGTCATTTAGAGACATTGTTAAATTTAGAATAAATAATTTTCTTCAATCATAGATCATATCATTAATTTGTATAAAAATATATACGTTACTCCCGATAAAAGACTCTATTATTATTGTGTTTTTAATACTATGCCTTCTATTTGTTCTGTTGGAACACACACACACACACACACACACACACACACACACACACACACACACACACACACACACACACACACACACACACACACACACACACACACACACACACACACACACACACACACACACACACACACACACACACACACACACACACACACACACACACACACACACACACACACACACACACACACACACACACACACACACACACACACACACACACACACACACACACACACACACACACACACACACACACACACACACACATAAATGCGTAGTAGCTTCGGTTTACTGCTGCTATTCTTGCTTTAATTCACATTCAGATACTCGTCATAATTCATTAGGGCTCATATCCATATTCATATTCATATTCATATTGCTACGACAATTACATAACGCTCTCAAAACGTCGAGAGCGTCAATCTACACGTTTCTCGGCTAGCTGAGCAGGTGCAGAATCTCGGTGAAGGCCGTACAGTCAAGTATCCACTAGACCTCTACACTTGTAACTACGCAAATTATGCTGGCACGCCGCCAAAAAGAATGGAAAATTATTCTGGAACCTCTGCGGGACATAAGCAACAGCGGCCGTCTTAGAAGTCTGTTACATCAGGCGATATTGTAGAGTGCGGATCAATTGATTGTTGCGGATTAGCGGAAAGTGATTATCGTGTTATAATTATTGCGGAACTCTAATATATGACATTATTATTGATTGTGGTCAAATTTGACTTGAATTTTGTATGACAGCACCTTGTTGATTTCAAATTGTTATTTGTGACTAATTACAGCTGGTAATTAGTGATTTTATTTAGGTCTGTATTTTGTTTCCACTGCACAATACGACGATCCGTGAGACCGTCGTAATAATATTAACAGATGTCACCCAGAGTAACTGTTATTACCAAGGAGAAAACGTGAATACACCTGACGGAAACGAATGCTTACCAGTGTTGCCTATGCCTTGTTCAACAGTCACATGAGACAATGGGCGAGATGGGGAAACACATTATTCTTATGGAAAAACCGCTCGCCAATACTATACCTAATTTGTCGCCTAGAAATTAGCTTAAAACTAATCTCAAAATACTGTCATGCCTTATAAATAATGTTGCTTTACGTCTTTTAGATTACTTTAATAAATTTACAATTAAAAATATAAGTATAAAAAAATAAGAATTACTATACTGAGAAAAACAGAGGAGTTTTTGTTAGTTTTTAAACTCAACTCGCCATTAATCGGATGCGATACACTTGAATCAAATTATTTTATGTGGGCCTGCAGGGCTGTGTATCCTTGAGACTACGATGGCATTAAATTGCAATAAAGTATTAACTGACGTAAAGAAAAAATATTTTGTTACATTTGGCTCAGTTTTTTCCAGCACTAAGGGCAAAATGTCGACGAGGAACTTTTTATTATTGGGGACACTGCATGGTGTAAGCGAGAGATTTTATAAGAAAACATCATAATTTTTTTTGAAACCCATCCTAATCTATATTACCTCTTTGAATAATGCAAATGCAGATCACTTTGTAACACACCACATACACTAACTGGTTGTGTGTGTGTATGTTTACAGAGCCTCAGTAACAGTTTCTACTAAACTGACTATACGTATGTAACTGTGTACACATTTACATAAAGCCTGACTGTACTAAAACAAACCCGTACACGGAACTAATTTCACGGTCCGTGTGACAACAAACGATTACCACAATAAACTCCATGTTAATGGACTGTGTGACTGGTAAACTGTCCATTAGAGAACGCGATAAAAATGGTGTTTCAACTAAACACATAAGTATGGGTTGAAAACTTATTGTAGATTTTGTTTAGTTCAACTATATTACGTCTGTCTAGCGTTGTTGTTTACTGGATAACATGTAAATTTATACTTAATCATTTGTTTAAAATATCTAAAACAAATACAATTTCATGAAATCCGCCTACATTATAGGCTATATTAGCTTACTACCTTTTGTTGCATTAAATCTACAGACACTAGGGTCAGTTGAAAAGTTCGCGGAGCGACACCTGTAGCTCAGTGGTAGAACTAAAATCTTTCGTTTGCTGCAAGACGTGTATTTTGCGTAAACACCTGTTAATTTCCAGATATATCTGTCAATTTATTCACTACTTACCAGCTGTTTGAAATTTTCTTGTCACGCGTGTTTTTAAAATCCACAAAATCAAACATGGTGTTGTGATGAATTTTCTGATAAAAACGTTTTAGCGCTAGTGGAAAATCAAAACGAAATTGTAAATGTGTAAGTGTTTCAGAAACAACGGTAAGTGGGGCACACTTGAGTTCAAACGTTGTTGTACAAGCACTGAAGACTATCCCAGCAGTGGACGTCTAAAAAGTACAACAAAAATGGCATAATTGAAAAAATTTTGTAGGGTGTTGGCAGACCGCAGATTAAGGAGTGGATGACGTTGCTGAAATCATAGGCATCTTATATGAGCGTGTGCATCATACTTTAACTCAAGAACTTGGTGTAAAAAAGCGTTGTCCAAGATGGCTGCCGCATCTGGAATTGTTGCATTTTTTGGGCGTTGATCAGTGCGACGACGTTTTCAATGCTCGTACGACCACGTTTAAACTCAAGTGCCTACTTACAAACCGTTGGTTTTGAAGTCGCAGCATCTCCCCTTACACACTGACAAGTTCGTTTTGAATTTCCGTAAACGCTAAAGGTTTTGTAACAAAGAAACACACTACGATATTTGATTATCATCATCATTATCATCTATCTGTCCAGGATTAGACAGGTTGCCTGTTCCGGCTTCACCATCTCCGTCTCGGTCTACCAACATTTCTTCTTCCGGTTGGCTTATAATTCAGGATTTTTCTTGGAATTCTTTCTGGAGACATGCGCATAACACGCTCTTTCCATCGTTTTTTATAGTTTTCCGTTAGTTCCGTAACTGGTTGTGCTTTTAATTCCTGTCTTATATATCTTTGTTCTTTATGTGATCTAATCTTATACAACCTTTCACAGATCTAAGATATTTCATTTCAGACGTTTCCATCTGTCTATAATCTTTCTATCTTGGTGCCCATGATTCGGACCCGTATAATAGCATGGGGACTGCCATCACCTTATAGAATTTTATTTGTGTTTCTTTCGTGGTGTTTCCTTTTGAGTGTTCTCCGCAATGTCCCACATATTCTTTGGAAGTTGTTTATTTTATTAAGTATATACGATGTTTGATTTTGTCCGTTTTTCAAAACACGCATGACAAGTCCATTTTAAACAGCTTCTAAACAACAAATAAATTTATAGATAGATTTGAAAATTAACAAGAGTTTACATAAAATACAAATCTTGCAGCGCACGGAAAATTTTAGTGTTACCGCTATGCTAAAGTTGTCGCTCCGCAAACTTTTCAACTGACCCTCGTGTTTCGCTTGTTTCATACAACTGTGTGAGCTTTTTGTAGTAGTGTACCTGAAAGAAAAACACTGCCTTCTTGCGTACAAAGGTCGTTTTTATCGTTTTAAATCCAGGTACCGTTAATACATGCCACGTTCTACGTCACCGAGTTATGGAGAAATTTTAGCACATAATTCAATGTGCTGTCAGCACTAGTTAGGATATACTTACTAAGAATATCCTAATCTTTTGCAATCTTTTAATTTTTCATTAAAGTTAAAAACTTGTATCTCTTCTGTTGTTGCAGTTATTCGGCTCCCCTTGGCGAATGCAACAAGCGTTAGCACCAATTCAAATGGAATAAGTTTAAACAACCGCGCGATAGTAAATTACCCGTCGATTGGTCAGCCGTTCCCTGACGTCACGCCCCGTGTCCTTTATAACGAAGCCGTTGTCTTGGTTAGTTCGTGTTTAGTCGTACACCAGACCGGCCATGTGAGCAGAGCCGCCCGTCGCTCGCCGAACTTTCGGCGATTTTGGAAGCCTCGATGACCAAGGTATTTATAATTATTCAGTCATTATAAATCAATACTGGTAACTAATTATTTTCGATTATTACCTTCTGTAAAAATAAAACTTGTATATTCTGTAAAAAACTGTTAACCAACCATAATGAATCTTGTTGTAATAATTAGCCTCGAGCAAAAGAAAAACTAAAAATTCAGTCAGTTGATTAAAAGGAAAAAACAGAGAGATGTCAGTACTTATTATGTATGATTTGAAGTTGTAATTTTGTATGTATTGTGACTGTAATTTTGTAAAATTTTATGAACTTGTAATTCATTGTATGGATGAATGTGTGCGTGCTAGTTAAACTGTGTGACTACCTAAGGTGTACTAAAAGGTGTGGAACTTTCAGTTTATAGCTTGGTTCGACGTACGGGAGTAAGGAATCCGAACAGCAACCCGTCTGCTGCATTTTCCTTTTTTAGATCTTCTGGAATGGACACAACATCAGTCCGCAACATGAACTGAAAAAACACGCGGACGTCGCGACGAGCTGCAGAACCGCGAGCCGCGAACGGAGCATCTCAAACTGTCAAGTAACTGTAATAACTAGTGACACTCTCCAGGAGTTACGGTGCGAATAAAAATAAAAAAGGAAGAGTAAATCAAATTTCTCACCTTAGATGATGTGAACTAATACCTTTGAATTCAAGTACTTTGTGGTGTAAGATAATACAGAAAAACTTTCATGAACGATTCATACTTTGCATGTTGTATGTTGCCTCTTGTAAACTGGCATTGATTTATGATACTATTTAGTTTTTGTTAGTCGATTAACCCTGCTTTAACTTAAGTAACTGTCAAATTTCAGTAAATTATTTAATCGGTGTATAACCTTTTGGTATATAATTTAATCAATTATAATTAGTTCACTTATTAATTTTTCACTGACTGATTTATGGTTGCAAATATTTCGAAGCTCATTTTAGATTCAAATAAACGGGCTGTGGCCCACTCTACTCACTGATTGCTGATATTGAGATTTTTGTAATTCACTCACACCCCTCCCCGTGATATTTGATGTAGATATTACGGCTGTTTTAAATACATTTGTAGCAAGTAAGAAAATATTAGTAGTAGTAGTAGTATTCTAATTATTTCTTGTGTATTTTGTGTGCCACGTTTTTGGGGGCTCAGCAGTAGAACGTGGCACATTGTTATAGCATCGTTTCTTATACGGTCCAGTTTACAACACCTTTTAACTGCTCTTAAGAACGCCATTTTCGAGGGCTGTATTTTACTGTCTTGTTTTTTGATCGTTGTCCGTAATTCACACCCATAGGACAGTACAGGGACTGCCATAATTTTGTAAAACCTTAATTTTGTATCTCGATACACCTTGTTTCTACAAATACGGTTGATTGTTTTACAGATCGTCTGGAACTCACCTAACTTAACATCAATATCATAATTTCTATCATAGCTAATATCATTTTCTCAAATATTTAAAGTGGCTCACCTGTTCTAAAATCATTACTTTTGTTCTTATTGGCTCCTTACCTCGAAATGCCATTACCCTTGTTTTTATAATGGAGATTTTTATTTTGTATTGTCTACAAATCTGATGAAGCTCAAAAACTAATTTTTACAAGTGAAATGAAATTCTGTATTTTGAAGTACAAGCAAGTCGTCAGCAAACAACAGCGCATTCAAATATCTGTCCCGTGATAACTAAATACCAGGGTTTACTAGATGTTTCCATTTCCTTATCAGTTCGTCAATATAAATGTTAAAAAGTGTCGGTGATATACTTTATCAGTGTAGTGTTTAATCGCTAGAGTGCGCTGATTGTCCGTCCAGTTGCGGAAACAAGTCGACGTACAACATCTCGCTTATGCTAGAACGCAACTGTTGCCAGTTGAAAACGTGCAATTACGGAACGACTTCCAACTTCCGGTTTATTTTTTTAAAGAAAATCTTTTATAAAAGCAATCTCGACTCAACAACTAGCAGTAATTACAAAACGGAAGCAGCAATAGAGAAGAGGTGTTAATATTGAGCATCAGGAAATTAAACTGAAAACCCCTTGTCAAGAACAAATCCTCCGCTCAACAGTCCGTTAAAGACCAAGGCGTATCGCGCGGTTTTTGTGTTAGTGTGACGGTGTATGGCTAGTACTACGCGCCACCAGCCGATAGTTGCGGTATTCACAGCCGGGAGGCGGCGCTGTTATCTAAGCGCCTACTCAGTTTGCCTCACGACGCTGAGTGCACGCCGTATGGAACCTCCGCCGGGAATTGAACACGGGACCACGAGCGCATCAATCACCCGCGTTAGCCACTAGACCACCTGGAGGCTTGTCAAGAACAACCCATTACGAAACCTGATGGAACACTTTTTACAGTGTCCGTAAAAATCAGCTGCTTCGTCAAATTTGTATATAATACAGTAGTTCCTTATTAAACATGAGGCGTGTTTGTAATTGGTATAATAAATATTTAATCCTTTAATAAAGAAAAGTAAATACACAAATATTTTCAATTAAAATTTAGAATAAACCATTATGTTACCTACATCTTTGTATACATATAAGTCTTTTTGGAAACTAACTTTTGTTGTTTTGTGTATCTTGCAATAATTAAATGTTATGTACGATATTAGCAAATAACAAATTTTTTGTTTAAGTACTTTTATATCATTATATAAGCACCCTGTCAGAAATATATTGTATGTACCCCCCCTTATCAGAAATGGGAGTAAAGGTAAATATTAATAAAACAAAATACATGACAATAGGTGACCTTTATCAAAACCTGATATTGGAGGAAGACATGGGGAATATTTCATATACAGAGGAATACAAGTATTTAGGGGTGAAAATTACGGACAGTGGGAAGCAAGACAAAGAAATACAATCCATAATTAATTTGGGAAAGACTGTTATATCTACATTAAATAGATTTGGGATCTTGTGGGATAAGCAAATTACAGCAGAAACTAAAACCAAAATAATTAAAAACCATTGTTAGAAGTATCATGACTTACGGCTCAGAAGTTTTGACTACTAATAAACACACAAGAACAAAATTAATGGCAGCAGAGATGGACTTTTGGAGACGTTCGGCAAGAGTATCCAGACGTGAGAAAATTAGAAGTAAAGTCATTAAGGACAGAATGAATGTGAAAAATTCAATTGATGATTTTATCGAAACAAAAAAGTTACAATGATATGGACACGCGAAAAGAATGACACAGGAAAGATTACCAATTAGAGTAATGGAATTGGCTCCCACCAGGAAGAAGGGAAAGAGGAAGGCCACCCATCACGTGGCACCTGGATAGAATAAATTCAGACTATATTGAGGGAACGAGAAAATACAGGAGATCTTTGGATAAATAAGTAGCAGTGGAGGATGAGAATTCAATCACTTCTGTAATCTTTGGTTCAGGAAAATGTGTAAACATTGTACAGCCGAAAAGAAATAATTATAATATAATATATAGCAAACATACACAAACAAACACATACACACTCTCACTCACACACGCAAAAAAGGGATCTATAATAATAACATTACAAAAATGTTCAGAAAAAAAAATAGTCTTATAAAATAGTCTTATAGTCTTATAAAATATAAGATACAAAATGAGCCTTCTTGGGAGAACAGGTATATAGAGGAATAACTGGAAATACCACTTGTGCAATACGACCAACGATAGACAATATTTCCAAAGAGAGTGTGCAATTAATTGATAAGCTGTTTTAAAGGAGATGTTGGATGACCGAGGTGGGACACAAACGCCATGTACACGGTACGGCAGCAGAGTGATTATAACCATGGAAAACTGAAAACGAAATTGTATCATAACATCTAGAAGGAAGAATGAGATGCAGACCAGAATTTTTAAATTTAGACTTTTTTACTTATTACTAGCATTGAGTTTATCTCTTACATTCTCTCTAATATGAAACTCTCCACTATAAAAACAAAGGCAATGGCATTTAAAGGCAAGTAGCCAATAAGAACAAAAATAATGATTAGTGGTCGAGTTCTAGAACAGGTGAGCGAGCCACTTCTATTATTTGGGAAATGCCATTGGCTATGATATTATGCATTATGAAATTGATGTTAAAATAGATAAGTTTCAAATGATCTGTGGTACAATCAGCCGGATTTTTAGAAACAAGGTACAACAAGATACGAAATTAAAGTTCTACAAAATTATAGCAGTCCCTGTACTGTCCTATGGATTAAATTATAGAAACCCCGATCTGACGATGAGCTGTGAAGCTTGAAACCGCTAATCGGAATAATTTTTATATTTATATTTATGGAATATTTCCGATTATACTACCAAGCCACGTATTTGATAATCAAATTAGTAATGTGTAACTTACCGTCTGTGACTTACAGCAAAATGTATTTTCACTGTAATATTTTTATATAGTGGTGTGCAACAATGATAATTCTGTTTGTGATTTTAACCACTAACACAACTTTCTTCATTAAAAATCAAGAAACAAGACAATAACATACAGGCTTTGAAAATTGCGTTTGTAGTAGGAGTTTCAAGGTGTTCTTAACTTGACTGTATAAAAACTGATGCCGTAAGAGAAGACTTACAAGTTTTTAACTTGAATGGAAAATTAAAAGATTACAAACAACGGTGGAAAGAACACTTAGAAAGAATGTCAGATTCAAGGCTGGCCAAACAAGTCTGGAAATATAAACCTATAGTAGACTGGTGTATGGTTAAACCCAGGAAGAGATGGCTGGAGGATCTTTGAAGGCGGAACAGGCAGCGCCTTGCCTACGCCGCGTTGTGAACATGATGATGATGAAGTATTTTTGTTTTGACAATTTGATAATTTAAGATCGTATAAATTCAGTTTTGTTTTAAACATGTTTCTGGCACTTAGAATACAAAACAGTATAGATAAAAACGTTTTAAATTAATTTATTAAAAAAATTTTATTTCTCCAGATTTTTTATGTAAACAGTCCACTTTACCCCGGGTGGGGTACTCCAATTACTAGGAAATAAATAAATGGAATAAAGTACACTCGAACTCTCACACACACGCGCGCGCGCGCGCACTCACTCACGCACATGCCTAAACATTAGTTAAACAATCTCTTACAGTTTTACGGAAAGATTTTAGGAATTTATGATGTCTTAGGAACCCACTAAGGACTTGTTACAGTTTTAAGAGGTGTGTCAAACCTACTTAAGAGAATTGTATGCAGAAACGAAGTAAGCTCTACGTCCTGTAAACTTTCATATCTCCTACAGTAGAAACGTAAATATGCATCATATTATACAAATATATATCTCTCCAAGTTTGTCGGGCGATAGTTAAGGGGAGATCCACGCTTTTTCTGTCCAATGCATTTGAAATTTTCGAACAAGGGTTTAGTTAGGTACCATTAATTTTAATGATCTATTGAAGCTATGTATTTGAAATTTCTACCATACCTTAACACATATATTTGAAACATAATGTACTAGCTTAACGCAATTTAAGAAAAATGTGTACCAATATGAAAAAATAATTACTTTTTATAAATTTTTGTACAAGTTTATTTTATTATAAATGTTTGACAAAAAAGTAATTTTTTAAAGGAAGATATTAATTCTAGTACATTTTGATTGTTACATTGTACTGTTTAGCCAAGAAAATTGATTTCAATAGCACTTATAGTTTTTCAGAAAAGTGCACCTAATTGTTGAAAAGCATGGGTATTGAAAAACGCGCGTAAAGGTAAACAATGGAGCCGGAAGACAACGTGTAATACGTTTTATTTTATTTTCTTATTGTCACATTAATATAGATACACTCATAAAAATATTTTTTTTTTTAAATCAGGATTAAATGGAAAATTCTTCTATTTTCTTTTCTTCAAGGATTAGTTACATAAACCTGTTCCAGCACCCATCTCATCCTCTTTGTTCCGGCACGTCTCTTCGACCAATGGCTTTATAGTTCACTGCCGCTTTCGGCAATCGATCCTCTGTCATCCTTGCAGAAGATCCCACCATTGTCTTCTGTAAATTGCAATAATTTCATTTACGTCCTATACTTTGTGTTCTGCTTTGATATCTTCAGTCCTTACACTATCTTGCAATGTATAGTTTAAAGTATTTCGAAGAAACTGCATTTCAGCATTCCGAATCTTACCGCCTTCCTCTTTTGTCACAACCCACGCCTCACTTGCAAAAATCAACGTGAGTATTGCAATTGTCTTATAAAATTTAATCCCTGTGCTGTTTCTTGTTTTATTTATAAGATTTCTGTGAATTGTACCAAAAATATTCTTAAATTTATTTATCTTCTCTCTTATATCATATTCAGATTCATAGCGTGCTGCACAGCCGAGTATTTGAATCGGCTCAAATGTATGGGAAATTTTTTGTGACAATAAAAAAATTCGTTTTTTTGACCGAAAAATGTTGATCTTCCCTTATTATACAAGTACATAACAATTATTAAGAAAAGAATAATAACGTTACAAGTTATTAATAATTTAAATCTATTTTGAGATAACACTGGTACGACC
Source organism: Magicicada septendecula (assembly GCA_034769895.1). NCBI lineage: Eukaryota > Metazoa > Arthropoda > Insecta > Hemiptera > Cicadidae > Magicicada > Magicicada septendecula. Next base: position 1,420,534,315 of record CM068367.1, on the reverse strand, counting down.
GATAATAACAGAGATAGGGAAACAATACATTTATAATAACTCCTCAGCTCGTAACGGAAACACTCGGGTGGGGGGTGGGGGGGGGGCGAGAGTCGGTGAAAGCTTAACTTTGCCAAAGGAAGTGGTTGTTTTAGGCACTTCCTGACCTCTAGTAAACTGTTGTGGCAACCCCGGCCCCGGGCAACCATTCCGTGTCCCTAATTACACTAACTATACCAGAGAGTAATCTAACTGAAAATGTTAATGTAGAGAGTAGGCCTACTGCACAAAGCAAACTGTGTCTTTAAAAAGTACTGAAATTCTTACACAATGTTAATGAAATATTAAATTACCGAAACTAATAATGTTTCACTTACGATAATCGATAAAAAAAGAGGACACAGGATGTAATTCTGTGAATATAACAGAAATGATATTAAGTATGACTTCTTGATATCTAGAATTTTAGTGTTTTTAAATTTCAACTTTGTCGAGTTTACTTGCTGAACTGCTACTTGTCATGTTCCGGACGAGGCGTTTCAGTGTTTCTACCATTTTCAAATCCTCAACCAGTACCCATTTTAAAATTTGCTACTGGAAATGATGAATACAGGTAAAACGGCCTTAAATACATTTATTTAAATTCTATATTTTGCGGAGACCATCAGTCAATAAATTTTAAGGATGGAAGGCTTAGCGGGGATCGCTCAATAAGTATAACACAAAGTTTACATTATTTGTGTCAATGTTGCGACAATATTTAAAGTCATCGTCAGGACGTGTGTACGAACAATAGAGAAAAAACAAACACTTCAAGATCAATTAATTGACGGAATGTGTTTGTGTGTGTGTGTGTGTGTGTGAGAGAGAGAGAGAGAGTGAAATACAGGGAGAGATAGATAGATAGATAGATGGATAGATAGATAGATAGATAGAGAGAGAGAGAGAGAGAGAGAGAGAGAGAGAGAGAGAGAGAGAGAGAGAGAGAGAGAGAGAGAGAGAGAGAGAGAGGGGGGGGGAGGGTGAGAGAGGGGGGGAGACAGACAGACAGAGACACAGAGAGACAGACAGACCGAGCAGAGAGGAAGTTGAGACTGTTTGTTCACATCGGAAATATAATCCCATTTATTACATATTGTTTTACTTAAATACAATATTAATAATAATAAATACTAATATTCCGCTAACAGGGAAGCTTTTTAACAATTTCAAAAAGCTCAAAATATCCAAAACGTGTATTAAAGAAACAGAAGAAGACATTGAAGAACTCCATACTACTGAAGAAGACATTGAAGAATGCTTGCCACTCAAAAAGAAGTTAAAATGTGGCCAAGGTTTTCAGGAAACCCCCAAGAAGAGGACAGGTGCTATCTGGACTGACGAAAGGAGTGGGAGACATCGACCAAGAATGAAGAAGATGTGGGAGAGGAGGAAGAGAGAGGAGAAGAAGGGAGAAACCAGTTGAACAAAACGTAGTCCACAGTGGCTCATAGGCAAAAAAAAAATTATATGATATTCCAAAACATAATTAATACGGTAGTAAATTTTTTGAAAATAATCATGATTTAATGATCCTTCAATTATATTTATAAATAATTATAGATGCAGTAATCACCGAATGTATATTCCTTTTAGTACAGATCTCACTAGATGTCCACATATATCATAGCAAAATATGTTATAGTTGAATACTAATGGTAAGAAAATTCAGGTACATATACAGTATGTATATTAATAATAGTTTTTATTATTATTTTTCACCAACTACTCGTAATGAACACATTTTTCCATAAATCAGAAAACATGTATAATATAGGTAAATGCAATAAATGTAAATATAGGTTTCATTATTAATTTAATCATTTTGCATCATTTTCAAGGGAAATACATTTTTAAGGCCAACTCTTTTAGATATTCAGTAATTTACAGTATAAGAATATAACAACTGGGTATTTTAATTAATTAAAATATAAATTAGATTACAACGTTATTTATATTTTATAACAGAAAAACGTCAATAATTTGGAACACGTGTATACAGCAATTACATGTATGTATACAGTCTACTTGATCGTCGTAGGTACGGTGGAAACAAAATACAAGACATCAATTAAGTCACTAATCACCGGCTTTAATTTTCACAGTTGAACAGTTCGTAATTGACAACACTGTCTCTTACAACAAATCAAATAAAAATTGTTCACACGCAATAAAATGTTAACTAACATTAAACACAATTGTATTAAAATTATACTGCCCGATTATAAAACGCAACACTTCACTAATAACCACTTGAACGTACACAGTAATATCGCCCGATAATAACTCGAACCGCACTGTAAATATATCGCAGTTATACTGAAAACTAAGGTCGCTGCCGCCTTGTATTTACACATCCGCGCACAGACCAGAAGGTTCCAAACTGCGTCTTAGCGCCAGTGTGTACTACGTAAGTAATTGCGGCCTTGACACAGTCCGCGCGGCTGGCGGCTTCGAGAAAACTCTCGCGAATGCGTCTAGAGTCACGTATGCCACACACATTACAGCGAGATTCTTCTGGCACATTCAACAAACACGTAGACTGTTCTGTATTGTTGTAACAATATACTAGGTACAATATACTATGTACAATATACTAGGTACAATATACTAGGTACAATATACTAGGTACAATATACTATGTGCAATATACTAGGTACAATATACTAGGTACAATATACTAGGTACAATATACTAGGTACAATATACTATGTACAATATACTATGTACAATATACTAGGTACAATATACTAGGTACAATATACTAGGTACAATATACTAGGTACAATATACTAGGTACAATATACTAGGTACAATATACTATGTGCAATATACTAGGTACAATATACTAGGTACAATATACTAGGTACAATATACTATGTACAATATACTAGGTACAATATACTAGGTACAATATACTATGTGCAATATACTAGGTACAATATACTAGGTACAATATACTAGGTACAATATACTATGTGCAATATACTAGGTACAATATACTAGGTACAATATACTAGGTACAATATACTATGTACAATATACTAGGTACAATATACTAGGTACAATATACTAGGTACAATATACTATGTGCAATATACTAGGTACAATATACTAGGTACAATATACTAGGTACAATATACTAGGTACAATATACTATGTACAATATTTACAAAATTAAACACGAAGCTTAAATTTTGTAAAGCGATGGTGATTTCTGAGTTGCTTTGTGAACGTAAAATGCAAAGGTATACTAAAAATGACTACTGACGTTTACAGGCTGCTGAAATAAGGTTTTACAAGCCGAAGAAGCTTTTAGATTATATGCTATAAGGAAAATGAAGACATCCAAACTGAACTGAGGATGTATAAGTAGTAAAGTTCATGAATTGAGGACTGGACCGGAGGAGAACATTAATAAACCATCTACACTAGTAATAAGAAAATAATATGACATGACAGGTGTACCATGACAAGTAGTTTGGGACGGCCAAACAAAAATATCGGTATGAAGAACCATACACGACTTCCATGTTCTAAGATTTATAATTAAAATCATTTTCGAAATTAAATATTTCCATGGAAACTACTGTACTTCTTTCTACTTACTGCTTCAGCCCTAACCACAGTACTGTGGTCACTAACGTATAACCACCTCACGTTATCGCACTTGATTGTTACTGATGATGGAAGTCGATGGAACTGCCGAAATGTTTGGTTTAGCAGAAAACATTGGACTACGGCCAAATATCCCGAGAAGGAATTTTAACAACAAAATACTTCTTTGTTGTTGATAACGTAGTTCACATATAAAAAATTATCCCCTCCCCCTTCAACTATAATTTTCATTTATAGAAAATTACCCCCACCCCGTTCGACTAGCCTCTTCATTTATAGATATTTCTTCTACGTTTCTACAGTAGATTATTATGATCTTCTTATCAGGATACTTTATTTATTAAAATTAAGAACTTTACTCTTGTTAAAACATAAAACGTTGCAGATAAATTACCCTTTCCCCAAAACCGATCATCACCAAAATCAATAGGCCTTGAGTCCTCTAAACCTCAGGCAAATATGTAAAAAATTATTTGATTCTGTTTGAATTTGCGGCTGTTATCGTTTGCCATAGAACAAATTATACACATAGACACACAGACACACAGACAGACAGACAGACAGACACACATACAACACTTTTCGAAAAATGACTTTTCTTCATGTTTTGAGGGTAGTACAATCAGAATCAGCCGTTATCTCGAACACGATTTTTTTCGCCATGACCATACTTCCATTTTCTTATGGAACATGGAAGTAATACATTAACCACAACTTGTAATAATTGTTGTCTTAAGGTCGCACGACCAGTGTCAATATACTAAAAATGATTTAAAACCGAGCTGTTAAACCGTGGTCGGTTGCTATATAACAGAGCCATGGTCGGCAACGTTTTGTGTCCCACCATCGGGGGATCTTCTTCAGGCACGAAAAAGCGACAGAGTATTGTGAAAGAGCTACGGCAGAATGATAATCGATAACTTTTTTCGTATACGTGCAACGAGTAAGAACACGGCGTCCCAAGCATTAATATGATTCATTAATATCAGTCTTTACCACTAAATAAATACGTGTACAAATCATAGCCAGGGCGATTGTATTTGGCATCTGTAAATCAATAAGCAGAAACGGAAAATTATACATAACTGTGATGTTTCCTTGTTTGTTGTTTAGACCAGAACCCATTTTATTTATCGTTTATAAAATGTTACAGCTAAATTTGTGACAGTCCTTGTAGTGGCTTCCATAATTTTTTCGGCGAATATTGCGAATAAATTCCCCTGATTGTTGATAATAATTGATGGTTCATCATCATCATCCCTACTCCAAGGACTAGGCCTTAGACCTGTTCCGGAACCCATCTCCTTCTTGGTCTACCGACATATCTCTTCCTAGTAGGGTGACAACCCAAGGCAGCCACAGGTAGACGGATATCAGGAATCCGATCCAAGTGTTCACACCATCTCCTTCTGTGATCTTCAATCTTCTGGTTCAATTATACAATGTTTAAATTGCGTCTAATATCCTCGTTCCTTCTCCGATCCAAGAGAGAACAACCTTGCGTCCCTCTTAGAAATATCATTTCGGCTGCCTGAATTCTCTGCACGTCCCTTTTACCAAGAGTGCATGTCAGTGTAAAACAGCCACAGTTTTACAAAATTTCATTCGTGTACCCTTCCGTGTTTTATTTTTCCAACTTTGTCGAATTTTGTTGCTTCTCTGCTATGTACAATTTTCCCTCGAACGAGGCCTTCGGTTTCGCAACCATTATCAAGTTCTTCCTACAAGTTGTAGACCTACATTTTGTTCCTATATTTTGTTGCTTATCTGCTATGTACAATTCTCCCTCGAACGAGGCCTTTCGGTTTCGCAACCATTATCAAGTTCTTCCTACAAGTTGTTCCTACAAGTTGTAGGAAGAACTTGATAACGGTTGCGAAACCGAAAGGCCTCGTTCGAGTGAAAATTGTACATAGCAGAGAAGCAACAAAATTCGATAAAGTTGTTATGCTAACACAGAGAAAATAACTGATTTTATTTTTCCGGTACCTATGAATCGTTCCACAAATGCGTATATTTGGTTAGCTTACTATACCAATCAATATCAGTTCCATCTGAGATATGACAACACAGGTAATTAAATGGACGATTTTCTAATCAAATTCTGAGAGAAGACTGTGATATAATCCAACTCATGTTTTTGATAAGCAGAAGAACCTTTGTACTGTCTGTGCAATCTAGACAAGTGAATGTAGATTACAGAGTTTTTCCAACAGCTTAACACAGAACAGAGAAAATTAAAATGATTTATGCAGTTTCTACGTGATCTACTACGCTCTGTTTCCCTGGCTCTACCTCACTAACCTCACTCCCAATCAAGTAACGCTGTTGCACGTAGTTTATCTAGATCTCTCTTTGTGCCAGTGGATTTATTTCCGTCTGACATTTATCTTGAATTATTGTATGAGCGTATCTTATTGATTACAAATTGTTATTTGTGATTAATTAGTGTTGGTAATTAGTGACTTCATTTGTGTCTACATTTTTCTACTGTAACATACAACGATGCTTGAGACTGTCGTAATAGTATTAAAACAAGTTATGGTAGAACATAAGTCATTTATATTGTATTAAAAAAATCTTTTAAAACTAATTTTAAAACTAGTATAATACAAAAAAGAAGTTTGTTCACGACGTAAATTGGCTTTGACTTGGCACAGATTGAATCTAAAACCTGCTCAATCCAGACAAGCAGATTTGCAAATAATTTAGTCGATAGTGTCTCACATGGTTTGCAAACAATGTTGTCGATAGTGCCTCACTTTGTTGAGATTCATTAATGTTAACTTCACTCTATTCCGAGTGAAGCAGTAAAAAGAAGAATTTTTTTATTCGATTAATCCAATTGAATTAATTGAAACGTCTACTGCTATCGTACCTTCTAGAATTCATTAATATTGTACTCCACTTGTCAATAGTACCGATATCTATGTCTTTTATCTCCTAACTGCTTGCAATCATTACTATTATAGTATACAAAGAATAAGATTAGATGAATAGACGTCAAACCAATAACTTACGTTTGTAACATGCTTAGGTACAAGATTTTTAGAGAAACAATAGTTTTCAATTTAATCTCAGGGAGCTCTTTATACATATGTTGCTCTGTTTTTTTGCCCGTGACTTTTGTTACTCACCACCTTTTAATCACCAACACAAAACAATTGGTATATCATAATATTACAACTTTCACGGCTGGAGTCAAATTCAGAAAAATTATTTTCCATTCTGTTCGGCCGTGGACCTGTTTTTGTAACACCACACGTTATCATATGTAGGTTACAATACCACTAGTAAAACGCTGTTTTACATCCATGCTCCGTAAGAAAATGGAAGTATGATATCGCGAAACAAATTGTGTTCGAGAAACGGGCTGATTCTGATTGTACTACCCACAAAACATGAAGAAAACTAAATTTTCGAAAAGTGTGTGTGTGTGTCTTTGTGTATATTTTTTTTATGGCGAAAGATAACTGCCGCAAATTCAAATAGAATCAAATAATTTTTTGCATATGTGCTCGAATTGTAGGGGACTCAAGGCCTATTGATTTTAGTGAAGATCGGCTAAGGGGGAGGGGTAGTTTACCTGCAACGTTTTACGTTTTTAACAGAAGTAAAGTACTTCATTTTGATAAATAAAGTATCCTGAAAAGAATGTTATAATAATCCACTGTAGAAAGGTAGATGAAATATCTGTAAATAAAAAGGGTAGTTGAATGGGGGGAGGGGGTAATTTTTTATAAATTAAAATGGTAGTTGATGATGGAGGAGGTACATTTTTATAAGTTTTATATGTGTACTACGTTATTGACAACAAATAAGTAGTTTCTATGGAAACATTTCATTTCTCTTTAACAAAATTCTATATTTTTCATTTTAATTTAAATCACGTATGAGTGGAAATATATCGTTCCTGGTAGGCAAGCGTATCTCAATTATTGAACGTTTACTTTTCCAAAGTTTTATTATTGTGATTACCGCAATAAAAAAAGGCCGGCAGGACACACACACACACACACACACACACACACACACACACACACACACACACACACACACACACACACACACACACACACACACACACACACAATTCGCGTTATTTCTGGCCTCAGTCGTGTTTATTTTTTTATGTTTGCACGCTTTTTAAATGGAAAGTGCCGAAACCCACACCAACACAAAGCGTGCAAGCCAAAAGATGGACATCGATTTGCTTCCTGTGGATCGCTGGGCAGTGTTGTTGTATTAAAGCAATTAATACAATCTGTGTACTTATTTCTATTATGATATGAGAATTATAAACTAATATGTGCATGTGTGTGTGTATGAAAAATATATAAATATTTTTCTCCTTTGGAAAATTGTTTGCCCCTTCTTTAAAATATTTTGACCTCCCTGATGGCTAGTTATTTACTAGCCTGTGTGGAATATAGCGTTATGACATGGATCAGAATGGTGGGTGTTAAACAGGAGACACAAACGTGTTAAGGAAGAAATGTTTTGCTGAGAAATTTGTAATTATACGGGTGAACAGAATAGTCGTTCAGGAAATCAGAAGACAAATGGAAAGAAAGAAATCAAGACTCGATTGTAAAAAAGAAAAATGACTAGTATAGTATTGACAGAAAAGTCTTTGATAACACTATAGACATCATTCACCCTAGGCCGATAACTCGCAGCGAGAGCCCAATTTCATTACAGGAATCAGATCGCAGCTCCCTTTGGCCAGCTCTTCATTCGACCTACAAACATTTTATCCAAAATTACAGTCCTTCCTCACGAAGTTTGAGGATAGTCTTCACCCATCTGACAAGAGGGTACCATTTTAGCTGATACGTCATTTCTTCAGAATTCAAGCATCCACTTATTTAATTAATATTTAAATGATTTTAAATATATATTTTAGGACATGGAAGTCATGTATGGTGCTCCATACCGATTTTTTATGTGAACTACGTTATCGGCAACAAAGAAGTAGTTTCTATGGAAATATTTCATTTCAATTTGTCAGACTTGTCAAATTTTTCAGTTTATATTTTAAAATATTAAATATAAATCCTAAAACACGGAAGTCATTGATGATTCTCCATACTGAATTTTTATTACTGTCACTATGACCATAATATCTTCAAAATATGAATTAATTTAATACGTCATTCTTTATTTTTTTTTATTTTGTTCTTTTTTTCTATATTTTATGTCTATACTGTTGGAGTTTTACGCTACATAATGTACTAATCATATTTCTATGTATACTATATATGTACGCTACATATTTCTCGAGCAGCTTAATTTTTTGTGACTAACCAGATTGTGTGAGTTGCAACAGCGCATCTAGAAGTTGACCTTGGGAGCGCGTCCCGTCGAGTCGGCTTCGTATCAAAAACAAAAACAAGTTAAGACTAATCAATATTTATAGTGCTTAATCAACAATCAAGTTTACACGTTTAAAGTGGCTGAAAAACCGTAAACGTCTTCTTCTTCTCCGCGTCAAGCTATAGCCTTACAGCCTGTTCCGACTTCACTGAAGCCATGTCTTCCTTGGTTATCACGTCTTCTCTGAGGTCTGTATCGTATTACGTGTTTAGGTAGCCTCAAATTTTCCGTTCTCTCGATATGTTGTCTCCATTTTATTTGTCCTTCCCTTATTTTGCTGGCCATAGGATATACAATTAAATCGGTTCATATATCTTCATTTTGTTTTTGATCTCTAAAGGTGCAACGTTTGGTTTTTCTCAAGAACTTTGTTTCACTTGTTTGTATTCTTCGTTCATCATTTCTCGTTATCGTCTAACTTTCCGTTGATATTCGTCCGGCTTTTCGTTAAGTTTCCTTATTAGAGGTTATCAACATCTAAGTAGTTAGGTATTGGGGATGTCCTGTATCATTAACATTCACGTATCTTAACAGTCCTGTTTTCTGTTGGGGTTGTCTCCCCTAGCCGAAGGTTCCAGTTTTAAGGCGCTGGGAACTCGCCTTTCAGCCTCTTACGACAGTTACGTAACGCACATCCATTGTACGCCATGCTTTCCAGGTGCCACGCAGCTTTAACCTTCGAGGACTTGGAAGTAGGCTTTGCTGAATTGATTTCTCAAGTTTCCATTTTTGTCTGGAACAGTGGGCATTGACCGAAATTTATTGGTCAATTTCCTTTCAAAACATGTAATAAAAAATTGAAGTCAATCCCAATTGTGTAATAAAATAAACGCTATTGAAACACTGTTTAAAAGAAACTTATTGTTTTAATTGATTTTCCTATATTTCATATGTGTAACGTACACGCAAATGCTGTGGAATAAACTTGTTTGTAGACCTATACTGTAAAAGAAATTACTACTGTATTAAAGTACAGAGGTAAGAAATTAATAAAACATCTTAAAAATTAAGTGATTAACAAAGTTTCTTTTCAACTTTTGATCTTTATGGAGGGTTTGGTCCCGTTTGTCTCTCCCCCTTAAATACGCCTCTCGTGAATTGATGTGCATATGTGTATAATTCCTCTGTAAGTAACTCGTTGAGTTTCCCGCAGGTCTTGTATGTAATATCTTCAAATAAATACACTGTATGTAGGTTTATTTTCACCTGATGCACGTTTCACAGAAATTATTCTTTGTCTTCAGAGGTTTTTATTGAAGGTACAGAATAATTTCTGTGAAACGTGCGTCAGGTGAAAATAAACCTACTTGCAGTGTATTTATTTGAAAATAATACATATGTGTATAATTACAAATATATATATTTGTATGTATTTTTTTTCAATAGAAAGTTTTGACAGGAAAATAAACTTAGGTCTGCAGTAAGCATTACGTTATATGAGAATGAAAAGTGTAAAAATATCAAGTTATTGGTAACAGGATGCAGGAGAAAATTTACAGCCCGGTTATTACACAAGTTTGTGTCTCACTTTCGCATAGTTCCCCGCAACCTTCTTCTTCTTCTTTCAACTTCAATTACTTACATTCAGGTCAGCGATAAATTTAATGCCAACAAATGAAAGCAATAAATCCCCACAGTTCCAATCTTTTAAATCCTTCGCAACCTACGAGCGACGGGCGGGTTAATGCGACACCTAATGAATGCAAGTGGGGCACTTTCTTTGCTGTAAGGAAGTATTAGATTTAGTTCACCTTTAGGGAGAATATTAAACTCTGATGTACTGAATACATAAAAGGGAAAAACACTGAATAATTAAAAAAATAATGATTCACATTAAGATGACAATAACAATGAGCATTACATTCTGCACATGCGCGTAACACATTGCTGTGTGAACAGTCACAATGACCCTGATCAATAGGGTTTCAGACCAAAGTCACGTACTATCATGTGTTGAGCTTTTCAACCCAAGAAGGAATGCGGTGACGTTTGCCATTCCACTGCACGTGTCACGGTACTGCTACACATTTAAAATACGTTTTACACTGTCTCTCGCACTAAATCTTTTCCACTTAAACCCTATTTCCTTAATTATTTTTCGTAAAGAACTGTTACTCCATGGAAAATATATTTTTTCTTTCACCACGGTTAGAAGTTTTGCCACTGTCGGCACTTTTTTCTGCACTGTGTAAAAATCATTAATAATTCTTCTGATTACACACCTGTCAAACTCGGCCACGCTTACCACGGTGTGATTCGGTCTGGTTTTTCTCCATTTTCCTGGGGTACTTAAACGCTGATCCGGGCAATTTTCTAGACGCGTATTATGTTCTTTCCGAATTTTTTAAATTGTAAATTCTGAAACGCCAATGTAATATGCTGCTCTTGCTGTAGCGTTTTTAACCGTGAAGGAATATAGCTCTTTCCTTGATTCTTCATCACACTTTTCAATAACAGACGATATAATTTCGCGTCCTTCCGAATGAATTGTTTTGTTACTTTTTTGCGAAGTCATTTTAATATTATTATTTTTTTTTAACGGAACTACTCACAAATATAATTATTAATGTCAAATTCACTGCTTAGTAATTGACAACGAACGACAAAATAATTAAACGATAGGCTAATAGTTAATTTGTACCGAATAAGAAAACACAAACAAAATATTCAACAAAATAACACTGACATATAGTGTACGAACGCTCAATCTAATACGCACAAGAAAATCACAACTGAATACGTCTTCTGAACAACTCCACACAGAACAAATGCTTACTGAACAGTGTTTACAGAACCAGTAATACCGCACCAACACAAGCACGCGTTATCATTCAGTAGACCCCCCGCTCTTCAGGCGTCTCGGTAGCACAGCTTGTGCTCGCATAGTAGGTTTGTTTATATGGGGGTTGAACTAAGAACGGAAATAGTATACCTAGATATAGTTACTCTGTCTTGTAGCAAATATGATGTTTAAACCTCTAATACAGAATATTACATGATTACTAAGAATCGTGCCGTGCTTATTACATAAACAGTTGTGTAACTTGTCTGTCAACGTTTGTTTTCTAAGTTGTTTACAATCATTCTGAATTTCAATAATGATATCGTTCCGACCCACGACTAGCCCATACAATTTTCCTTTAAATTTCTTATTATTTTTACTTCCATGTTTCTTAAGGAAATAAAAGTATGGTGATTTCGAAAAAAGTCTTGTTCGTGATAAGGGCTGATTCTGATTGTACTACCCTCAAAACATGAAGAAAAGTCATTTTCCGAAAAGTGTGTGTGTGTGTGTGTGTGTGTGTGTGTGTGTGTGTGTCTGTGTGTCTATGTGCATATCTGTGTGTACATGTTTTTCTGTGCCGAACGATAACTGCCACAAATTCAAACAGAATCAAATAATTTTTTCCATATGTGTCTGATTGGTAGAGGAATCAGACACATAAAGGAACCTACTGATTTTGGTGAAGATCGGTTAAAGAAGAGGAATAGTTTACCTGCAACGGTTTACGTTTTAACAAGAGATTAAAGTAGTTAATTTTGATCAATAAAGTATCCTAAAAAGAAGGTCATAATAATATACTGTAGAAAGGTGTATGAAATATACATATATATATATATATATATATATATATATATATATATATGACAAAGGTAGTTAAAAGGCGGAAGGGGGGAACTTTTTAACGTTTGATTTGATTTAACGAGTTTGACGTAATTAAATAAAAATGCATTTAATCTTTTTCAAAAAATAATAATTGTTAAAAATAAAATAATTTCGTTGCCAGGCAATAAAATTATAAATTTTTATTTTAATTTAAATCATCTATGCGTAAAGATCCGCAATCACAGCCCAGCACGTCACAAACTAATTTGCGGCCATATAGTTACATAATTATATAAACATGTAATTAATGCGTGATTATCTGCGTAGTTCAGATTTTTATAAGAATAAAGTATCTAATATTTATAATTGAAGTGACTCAAAAATAATATTATATTAATCGACTACTCCATAATAACAAAAAATCTATAAATAGTGAAAATAGTTTGAGAATAGGGGGTTATTAATTTTTTTAAATTATTGAATTGATTTTAAATAAATGCGTTTAAATATTAATTTTAGAACATGGAATCGTGTATGGCTCTCCATACCGATATTTTCTTAGAACTTACGGCAATTGTCTGTGATCTGAAAATACATACTGAGAGCCTTTTCTCAATATATATTTCACTTATATTCTCCTGAAACCGCGTGTGTCTCAAACACTGTGTAATCAAATCTCCACCTACCCACGCTTACTACAATACGCCGACGAATAACCGGTCAGCAGGTGTCATTAGTTTGTTATTCTGTAACAAGACATATGTGCGTGAGCGGTCACTGCATATATGCGCCAGGTTAATTCAAAACTATCAGTTTTTTGACAATACATTTAATTGAGTGTTGGCGTTTCGGGTAGAAAATTCATAACTTACGTTTCATTTTATAGAAAATAGCGGAATATATTAGGATTTGATGTCTGAGGCTTTCACGGTAGGCATGAACGTTATTAAAAGACTGCCTTCCGGTGTTGTAAAACCGTGTTCTACAGTTACCGTGTTTTATTGCAGACGTTTCGACCGCACGTCGACGGGGGCCATCTTCAGTACATTGGAAGGCTATGTGTTGCTAAAGATGTCCCGCGATGCTACCTGTGCTTATACATTCATTAACTCTCACGAACAGGTAAAAATTGCACCAACAGCCAATCAGAAGAAAGAAAGTGTATGAGAGGCTCGCACCGCGCCCTGCCATAAAGTACTTAAAGAAATGCTTTCGCCCCGCCATTTATTCATTGTCTTCGTAGCATGCTTCTGAATCAAGATGGACTCCATATGAAGGCGAGGGAACTCCGCGCTCACCGCCGACATTTGTTGAGCCTTTATGAATCTTACAGTGTCCTCATGATTCAAAAGCTCATTTATCTCATGATTATTTGTTATCCTCCATTCGTCATCTTCTTTAATCGGTCCATAAACAGTCTTACAGTCTTTCTTTCAAACCTTCTTAGTGTTAATTGTTCCTTTTTTGTCATTGTCCATGTCTCGACTCCATAAGTAAAAACCGGTCTGATAAGCGGCTTATATTTTTTTAATTTTGTGCTACGACTAATGAGTTTGGTTTTCAATAGTCTGCTAATCGCAATAGCTCACACTTTCACATAATTACGAAAGTGTAATCTGTCTAATGGCACGTCTGTAAAACTGCCTTAGGTTTTGCATAAATAAGTATCGAAGTTCTCTGTTTTAAAATCTTATCATATAAAAACGGGTAGCAGGGTTTAAACGTCGTTGCCAGTAGGCGGCAGCGATAAGCCGCGCCTCTAATATAACCAGCGGACAGTTTTATGAGATTAAGACCCGTTCGCTGTATACGTGACATGTTTCCTTATTATGAGGGTAGTAACGTCATGATGACCTCAGTTGACCCCGACATTAACAGGAAATACGCAGAAATACGACTCATATAGTAGTAACGCTTCTTGCAATTGAGGTATAGAAAATTTTATCGTCTTTATCGTTACTATATAGTGGAAAGTATATAGTATAGTACATAGTATATAGTATATTACAACACTTTAATTATTTAATGCTCGAACCCCAGATTCTTGGAAGTCGTTTACAATACATTAAATTCGTGTGTGTATGATGATGATGGGTGTAATCGTAATAACAATTACCTATGTAATTTGGTTTAAAATCATTTAAATATTTATTAAACAAAAATTCTTATTTTTGTTGCGAGTTACAATCATTATTATTTGCTTGTGTGTGTAGTCTTAACACACATCTAATTATTACATATAATTGATACTCTCGTATTACACCTAGACATATTATACAATCGTATACTCTAATACATCTTTATAATTATCTAATATTGCTCTCGGCTTGCTCATTAGTATGAATATGATTATTATCTAATTATTTTCTAATGATCTAATCTCTTTTGATTTTACTGCATATGCATAGCTTTGCTTTCTAATCAAATTTTACTAATTTCTTTTATCAATTTAAATATGAAATTATAGATTCAAAATTATAGCTTCAAAGTTATTGATTCAAAATTATTGCTAAACATTCTTAAACAGTACACTAATTATTATACAAAGAATATTTACATTTGTAAAAATTATTAATTCATATTTGAATTAGATTGTCTTTCTTTTTACTTCGTTAATTATTATCTTTGTGTGAGTCTCGGTTTACAAGTACATGGTTGTTTATCACCTTATTGTTGTGGTAAATCGGCAGCGTGTCCTCTTCGGTCCTAGGTCCTTGATCTTGGATGCTCCTTTGTCGTCCTGGAGTCCTGGAGTTCTTGATCCTCGTCCTTCGTCCGTCGGATTCTCGTACGCTGGATTCTACTGGATGTACTTGGCTGCTCCCTCGTCTCCCGTCATGGCTTCAGGTTGCAGGTACTCTCACGAAAATGATGAGTAGTCGTGAAGACCCTGGCTGCTGCTGTGGTTGAGACACAAACGTTGTTGTCTCTGGGCAGAGCCTCCCGCTGCTACGGTTGTTGTACGAAAAAGAGTTGTACTCGTGAAGCAGAGCCTCCGGCTGCTACGGTAGTTGATTGAGGAAGAGAATGAAGTTAGCGCGTCTCGTGTATTTATACTCAGGGCGCTAAAATCATGTTTCGACAATATTTTGCATGTCAGAGTCTGTCGAAGGCGTCACTTCTCACACACGATTCTTGTCACGCTTAATTCGCTCGTCTTAGCGATTTGCGAAGTCTTTTGCACATTACCCGATATTCATTCTGTCGGTAATTTTTATGTGTTCACCATGTATAAACCGTTTTTCTTTATCTTAATTAACATAAGTTCTATTTATTTTTATTTTCATGTAGTTACACTTTTTATCCTTTTTACACAATCTTTTATACACATTTGCGTCATATTTTTATACATATTTTGGTGTATTTGGTTTTGTGCTATTATGCACACAATCTTTACAAAATAAATAAATTCATATAATTAATAGCCTTCCTTAAGATTGACGCTTTTCAGGAATTGACAGGTCTCACGCACACATCTAACATACGTGTGTACCCACAGACAGAGCAGCTGGCGTGATCTACCCTGTTCCAACTTGAAAGTTTGGTCGTTCAGATTGCAAGCTGAATTATTATTATTAACAATATGAATTATTTATTTAATTTACTTAATTATTTTAATTACTTTGTGCAATGCACAGTACCCTGTGCAATACATTTGTACTGTTGCAATATAGTATATAGTGTATAGTGTATAGTGTATGGTATATAGTGTATAGTGTATAGTGTATGGTATATAGTGTATGGTATATAGTGTATAGAGATAGTGTATAGTATATAGTGTATGGTATATAGTGTATAGTATATAGTGTATAGTGTATAGTATATAGTGTATGGTATATAGTGTATAGTATATCGTGTATAGTGTATAGTGTATAGTATATAGTGTATAGTATATAGTATATAGTGTATGGTATATAGTGTATAGTATATCGTGTATAATGTATAGTGTATAGTATATAGTGTATAGTGTATGGTATATAGTGTATAGTATATAGTGTATGGTATATAGTGTATAGTGTATAGTGTGTAGTATATAGTGTATAGTATATAGTGTATAGTGTATAGTGTATAGTATATGGTGTATGGCATATAGTGTATAGTGTATAGTATATAGTGTATGGTATATAGTGTATAGTGTATAGTATATAGTGTATGGTATATAGTGTGTAGTATATAGTGTATCTATAGTGTATAGTGTATAGTAAAGCATTGAGACAAACATTGATAATACGGGGACACATATAAACGTTAGTTGGTGTCCTGAGGAAAGAGTGTAGACATATGAGGTAATGAGTTAAGACACTATTGTTATTAGAATAAGTACTGCATGTTAACGTATTATAAGACAATAATATACAATAAAAAAGAGCAGTGCAGTGGAGTGTGAAAGTGAATAAGTTTAGTAACGAATTGTGTGAAGATTACAGTAAGCCAATAAACAGACACAGTATAGGTCATTTATATTAGTGTTGTAACCTCTCAGTGCTTTTTAGTATTTATCTTATTTCTTGTTAAATTTCTATCTCCTTGCTTGTTGGCTTTCAAAGAGAGGTTACAAGTTATTTAGAACTAGGCAGGAGCCTAGAGAAGCAAAAATTATGCTGGGTCCAGTATGACGGGACTTGCAATGAACTCAGCCATAATATAACAATAACAGATTTATTATATCTCTGGAATTCATACATGTGTACAAGATAAATATATGTATCTATATAAAAACTACCAAAAGGTACATCATGGCAAGCATGTATAAATTAAGTGTACATCAGCATAAGTGTGCGTAAGGGTGCACCAAGTAAATGTATATACATATATATAATATAAAAAAATTTAAATCACAACTAGCATATATAATTCCAGTTTACCTAAGAACAAGTGTATATAATTGGATAGAATTGCATCAGAACAAGTGTATATAATAGTATATAAGTTAAATGTACATACATAAATAAAATATAAAATGCACAAACACATGTAAAATTCTCCCCGTCGTGTGGCTAGCTAGACACATAACAACACACACACAGAACACAAGGTACACAACTCACAATCATTTACTTTCAACACGCATGCCCCTGTAACGCACCCACCCACCGGGTAAAGCAACTATCATCTTATGCCCCGGCAGTGATAAAATATACGCCCGTCGGCAACCCGTTCAGTAGGATAACATAAACTCCAAACCCCTTTAAAGACGAATAATTCATGACGCATAAATGAAACTGGACCACCCATTTGTCTAGCATTCCGTTTATTAATGACCCATGATGAGTGTGTGAACCTTTGTTCCGTTCACAGCACCAGGTAATGTTAACAAACTCCTCACCTACTTCCAGACAGTGTTTCTAAAATTCTAGACAGTATTGACTTCACAAAATCCCAAAAAGGCATTAAATCCTTATGTACCTTAATAACAGAAATTAATTGATTGAGGCTTTACAATTTCAGAAGATTTTGACAATATGTATATCTATTTAATTTACCCAAAAATAAAAGGATGAAAACCAGTTTTATATTCAAAATTAAACAGCAACTTCTCTACGTGTGAAGTCAACCCATATGTGTTTGCCAGTTAAGAAAACAATCAGCTTAGCCCTTGTGCAAGGGCAAAATCGGCTAAAATATTTCAAGAACATTAATAAATCGTTTCGATTAGCCTCAGATAACTGTATAAAATAATTAGAAAAGGAATACAATAAGGTGGTTGTGCTCTGGCATCTGTGGGAGCGCGCCCACATGTAGTTGACAAAACTTGACAGGACATCAGCCTGTCTGAGAATGCCCCAGCGCGTGTCCAAGAAACTAGGTGCCCTTTTGTAAACCCTTAAAACGTCCCAGAAAAACTTCAGGAAAGCCCCCAACCTTAAATGTGAAACCACAGTCAATATAATTTTTATACACCACTGTTCCAGCCGGAACAGGGCTACAGGGCCGTAACCTAAATTTGTGTAATGGGTAAAAGCGAAAAGAGATACAACTGTAAAATGGTACAAGAGTGAAATGGCTGGCGCGCTCCCACAGTGCAGCACGCACTTACAGTCATAGCATTTAGTGTTATAGAAAAGGGTTATAAAAAGTTCAGTAATTTTTTATCGAGAGTGTTCAGAGTCATGATCACAGTTCACTTCCCAATAGACAGTCTGGACACGTGGTCCCCTGGCTTCTAAGTTATTCACATAAAACAGGCACACTGCCGGTTCGGCCCCCAAAAAAAAGAAAAGCATAAATGTCACCTCATAAGTGCTGGCGAGTGCAACATAGTGATTCCGTCTCCATCTCCCTCTTCGGAGGCTGTCTTGACATGGTTCACAGCTCGGGCAGATGTTCAGCCCACCGCAGACCAGGAAACCGACTTAGTGCGAGAACCCTAAGAAATCAAGTAAATTAGAGAACGTCTATAAAAGGGGTACACCCGAGTGGAGGTAATTAACCTCTTAAAGGGCCGCCAGCTAACTCTCACCAAAAAGGCACAATATTCAACAATTAAGGTTTTCACAACTTAATTAAATGGTCTGAATTCAGTCAATGAATAAGTAAGTTTGAGCCATGAACAGACTTAATTAAATAGTGGCTTAATACAAGTGAACTGTACTCAGTCAACATGCTTCGACAAAATTTTGCAGGTTAACCCGGCCACGTGCAGAGCAGTAATCATAATTTGGTCAAAAAATTTTAACAGCAAGTCACTCACAGCATTGAGAATGTTTTACCCTCAATTAAGTTGCATACACAGAAGCTCTCACACTTCATTCTCTATCTGTGAACATAATTAACAAAGGCGGCGACAGTATACTACCTGCACCGACACAGATCACTACCTGACTGCACACCAAGTTTTTGTAATTAATTTTTTTATGTAAAGCACTTTTACCAGGAGAATGACTCTTGAAACTTCTCGCATTATAACAAGAATAATAATAAGGCATGGCTATATGAATGGCATTACGTACAACAGTAAAAAAACATCTCTTACATAACTTTGTCAGGTCGCACACACATAAATACGTACTTCACACGATCGCATATATCTTGTTACTAAATATGCGAACAACTAATGAAAATAATTAATTCTTACCGAGAGTCGTTTTATTCTCTACTCCATCCTGTAGAGAGAGATTCAAACTGCGCAGAAACGAATCGAAGAGAGGAGATGGAGGACAATCTTTCTAGCAGAGGCAAGCGCTGACTGACTTCCGCAGCACACAATCGTAACAGCCCAAGTAGAGCTGCGCGCGCAACGGCACACAATACCGCTCCCCTTCACACCGCCGGACAAAGGTCGCGAGTGCTTCACGTTATGTTACAATAAACTGACTTGTTCTAAAATATTTTGTAACGGCCGGCTCCGCGCCGGCACACCCCCACCCCGAAAGGGCAACCCGGTTGCCCCACTCTGAAACTCGGGAAAGTACCCTGCAGTGTACTCCCAACTGAAAAATCCGGTGGACATCGTGGGTAAGATGGCCAGGCAAACTTGCTCCCAGGAGAACAGAGGCTCAGAAGGGAAAACGAAAGAGACGAAAGAAGAGGTGTATAGTGTAAGTGTGCGGTTGCTGCACACTGACCTGATCAGGGCCAGCCCACAGCAAAGAGGGACAGAGAAGAAAGGCAAAAGAAAAGTTCGGGAGCTCCCTGAGTTCCGACCTCCTGAGGCTCGTCCACCCAAGCCAGAACACGATAGCCACCTAAACAGGGCCATCTGCCCCATGTAATTACGGGATGATTCCCTAATACTATTCCCCCATTTTACACACTACCATACTGCACGGGCCAAGGGGAAAGGGGGGCGATGACAGTCCCCCTAATGCGGTGGTCCCACTGGGACCTAACGGAAAACCATGTCCACTGTGACTATGGCGCCTTTCCAATGTATATATATATACTGTGTTTTACAAGTGTGCTCCAAGGGCATGCGGTCGACGATGTGCGGTACGAGGAGCAAGATCGACCCCGCGCCGCACATCGCCCACCCTCCACTCTCTCGAACTCCTTTTTTTTGCTTTTTCTAAATTTTTTTTTTTTTTCTCTCTGGGTAAAGTTAGGAAAATTGGAGGGTGGATGGTCAAGGATGCTTACGGTCATGGGCTGGGACTGAAGGCAAGGACGTGGCTTCCTCCGGACATAAGGACAATTGGAGAAAACCAAGGCTCGCGCAGGCAGGGGCGCATCCCTGAAGTAGACGAACCCCACTGGGACTGTGGGAAACATCTACCCGCTACCATATCATTCTCAATACCGCCCCCCCCGGAGCACACCCTCTTACAATAGACAACGTCCTCACCCACACAGAGACCGCCATCGTTCCCCCCCTTTCTCTCAGCCCGTTTACCCTTTTCTACACAATTTCAATTTGGAGATATGTGTAGTAATCTCTTTAGCATCACCACCTGGCTCCTCCAACCGCGCCGTCACCGGTGACGTAAACCCGAGGATACGGTACGGCCCCGACCAACGATAGCATAATTTGGCGGCTCTTTTATCGGCAGCCGAGCTGATCGGGTGGCTCTGGCAGTAGACCAAATCTCCTACCTTAAAGGGATTTGGAATACGCCCCTGATTATACCGAGAACGGACGCGCTCGTGCGCACGGAGCAAATTCTTCCGGGCCTCTTTCCACCTATCTGCCGTCCTGATGTCTGGGTTACTCGGCAGAAGATCGTCTATATTCCACAAGTTGGCCAAGGGAAGCGTAGGCGAGAAACCAAACATAACTTCAAAAGGAACGGCCTTATGACTGTCATGCAGGGCCGTATTGAAAGCTAGTTGTAACCACTTTAAGTTCTGGTCCCAGGTAGTCTGTTGCTCAGCGTGATAGGCAATAAGTGCGGACCGTAGATTCCTATTGAACCTCTCCGCATGGGACGGCTGCGGGTAATACGGGGAAGTGGTTACATGCTTGATGCCATTGGCGAAGCACATTCGCCGAAAGTCGCCAGAAATAAATTGTGGACCATTGTCCGAGACAATGATGGCCGGAAGACCGAAGTGCTGAAATACATGACTCTGGAGCGCGTTTATGGTCAATCGAGCAGTTGCCTGCCGTAAGGGCAGTAGCCAGGCAAACTTCGAAAAAGCATCCACACAGACAAGTAGGTAAGCATTACCTGACTTGCTACGCGGGAAGGGTCCCACGTAGTCGATGAATAGCTTCTCCATCGGTCTGCTCGCCACATCAGATGACAACAGCCCCAACTTTGTGTTTTGGGCAGGCTTGCTTAAGCCACAGAGATGACATGCCTTCATCCGAGTTGCTATGTCCCTATCCATGCCCTTCCAGATGAAGTTTTTCCTAATACTGGAAATGGTCTTCGAAATTCCCTTATGTCCACCTACCGGGGAATTGTGATAGTAACTGAAGACCATGGGCACAAGTTTGCTAGGCAGCACTATCTTCGGGGCCCGTCCTTTCTTCTCTCTGCAACATAGGACGCCCCTGGACAAGAAGTAGGGGACCCTGCACGTTACCCTCTTTTAGATTTTGGATGATCGGACCCAACTCTTCATCATTTAACTGATGGGGCAACACATCAGTAAAAGCTAACGGAAAGTCTAGTAGAACAGAACAGGGTTGCTCCGGCTGGGCTTCGCTGGGCTGGGAGAACATACGGGACAAAGCATCTGCAACCACATTTTGAGTTCCCCGAATGTGTTGCACCTTAAATTTAAAGGATGAGATTTTAACCACCCATCGTCCAATCTTACCCAGCTGCCGGGGATGAGCGAGAAGCCAAGAGAGAGCCTGGTTGTCGGTCTCGAGCAGGAACTCACCGTGTTCCAGAAAACGCCTGAACTTATCTAGAGCGTATACCACAGCCAAACACTCTAGCTCATACACTGAAGACTTCCGTTCTTGTTGGGTCAAGGTTCTAGAAATGAAGGCCACAGGCTGCCTAGCACCATCAACCACTTGGGACAGAACCGCCCCGAGCGCCACCGAACTCGCGTCCGTCTGTAAGATAAACTGTCTCGAGAAGTCTGGCATTCTCAGTACTGGAGGGGAAATAATGGCTTCCTTCAGAGTCTCGAAAGCCTTCTGTTGCTTTTCCCCCCATACAAATTTGGCGCCCTTCTTCCGGAGTTCATTCAGAGGTGCCGCAATCTCCGCCGCGTTTGGGATGAAACGCCGATAGAAATTGACCATCCCCACAAATCTCGCGATGCCTTTGGCATCCTTTGGTGGGGGAAAGTCCCTGATCCCCTGTGTTCGCTCAGGATCCACAGTGACACCTCTATGGGAAATCAGGTGGCCCAGAAAAGAAATTTGTGTCTGGGCAAACTTCACCTTTTCAGGATTGACAGTGAGGCCGGCACCCCTCAACCTGCACATCACCTCCTCAAGATGACTCAAATGTTCCTCATACCCCTTGCTGTACACCAGCAAGTCATCAAGATAATTAAAAACGTACTTGAACTTGACATTGTGAAAAACGGTGTCAAGCAAACGGGTGAGTGTTTGGGCCCCTACCGCTAGACCCATAGGAACCCTAGTATACTGATAGAGGTTCCACGGAACACAGAATGCCGTGTAGGGCCTACTTTCTTTCGTCAAGGGAATCTGGTGATATGCAGAGTTGAGGTCAATGATGGTAAAATACCTCGCCTCACTGAACCAATCGAACGCGGAATGAAGGTCAGGAAGTGGGACCGAATCTACCTCAATGTTAGCGTTCAGCTTGCGGTAGTCGATGACCATACTGTGCTTACCTCCAGGCTTGGGCACTAGGAACGCTGGACTGGCATAACTGGATTGAGAAGGTTCAATCACCCCTTGATCTAATAATTCTTGAACCTTCTCCCTCAAGATGTTCATCTTCGGAGGGGCAAACTTATAAGGGTGGGAGCGCACCACCTTGGAGTCCGTTAGGCGGATCTTATACTCCAAGAGATGTGTGAGCCCAAGGGCCGGAGTTAATACAGTGGGGAAACGCTCACACAACTGATCTAAAGCGGACCGCTGGGACTGGGAGAGGTGGTCTCTAGATGTGTCGGGGCACTTAACCTCTTGGATATCTTGCCTGGTCCCCTGATATCCAAGGAACGGGATTACAACTCCCCGATTGAATTTAAAATAACATTGGTGCTCTTGGATGTCAATAACGAGACCACTTTTGCAGATGAAATCGGCACCAATAATGCATTCAACTCCCAGAGCAGGTGAAACCAGAAAGCTCCACACCCAAGAAAATCCCTCGATTTTAAACTTGAATGAAACTACCCGGGAAATGGGCAGAATTTCCTGGGATGCCGTCCAGCACACTACGGAAGACTTTTCTGACCGTTTAATTAAACCCTGTCGCTCAAGGTCCTCGCACACTTTAGATGAAATGATGGATCTTGCTGATCCGGAGTCAACTAATGCTCTGAGTTGACTCTTTTTCAACTCCAACAGCAAGAAGGGGCATACGGAAGTGGGTCTAGAGATGGTTTGGAGGACCTTGCCACCCAAAGACTTGGGACCTACAACTGGCCTGGAGGCGCGTACCTTAGAAGACCCGAGACAGGTAGGGGAAGACCTCCGACATATCTTCCCCTCATTGAGTCTTTTCTGAATGACCTTGGGCGCCCTGGGGAGGGACGTTGGACTCGACCCAACCCCGGTACAAAATCGTCTGACGTGGCCCAACCTACCACACTTAAAACAAGTCACCGTAGGCGAACGACGGCGCCTCTCGCTACAAGAGTTTGTAATACTATTTTCATTACCGCATGAGGATGGAACAATTCGCCCCCCATGCCTCTCGTGTCTGAACTTATCAGGGGTCACGTGCTCACGGGACTCGTCAATCACCTGGACCGTTTTAGAAAACACACATAGCCGTTCGAGGTCCGCAAAACAACGTGGACGGTCCGCGAACACCAAACGGGATCTCTCTTGGGGCGTCACCCCTTCTAAAATTCTTCCAACGACATCCTTCTCGGGCAACCCTAACCTCAAAACCCGAGCACATTTACGGATATCCTGCACAAAATCCCCCAACGCCTCTCCGTTGGCCTGTGCACGATAGAACCGGCTAAGTTCCAAACGCCAACGTCGCCGACGGGGTATGAAAGAGTCCAACACCTCCCCATGGAGAGAGTCGATACTGCCACCACGACGCAGAGTGCGGGTGACCAGCTCAGCCAATAAACCCCGGCAGTACGGATATATAACGGACAAGAGGACCTCATCGGACAGCCCCGGAAAATCCGCCAACTCCAGGACGATGTCCAGAAAAACCAACAATTTGCCCTCATCTTCTCCATCCACTACCGGAAGTCTCCGGAGGATGCCGGAAATAGGATTGGGTAGTCCTTGATACCCTACCCCCGCCAGAATCACACAATACACTGAACACAAAACATAACCCACAAAAGCATATTTACAAGAAACGGAAAAACTCAAGTACTGTCCTTCCTTTGAGTAGACCCCCGGGTTCTCTAGCGCTGCGGAAACCTGGCCTATTCTGAACCATGCAAACCACGACGGAAGGAGACAAGAGACAAACAACAAAACTACACACATATAACAGCAAACAGCAACTCGACACACACGTCGTGCCAACACATAATTCACAACAAGCAACTAACCCTCAACTACAAGTCCTAATTCAGAAATGCAGAATCATTCGACATCAACCGGACACAAATCGGTTCCGGTACCGATCTCCGATCGGGCCATACCGCATCCCATCCATATAACACGCGAAACTCCAGTTAAACTCCCCCATCAACTCTCCTCATCCCTGGCTACACTCGAGACTCCCCCGCCGTACAAGCTATCAAAAATCTTTTTTTTTTTTTTTTTTTTTTTTTTCAACATAATTAACCGCCTCAGTGGTGCGACCCGACTCACAATTTAAACAACCTACAATTAGCCTACACTGGCATATATCAACTATGTTACAACAATCATTAATTTACAACTGCATTAATATTTCCGAGTCTGCAAGCCCCGTCACACACCAGGACCCAAGGATTCAAGCCTAGAATGAACCACGCTCTGCTACCATTTGTAACCTCTCAGTGCTTTTTAGTATTTATCTTATTTCTTGTTAAATTTCTATCTCCTTGCTTGTTGGCTTTCAAAGAGAGGTTACAAGTTATTTAGAACTAGGCAGGAGCCTAGAGAAGCAAAAATTATGCTGGGTCCAGTATGACGGGACTTGCAATGAACTCAGCCATAATATAACAATAACAGATTTATTATATCTCTGGAATTCATACATGTGTACAAGATAAATATATGTATCTATATAAAAACTACCAAAAGGTACATCATGGCAAGCATGTATAAATTAAGTGTACATCAGCATAAGTGTGCGTAAGGGTGCACCAAGTAAATGTATATACATATATATAATATAAAAAAATTTAAATCACAACTAGCATATATAATTCCAGTTTACCTAAGAACAAGTGTATATAATTGGATAGAATTGCATCAGAACAAGTGTATATAATAGTATATAAGTTAAATGTACATACATAAATAAAATATAAAATGCACAAACACATGTAAAATTCTCCCCGTCGTGTGGCTAGCTAGACACATAACAACACACACACAGAACACAAGGTACACAACTCACAATCAGTTACTTTCAACACGCATGCCCCTGTAACGCACCCACCCACCGGGTAAAGCAACTATCATCTTATGCCCCGGCAGTGATAAAATATACGCCCGTCGGCAACCCGTTCAGTAGGATAACATAAACTCCAAACCCCTTTAAAGACGAATAATTCATGACGCATAAATGAAACTGGACCACCCATTTGTCTAGCATTCCGTTTATTAATGACCCATGATGAGTGTGTGAACCTTTGTTCCGTTCACAGCACCAGGTAATGTTAACAAACTCCTCACCTACTTCCAGACAGTGTTTCTAAAATTCTAGACAGTATTGACTTCACAAAATCCCAAAAAGGCATTAAATCCTTATGTACCTTAATAACAGAAATTAATTGATTGAGGCTTTACAATTTCAGAAGATTTTGACAATATGTATATCTATTTAATTTACCCAAAAAGAAAAGGATGAAAACCAGTTTTATATTCAAAATTAAACAGCAACTTCTCTACGTGTGAAGTCAACCCATATGTGTTTGCCAGTTAAGAAAACAATCAGCTTAGCCCTTGTGCAAGGGCAAAATCGGCTAAAATATTTCAAGAACATTAATAAATCGTTTCGATTAGCCTCAGATAACTGTATAAAATAATTAGAAAAGGAATACAATAAGGTGGTTGTGCTCTGGCATCTGTGGGAGCGCGCCCACATGTAGTTGACAAAACTTGACAGGACATCAGCCTGTCTGAGAATGCCCCAGCGCGTGTCCAAGAAACTAGGTGCCCTTTTGTAAACCCTTAAAACGTCCCAGAAAAACTTCAGGAAAGCCCCCAACCTTAAATGTGAAACCACAGTCAATATAATTTTTTATACACCACTGTTCCAGCCGGAACAGGGCTACAGGGCCGTAACCTAAATTTGTGTAATGGGTAAAAGCGAAAAGAGATACAACTGTAAAATGGTACAAGAGTGAAATGGCTGGCGCGCTCCCACAGTGCAGCACGCACTTACAGTCATAGCATTTAGTGTTATAGAAAAGGGTTATAAAAAGTTCAGTAATTTTTTATCGAGAGTGTTCAGAGTCATGTTCACAGTTCACTTCCCAATAGACAGTCTGGACACGTGGTCCCCTGGCTTCTAAGTTATTCACATAAAACAGGCACACTGCCGGTTCGGCCCCCAAAAAAAAGAAAAGCATAAATGTCACCTCATAAGTGCTGGCGAGTGCAACATAGTGATTCCGTCTCCATCTCCCTCTTCGGAGGCTGTCTTGACATGGTTCACAGCTCGGGCAGATGTTCAGCCCACCGCAGACCAGGAAACCGACTTAGTGCGAGAACCCTAAGAAATCAAGTAAATTAGAGAACGTCTATAAAAGGGGTACACCCGAGTGGAGGTAATTAACCTCTTAAAGGGCCGCCAGCTAACTCTCACCAAAAAGGCACAATATTCAACAATTAAGGTTTTCACAACTTAATTAAATGGTCTGAATTCAGTCAATGAATAAGTAAGTTTGAGCCATGAACAGACTTAATTAAATAGTGGCTTAATACAAGTGAACTGTACTCAGTCAACATGCTTCGACAAAATTTTGCAGGTTAACCCGGCCACGTGCAGAGCAGTAATCATAATTTGGTCAAAAAATTTTAACAGCAAGTCACTCACAGCATTGAGAATGTTTTACCCTCAATTAAGTTGCATACACAGAAGCTCTCACACTTCATTCTCTATCTGTGAACATAATTAACAAAGGCGGCGACAGTATACTACCTGCACCGACACAGATCACTACCTGACTGCACACCAAGTTTTTGTAATTAATTTTTTTATGTAAAGCACTTTTACCAGGAGAATGACTCTTGAAACTTCTCGCATTATAACAAGAATAATAATAAGGCATGGCTATATGAATGGCATTACGTACAACAGTAAAAAAACATCTCTTACATAACTTTGTCAGGTCGCACACACATAAATACGTACTTCGCACGATCGCATATATCTTGTTACTAAATATGCGAACAACTAATGAAAATAATTAATTCTTACCGAGAGTCGTTTTATTCTCTACTCCATCCTGTAGAGAGAGATTCAAACTGCGCAGAAACGAATCGAAGAGAGGAGATGGAGGACAATCTTTCTAGCAGAGGCAAGCGCTGACTGACTTCCGCAGCACACAATCGTAACAGCCCAAGTAGAGCTGCGCGCGCAACGGCACACAATACCGCTCCCCTTCACACCGCCGGACAAAGGTCGCGAGTGCTTCACGTTATGTTACAATAAACTGACTTGTTCTAAAATATTTTGTAACGGCCGGCTCCGCGCCGGCACAGTGTGCAAGTTGGAATAACTACTAGTAACTAATTATTTTAAAATTACATAAATTTTAATAGTATTTATTCAACTGACAAAGTAATTAGACATGCAAGCACATGCAGTTGAAGACACGTGGTTTGGAAAAACACTAGAAACCGGAAAAGGAAGTTCATGTTCAACAGCACGTGGTCGATTTCTCGAACCATCTGGAATGTAGTAACATGTAACAATGACATCATGTGCGTAGATGTATAAAGTCACGGGTGAGCCATGCATTACTCAGTCTCTTGCAGTCTATAATAAGGCAGTCTCTCACAGTCTTTGGGATGTCGGAGTGTATCGTGGAGGGAGCGGCTGAATTAGACCACGAAGTCAGGCATGGCGTTTGAGATCTTTAACGACCGATGACTGTCAACAAAGACTGAATCAGGAGCAATTTGGACGAATAGAACGCCTGCGAGAAAACTCTGAAATCAACATCGCATCTTAGGAGGACAACGGCCGGTGTGGAAGCCGGCGAGTTCGTCCGGAACAATGCAACATAATACCAGCATATCCAGGAAAGTAAAATTTTAACAACTCTTTAAAAAAGGTAAAGCAATTAAAGACTTTTTTAATTACTAACTGTCAAATATATTAAAATTTATATATTTTCAAACTCATAATTTTCAAATAGTATTGTATGTTTTATATAAATAAAAGGTAGAACCAATAAATTTATTAGTACACCAAATCAAAATTTATTTCTGTAAGTGCTGTCACCTTTAAACCTGTTGTCTTACAATGTATCGACACTAAAACAAGAATTTGTTATAACCTAAAAGAAACAGCGAAGAGTGGAGAATGGTAGAAATATATGACTGGTAGAGAACTTAAAATTTAACGGGACAATACTAGGTTAGAAATGATGGAAAGAGGAGGCGAACTGGAGACACTGTGCACAGTAGCTTAGTATTCATGTCACAGAAGCCGCCAAAGTAGAACGGCCAAAATTATTTGGTTACTAAAAGAGAATGCACACAGTACAATGGCTAAACGTGACATCATAGAACTAGAGATTTAGCGACTTCTGTTGCTCAGGAAGTTTTCTAGCCTCTATTATAACCTTGATATGTTTAGAGCTGAAAAAAGTTTGTCAATATTATTGTAGTCATGTACTACAAAATAGGGCAATATGATCTAGCAGCACTCGGTTTAGTAAGTCTGAGCTTGTCAGGTCTCTGAGATTATTACTAACGACAAGTCACAATAGACTGCTAAACAATAATGTAAAATAGAGATGCAATAGTACAGATATAAAGCGAAATATTCAGCAATCAACGTATAGAAAGAACAGATTTTTAGAACAAACAATAAAAAGCCATTATCACCGTCCGGCTATAATCTACGAAAGTTGCGAGTAAATTAAATTAATTCCCCATTGTAGGGTACCAGGTTAGAGATGGGTAAATCATGTGGCTTACATGACTCCCGGTAATTTTTATTTTGGGTTGTCTTCCCGTGGCCCCAACACCCATCTGCAACTCAGCAGCAAAACATAATCCTATAACAAAAGGATGCAGTATTACAGCCGACTGTATACATTTAGATTCTCGCCTGTAATATTCTGAAAACAAGCCGGTGCAGGATCATTTTCCTTACGTCCTAACTTTCTAATGGTGGCTACTGCTGTTCTCGACCAGGAATATTTACTGTACTGTACTGTTCTGCATCAAGAGGGTCACCTCTTGTAATATAATATAATATTTATTACCAATTTTCCTTTACATATAATAAAAATTATACAATAAAGGACCTATAGGGGGCATAAATGCCCGTACATAGGTTGGTCCTTAGAATTAATATTTATATACTTAATACTAATTGTGAGTTTTACCTCACCGATCATAGTAATATATTAAAAATAAATTATTTTTCAATTTTAACAAAATTTCAGTTTGTACTATAATACAATTCAATAAATAAATGAAAAAAAAGAGAAATAAAGGTCCATATCATAATAGACTGTTTTTTTGATTATTCAATAACAATGTTCCTAATTTTTTCTTTGTTTTTTTTTAAGCACTTTTATATTTACACTTAGACTTTTCAGTTCATTAGGTAATTCATTAAAATATTTTATGGCATAATACACATAGCTTCTTTGCCCAATACTTAATAGGTGTCGCGGCAATATAATATTTTTATACCGTGTGTTGATTCGATTTTGTAAAAACTCTTGTATAATGTGACATTTCACCACGCAGTATGGTCTTGGCTGGAGAGGGGCTAACAAGTCTGGAAACACTAACCTATAGGACACAGGTGTCTACGTAGACCCAGGAATAGATTGCTGGAAGGCTTTTGAAAGCGGAACAGGCAACACCTTGGTTATGCTGCGTTGTGAAGATGATGATGATGATGATGATGATGACAATAAAAAAATTGTTCAGTCTTGCAACGAAACAACCAAGAAGAGAGTCGGGTGTCCAAGGGAAGCTTAGCGTGATGTTATAAAAAACGACCGGCTAGTATTTGTATGTACAGGACAAGAGAAAATTTTTGAAAAGTCAAAAACGAAGAAGTTAAATCTCATATAAATTTAAAACGGAGGCTAAACTAATAAAGAAATGGTAAAGGTGACAAATTCTGATTGATGAAAATTTGATAGCAAAGCACAGAGTCTGAGAAACACTAGGTGACAAGTAAAACCGACGGGAATTGTGTAAATAAATATAGAACTGATTTTACGGCGAACTGAATTTTCGTTTTCCAACGCGTGTTTACACACAACAGGTCTCTAGAGAGTGCACGAAGAAAACGGCAGAGACCCATTGTTGTAAACAGACAGTGTGCCGATCGGGAGCACAACAATGCCCACTGCCTGCCAAATCATAAAAACGTCTTCGCTACAAGAAAAATGCGTTGGTTTCTTTTTAATGCTGTTGTCTCTATTCTATACAGCAGAAAGCTAAGAATGTATTATAGGTTTAATATACTATGAAATTTGGACATCGATATAAACGTATGCAGATTATTTCATATATAGTATATAAATACCATATTCATATAAAATAATGCATACATTTTTTATAGCTACTGGAAGTCAAATATTTCGTATAAACTTATTATTATTGTAAATTATCAAATTATAATTGCTTACGCAAATCGTTGATATAATTTTTTACTTGACCTGACGTACGTTTTATTGATAGCATCAGTATCTTCAGAGGTTTATAATGTATTAATAAATAATCGAAATTATTCTATTTCAATACAAAAGTTAACAAATAATCAAATTCGTTTCAAATTTAATATAAAAAACGAAAAACTAATTTAATTTGAATTAAACTATCGGTTGTTTCAATGTTTATTTACTTGATCAGCTGTTTTGACGGTTATATTGGAAATATTTTATTTATATATACATATAGATTTATTTTTTATGTTAAGAAATTTATTAACCTGTAATATATATATATATATATATATATATATATATATATATATATATTGTAGCATAACGGAAATTTTGCCTTATTTACAATTTAATACCACGTAGAAAATGAAAGAAAGAAGCAATCTGGAACGAGTACAATAAACCTAAATAAAAGTAACAGGAAGGAAATAATCACTATAATAAATAAAATGCCTTAACAGTAAGATAAAAACTCTCGATCCAAGGAAATTATTTATAACACCATTCAAAACCATATATGTTAAACCAGGTAGAATAATTATTAGCCCAGTAACATCATCAGTATACCCAGTAAGATAAGGAGCAGTAAGGAATTACAGCCATGGACAAATTAATTAAAATAAAAAATCTCCAAGGTACCAAAACATATTTTAAAAACAGAATTTCATATCAGAATCAAACAAAATAAATCAATGAATTAAACCATAATTATTATACAAAAAATTAGAAAACCATACAAGAAAGTCAGAGAATACAATACCAGTAGAATGATTTAATGTAAAACTAGATATAAATAAAATAGTGTGTGATTAAGGGGAACGCCCCAAACCAGTTTTGAAAGGACAGCAAAAGGCTGTAATTAGGCTAAGACCGTAATTTATTTATTTGTTTAATTATTATGTTTAGTTATTATATTGGTATTCAATACCTACAATGTTAATATTAGTATATACTAAATGTTAGAGAATAAGTGTATGTTGTATTAAAAGAATGATTAGTTTATGTCAGAATTTTGTTAAGGAAGGAAAGGCAATATATCAGTTCAAATGTCATATAAATAGTAACTCAGGAAAGATAATAATGATAAAGTGAAATAATTATAATATTGATAGGAAAAATGAAAATTGATAATCAAGCCAAATTCAACTTTAACCCTGTAATCAAATCAGAGTAGATAAATTAGTGAAAACCTGGACCAAATTAATATAAATTATTCCTTTTAGCATGCAGATACTTTATTATAATAATCACAACAACCTATAGTAGTAATTAAAAAGGTCAGAGGATAAAATTGATTTAAATAATGATTGTACAAGATAATGCCTAAGCAGTAAACCAAGTATAAGTAAAATGTAAATAAATCAGTAAATGTTTGGTATAATAACAAAGTAGTAAAGGCAAATTATAATGATTTAATTAGTAATCTTATTTGAGTACAATGGTAACATGAAACATACTGTAAACCATTTAATGGGTAATTATGTGAATCATGATAAGGTTAGAAGTAAATTTCAAGGAATGTAATTTTTGAGTTTAATTCAAACCAAAATAGGTCATGTTTAATATTAATTTGTGTAAAATCAAAGCAGGAACATAGTTATGTAATTAAAATTTCATAAAAATACTAATTAACTAAATTATAGCCAGTAAAATATAAAAAATGTCATTTATTTCCATAAAATCAAATCAGGAATAAAGCAAACAGCTGATTGTGAACAATGAAAGGTGAGACCAAAATCTTACAGAATTTTCTATATGAAGAAACAAATAAAATTAGTTGATTGTTAGACTCCAAGCAGAACGGATGTGTTAACTTCACATTATTTTGAATATATCTAGAAATCTGTGATTATTATTTAGACAATGTGTGGCTAAAGTAATTTGTAAATAATTTAGTTTCAAAAATGGATTGAGGTGTTAAAGGAATCTATCGAATAGTTTTTTCCTTGTCTGGCCTACTCAAATAAAAACAAAACAAGACGATCTATTTAAAATTATAAATATATATATATATATACACATATACATTTACTAAAATATGTATATTATATTACTATAATATATATATATATATATACTATTTATATCAATTTGTATTAATATTTAAATCTGTTTATAATCTACATAAATTCATATAAAAACCTCTGAAGGTACAGAATAATTATGTAAAACGTGCGTCAGATGAAAACACAATAATACTATAATTTAATAAAATGTTACTTGCAGAAGTATTTATAATTTTAAGAATTATTCAAATGAAATTTTTATGTATTAATTCAATATTGATATTTCCCTAGTTAAAGTAGAAATCATAAATGATACAACAATGAAAAGCGAAAATTTGTCGTCAATAGTGAAACAAATAAACTAGAGAGCGTTTCGCTTATTGCGATAAATAATAATCAGCCGGCGGTTGTTTGTTTTAACTTAACACTCTCATATGGGATTTGTTGATTGCGTGTGTTTATAAATGCTCTGTGTCGATATCCCGCTGTAGTATCTAAGCGCCAATTGTTTACTGCACAATAATTACAAGAACATATTTGTCTTTGCGTTTGACTGTTAATTGCAAACACGAATTGACAACACTGTATCTGACTCAATAATGTGTAAACTGTTACGAGGCAGTAGAAAAAAAATCTTTCAACAAAGGCGAAAAAACATTATCATAGCCTATTCTAGACTTGACTGCGTGTTCCATGCTACACTTGTCATAAAAATTACATATGTCTATTGTTATGCAATACGGAACCTTCTCGTACAATGGAGAAAGTTGTTCTTCACTTTTCTTGCTTAGCCCAGCAGGTGCGTGTTTCTGCCAATGCCGCGCTCTAGCACGCTCTACATTTTTCGAGTGCCTGTTGACACGTATTATGGATTGTTCTGGAACATTTGTGCTACCTATTTAAACAACAGCAGCTGGCTTTGTCAATCGGTTTACGTCGGGCGATTTGCTCAGTGCGTTTCAAGAGGTTATTAGTAAAAAGTGACTATTGTGCGCGACAAATTATTCGTTGAAATTATTCTTGGGTGCGGACAAATTAACTTGAATTATTGTACAAGCGTAATCTTGTTGAATAACGTGTTGCTTATAAACTGGTATTTGCGAATAATTATAGCTGGCAATTAGTGACTTCATTGGTGTCTGTATATTCTTTTTCACGTACCATACGATGGTCAGTGAAACCGTCGTAAGACTATGTTAAATAAAATAAATATCATATATATATATATATATATATATATATATATGTTTATCTCTTAACATATGAATAAATTAATTCGATATTTTTATTTGTACTTTAATAGTTCATACTTTTGCTATTAGATATTTGTTCCAACAAAAGACTTAAAAATTAAATTGTTATAAAAACTGATTTTTTAAAAAAGAATTTGTTTTTATGTGTAATTGATTTTATAACATTTAATATATTATGCAGGCATTTTTACAATTTCAAAATAATACCATTTTCAGTATTAATTCGGACCTTTTCTTTAATTAGTTTATTACGGATTTTATTTCATACGCTTCCATTATTCTGTACGGCTTATATCTAAAGCCGGCTGCCTTCTCTACCTGGAACTCTTGAGATACTTCGGTAGTAAAAAGGGGCGCGTGTTTAATCCATCAAACTTTTTCTAAAGATCTGGTTTTAACACTCTGGAAATATTGTTAGTAAGTCATATTTTATAAATTTATAAACATATAAAAGTGTATACTTCAGTTATTCAGTAGAATTTGAATTAAAGTGTTAACTATCGATTTCTCCGCTGTTAATTATCTTTTTTCGCTGTTAAACATTACGACTCTGCGATCCTTGAAACAATACGTTGTATAATATCAGGTTAAATTGCGACTTGCTTTTATAAAACACAATATTTGAGTTTATGGTGACGCATGACTTTGGCTTACTATATTTTACTTCATTCCCATAAATCAGTCAGAAATCAAATTAATTAGCTTGGTAGAAGCGACAAATAATTACATGTAGATTTGACACAGATCATACACAACAAAGGACACTGCAGCCATAATTGTTTAAATCATAATGCGAGAGACAGAAAGAGAATATGTTACAATCATTATGTTGTGTGAGCTATTGTCCGCAACTGTCATACGCGAAATTCCATTTGTACGACAGCCCACGTAATCGTTATAATAATACCATAAACTAGAATTAGTTACTGTTGATTTTATTGCAAAATTCATATTCGAATTAACTCCGCTGGTATGTAAGGTACTTGTTAACGGACAGTTTATTAATTACAATACAAATCACAAATTGCTCTGTACATAAATAGACGCCATTTTGTGTTTGTCACAGTAATGTATGTGAGACTGTTTGCAAATAACTCTAAACACTTAGTGTAATTTTTTGTTGTAAATATTTAGTTAAAACATAGATTGAAAATCGTACATATGTTAAGATATTCATGGATAAATATCTGTTTTAAGTATACCAAGAATTCTTAAAATGTCCATTGGTTTAGCTGTGTGAGGATAGGTTGTGGTAAACATAATTTGTAGTATTTGTGTCGACATTTCGAAAATATTCAAGAAGCCTGTCATTCTTATATAACCTACAATAAAAAACCTCTAATGTGTTAAATAATAACGAATTTTCCGAGAAACATTACTTTTTAACAAAAATATTAATTTTCTCATAACCTAGCCTAACTCTTCTTCTTCTTCTTCTTCTTCTTCTTCTTCTTCTTCTTCTTCTTCTTCTTCTTCTTCTTCTTCTTCTTCTTCTTCTTCTTCTCCTCCTCCTCCTCCTCCTCCTCCTCCTCCTCCTCCTCCTCCTCCTCCTCCTCCTCCTCCTCCTCCTCCTCCTCCTCCTCCTCCTCCTCCTCCTTCTCCTTCTCCTCCTCCTCCTTCTCCTCCTCCTCCTCCTCCTCCTCCTCCTCCTCCTCCTCCTCCTCCTCCTCCTCTCCATTGTTTTTGTCGGGCGATTTACACAGTGCGGTTTGAAGTATTGTGGCGAAGTGCTGTGTTTTACGAGTATAATTGTAATACAATTGTGTTTTATATTAGTTGACATTTTATTGCCTTGTGAACAATTTGTATTCGATTTGTTGTAAGAGACTATCTTGCTGATTACAAAGTGTTTAATTGTGGTAATTAAAGCTGGTGATTAGTGACTTAATTGGTGACTTCTATTTTGTTTACCACTATACCATACGACGAACGGCTAGACCGTCGTAACAATACCACAGTTAGTGTGTAACAAAGCGCGGTGTCACTGTGTACAGCACAGAACATTTGTCACAGGTGAGTTATTTCGTTGTCACACACATCACTCCAGCTCCAGCTGCCAGCTGTAGCAAGTAATAAGTTCAACTAATTAAAACCTGTCTCTTGTTTAATTCAGTCTCCCACATGTCGCTGTATGGACAGAGGTGTGTATATATGTTTAATTTACCGCGGCAAACGTAAACGGTTATGCATCTTAGTCCAATTATACAGTTTTAATTACATACTCAATTTTACATAGAACATACTTGAATACACTATACAAAATAAAATTTGAATCACATAATAATAATAATAATAATAATAATAAAAATAATAATAATAATAATAATAATAATAATAATAATAAGAAGAAGAAGAAGAAGAAGAAGAAGAAGAAGAAGAAGAAGAAGAAGAAACAGAAGAAAAAAAGAAAAAGAAGAAGAAGAAGAAGAAGAAGAAGAAGAAGAAGAAGAAGAAGAAGAAGAAGAAGAAGAAGAAGAAGAAGATGACAATAGGTTGACAAGCAAATCTTCAGATATCTGTGGGGGAAAGAAGTCAACATCAAGTTGGATTAATGAAGTCCAAAATGATTTAGAAAAAAATAATATACACGCAGAAGAAGCAATCGGGAAAAAATGTTAAAAATGGAGGGAGTCCAGGGTAGGAGAGAGAAAAACGCGGATTCAAAATGGACTGAAGACAGGAAGAAGAGACACACTCAAAAGATGGAAGAATATTGGAAAAAAAGAAAAGAACAAATAGTAAAGAATTGAAATTAGCATGTGGTTCTTAGAAGGCCGATACGAAAAAATAATAATAAAACATAATATTTGGCAGAACTTAAAAACGTTAATACAAACTTAGGCATTATTCAACGGTAATTCGCCCGGAAAAACTTTGTGCAGCTGAGTGTCTGACTCTGAACAAGAAAATGATGATGAAAGAACTGAAACTCACAGAAAGAAAAATATTAAGAACAACATAACAATCTTGGGATCAATAAAAGATGGAAAACAGTACAGATGACGCCACAATAATGAGCTGTACACACGTGTTGAGAAAATCACAGACGTAATTAGAAAAAGAAGAACTATTTTCTACGGTCATGTTCAAATAATGATGTTTAAAAGGAATAAATCCCAAATGTTTAGTACCAATCCACGTGTTGTTCAATCAAATATATTGCAACTCACCGTCTGCGGCTTTTAGGAACAACGTCTTCACAAAGTTGACATGTTTCGGGACAGTTGTCCCATCATCAGAACTTAAAATAATCGTGTATCATTTAAAGCTGATACAGTTGTCAATAAATTAAAATATTAAAATCCAATATAAAACAAATAACTTAAAACAATATGAATACTTAAATGTTTAAAGCGAGCGCGAAGGTTAAACGATGTACAATTGGAGATTGACCGCGCTCTCCAATGAAGACGTTGTTTTTAAAAGCCGCAGACGGTGAGTTGCAATATATTTGATTTTCAAATAATGAATCCTGACAGACTAACAGGGAAGCTTTTTAACTGTTTCAGAAAGCTCATAATGTTCAATACATGGTTCGAAGAAGCAGATAAAGACATAGAAGAACTCCAGATTACTCAAGAAGACATTGAGGAACGCTTGCCAGTCAAAAAGAAATTATAAAATGCCCATGGTTTTCAAGAAAAACCCAAGAAGAGGACAGGTGCCATCTGGACTGACGAAAGAAGGGAGAGACATCGATCAAGAATGAAGGAGGTGTGGGAGAAGAGGAAGTGAGAAGAGAAAAAGATAGGAACGGGTTAAACCAAACGTAGTCCCCAGTGGCTCATACGCAAGAAAAGGTTTGGGAGAACAAGTTTTCGCTGCTCGTCGAGTATAGCGCGACTCATGTCATGTAAGAGCTTCCCATAGAAGAAGGGTAGAAACAATTCCTGCCTTCATCCACTGGCAGTCTCATTACGAGCAGTGCTCATACTGTGCGGAGGAAGATGAAGGCATCTTGGAACGCACCCGCTACTTAAGATGTTCGGTCTCTTCAATGTCTTTACTCAAGACCAAATTTGAAGATTCTTCCTTTAAGTTCCTACACATTTACTGGATATTCCCTTTTACAGGTTATAATATACTACTCGTTGTAGATAATTTGACGGTGAGTTTTTTGACGATTATATTTTAATATCATTATTAACCATTTCGGTTCTAAAAGAGTAGCCTACATTTGATGGGGATTCATAATGATAGTACTTGTCTTCGTTTTCAAAACGAAGGTTTTCTATAACAAAGCCATGAAATAACGTGGCTTCTACAAAATTTAAAAAATAAATATAGCATAACTGAAATTATTATAGGATAACATAATGTTTTGAAAAACATGTTCTAGCTGCGCCTCGAGTATAAAACTCATTCAGCAGAAACCATAACAGCATCCCACCGATCAATAGAACCGTTTTCGTCTACTGATAACGCCTTAAACTAGCAAATCTCGGGAGGGGGGTTTCTGGTCAGCACTAAATTTTAAAAGTCTTTCTTCAGTTTGCTGGATATTTTCTGGGTATTTTGCCTTTGTCGTGTAATACATATTTCACTTTCTATATAATCTGTCGCTGACTAATTTGGTGATTCCATTTTTAATTTACTATTAGCCATTTTGGTTATAAAATATTTTCTAAATGGCATTCAAATTGACACCTCTTGTCTTTGTTTATCAAATAAAAAGTTTTTCACAATAACGCTTGTATCCAAAATTTGTTTTCTTTACTCCAAGTCAGTCATATACATTCAAGTATGATGCGCATTTGTAACGAGAAGAATTATATGTTATCATATACTTTTTCTAACATATTATTACGACTAATTGTAAAATAAAAGCTATTTATCTAGTAGAATTATTATGGCAGATAAAAATAGAATTGATAGCGTAACGAGTAAATGGTTAACAATAGGACGGTTTTAACAATACCCGTCGGAAACGCCGCCATTGTGATACTAGTTTTCTATGGTTACGTTTTAAAACAGCGAGATATTGGCTACTAATCGTATGAATAATAACGTTATTTCAAGTAATACATCTTATACAGTTATAATATAATACAGGAGCTATATAATTAATTCATATACATATAAAATGTACAATGATTCTGCAAAATCTTTTAATCAGTTAATTCAAATTAATTAATTATAATTTGTTAAAACCTTCATTAGCGCCTACTTTAATTGAAAAGTTTATTTTGTTACACGAATAGATGGTATTACATGCCCCTGAAGCGCATTTTGTTTAGTTGTGTCACAAAATTTTGTTTTAACTTGTGTCGGAAACAATGAAGCTAAACATATCCATCCCTACTCAACACCCTTCCAAACAGAAGGGGTTTGGTAAAAAGATTACTTAGCTTCTTTTAATCAAATAAAGTACGTTCCTATGTTTTTGTCGAGTGAGGAGGAAACAAATTCAAAGTGGGACGTAATGATATTAGAGTTGACAAATTGTGGATGGAATAAATGAGTTCCGTGCCGCTGCCAGATGCAGCAGACTGCTACAGCTGATTAACATTCTTAAGGTTTGCCGACCTCTGTCTGACCTTACGTACAGTACAGTAGGTTGTTAATCTTTGACTGACAAGTATTACACGCTGCATTTAGAAGGATAGGATTATTATTGTATCTAGGATTTGCATATCAAACAAAAGATAGATACAACTTTTGCAACAGAAACACGACTAATTTCTACAGTTCTTTTAAACGGTTTTAATTTACAAATAATCATAGTCTTCACATCACAGCATAGGCAAGGTGCTGCCTGTTAACGCCTTCAAAAATCTCCGAACCATCTCTTCCTGGGTCTACCCACACACCGGTGTCCTATAGCTTTGTATTTCCAGACTTGTTTGGCCAGTCTGGAATCCGACATTCTTTCTATGTGTTCTTTCCACCGTTGTTTAAAATCTTTTAATTTTTTATTCAAGTTAAAAACTTGTAACTCTTCTCTTATGGCTTCATTAACGAGTTTAGAACACCTTTTATGAACGCTATTTCCGAGGCCTGTACTGTTACTGTCTAGTTTCGTGGTTGTTGTCCATAATTGACAGTGCAGGGGTTTGTACCCCATAGGACAGTGCCATAACTTTGTAGAACTTGGAAGTTTTTATCTTGACATACTTTGTTTTTAAAAATATGGTTCATTTTTTTCACAGATCGTCTGGACTTAACATCAATATTCCTGTTATAGCCAATATCATTTCCCAAATAATTAAAGTAGCTCACCTGTTCTAGAATTCTAGCATTATTTTTGTTCTAGTTGGCTCCTTGCCTCGAAATACTATTACCTTTATTTTTATAGTAGAGAGTTTCAAATTGTATTGTTTGCAAACCCGATGAAGTTTAGAAACAGATTTTTTTTTGCATATCAGACTCTGTAAAATTGATAGTAATTTATAAATTCTACTATCGCATTCAGCACTTATAGAGCGATAACAATTATGCATCAATTAGTTTTATGGGAGACATCCTCGAAAACATCTAGAAACCGAACAGTGTCTTTTGGCTCTGTGTAGTTTTTCTACTT
This sequence comes from Magicicada septendecula, assembly GCA_034769895.1. Lineage (NCBI taxonomy): Eukaryota > Metazoa > Arthropoda > Insecta > Hemiptera > Cicadidae > Magicicada > Magicicada septendecula. Next base: position 1,420,492,876 of record CM068367.1, on the reverse strand, counting down.
GGCTACTTTTCATTATTCTTTATCTTCTCTGTCGGTGTTCATTTTGAACACACCGGCATATAAATTAGGTTGTAAATAACGGCTTACTAAGATTTTGGAATCCAGTGGTTTCCAAGTTAACACAGTTAATTAATATCTATTTTTTAGAATTTTAAAACAATATTTAAAAAAAATATTAAAACTGATATTAACTTTTTGGTTGTTTCACTTTTATTTTTTTTTAATTATAATGTTATTAGTTTATTATTAGTTAGGTTTGCTGATTTATGCAACAGAAAGTCGAAGAAATCTATATAATTTATGCGCAGAGGATAACTCGTTTGATGCAGTTGATAAGTTCAGATACTGGGGTAATATGATAGATAATGAAGGACCCACAAACACAACAATACGTGACAGTATACAAATAGGAAATCGGACATATTACCCTGTAAAAATTCTCGGGCATTGTTCCGCTAAGACTTGTTTGTTTTACACTCTGTCGCTTTGCGGCTTGAAGAAGATCTCCGAGGGTGGGATTGAAATGTAGCCGACGATGTTGCCAGTGAATAGCGGCCTAACAGCCGGGTTTATTATCACTTTAATAACAAACAAACAGAATTATCACTGTTGCACACCACTATGGAAAAATTATTCCGATTAGCGCTTTCAAGCTTCTCAGCTCATCGTCAGATCTGAAACAACAACAACAACAACAACAACAACAACAACAACAACAACAACAACAACAACAACAACAACACCAGCAGCAGCAGCAGCAGCAGCAGCAGCAGCAGCAGCAGCAGCAGCAGAAGGACGACGACGACGACGACGACGACGACGACAGAATAAACCAAACTCTTCACACCTCCACCCTCCCCACTGACCATACACACATCCCCCGCAAACAAGCTATTAGTCGAATGTCCCTTCCCAACCTCCGAGCCCTGTCACCCCCGTCTGTACAGTTACATATTTTTCTAGCACATTCCGTGTGTATGTGTTAAGTGTGCGTGTGTGTGTGTGTAAAAGCGCTAATCGGAATAATTTTTCTATAGTGGTGTGGTGTGCAACAGTGAAAATTCTGTTTGTGATTATAACCACTAACACAAACAAAACTTTCTTAATTAAACCAATTCAATAATTTCGACACCGACTGTGTAAGCTTACGATATAAATTACAAAGCAGATATCTTTCACTTTAACAATATTGTAACTTAGCAGCATACAACAAATATTAATGTTCTGTCTGCAAAGTCTAAATTACAATCAGAATTTACTTTACATAGAACTAAATGTATTACGTGAATTGATTGTAGTTGTAAGGTACATGTTACCGAATTAAAAAAAAAAATCCTACTGTATGTGCCAGTTGGAAGTATGAGCCCTACAACAACTAATCTACCATCCAAAAACCTTTCGAAAAGTGGCCCTTATGGTAGACCCACATTCTGCCATTTACGCAGTATGTTCAAACAAACAAACGCAGCGTTAAAACAAACAGTTAGTATAAATATACAGCATCAAACAAATTCAAAATATCTAAAATTTATCAGCAAAACTATTGTGCTACAGTGGATCTCAGCTTGTCTAGGGGTCAAGGGAAATGAATCACTGATAAGCTGACCGAGGAGGGCACCAAGGTCCGTCTGGGGTAGAAGCCTCTGGATGTGAGCTCTGTCTGGAAACTGGCTTTATGCCTAATTCATGAAATGTTTAGAAAAGCTGATGACAAAAAAAAAATACTGAAGACTCTGCCTTAATAGCTGATATTGCACGCGATAATATATTATCCTGTGAAGCAACACAGATAAACATTTGTTGTTGTCCCGTGTTCAAGTATTGGAAAACACTTAGCGCGTTTTTAGGTTAAGCAGTGAACATAAACATCTTGTTGTAGGCGTTACACTTTGTCATGTATATAATATTAAAAGTGAGCCATTTATAAATCTTCTTGTTTCAGACATCTTTACCTACATGAAGCAGTTGTATGTCATTTACTTAATTACAAAACTTGTATGCAGTAAATGTGAAGACAGTTAATTCGCTTAATGTTGTAAACGACAATATTAATTCAATTATTATAGGCCTAAATATATCTTAAACTTTTACATACAAAAAATAATCCAAAAATGGGAATTATGCTAATTATAAAAGTTATAGAGTTACAAAGGCTTTCACATATCGGAAACAATATTGGCCGGGCTGTTAGGCCGTGGTCTAGAGACTATGCTGACAGAGGTTTCGGCCTTACCATCGGAGGCCATCATCAGTCTCGGTAACAACTGGCACGGTGTCCGCCTATTCACACCAGTGATGAGATAGACTTTTTTTTTTTTTTTTTTTTTTTTTTTTTTTTTTTTTTTTTTTTTTTTTTTTGAGAGGGCCAATTGTTCCTCTCGGGCTGTTTTGGAGCAAGCTCCCTTCAGCCGTGTGGATATGGAGATGTGGGTAGGTAGCGTACGCCAGCAGTGACCGGCCAATGAGAAAGTGGTGTTACCAGCGTATAGGGAGGATGTTGGTGTTCAGGTGTGTGTAGCCTCTAGGAGAGGGTGTGTGGGGGGGGTAATCAGTGCCAAACTTACGGACTGTAATGCCAGTGTCGTGTGGAGCAATTGACGCTAAAGTTGTTGAGAAGCGTCGTGATGTCAAGGGCGGGGGCGGGTTAAGGAACAGGTTGTTGGGTTATAATTGGACTGCCAGTGGAGGGTTGTTTGTTTTTATTTATTTAGAGATAGCGACGTTGGAGAAGTAGGAAGATGAGATGCAGGACAGGATTTTTCTTTATGCGACGTTGAAGGTGTAGGAAGATGCAGGAGGACAGGTTTTTTTTTCTTTTTTTTTCACTTATGCTAGAGGTGAACCCTAGACGGGTCTGTTACGTGGTATTCTACGTACGTAGTATCCTGGGCGGGGGTTCATCCGCAAGAGTCAGAAGACGGTTTAGAATGAAGTGTGATCGCCGGGCATTTTGAGCAGGTCTATGAGTTGGGGTGAGGAGGGTTTGTAATGTTGTTCTAGTGTTTGTTGTAGTTGCGTACTTCCAGTTTAGTTTGTGTAGGAATGTGTCCAGGTCTGGGAAGTATAAAGGGCATATAAAGTCGTGTTCGGGGTTTTAGTGATGGGAGGACGGCGGTAGATCAGGCGCAGGACCAGCCGTTCTGTGATTCTGTATGAGTCGATCTTGTTGGTCTCAGTCGTCAGCAGGATCGGGTGTGCATAAGTTATTATCGGCCTGATGCAAGCTGTGTAGATCCTGCTGAGTAGTTCACTAGAGCAGCGATCGTTAGTGCTAAGCGTGCGTAGTGCTCGGATACGTACCCGCGCTTGGTCATTGGTTCTCTTGATGTGTTGGCGCCAGGTCAGTGTGGTGTGAAGGGTGACTTCAAGGTATTTGCAGTCACGCTTCGGAATTATGTTTGATAGGCCAACACGGACTGGATTTTGCAAAAAGTGACTCATGCTACGTCCTGTGCGTGGTATTTTGTTTAAGAAGGTCCACTAATATACACACTTTGATATCAGCACGACCTAATCTGGAAAACAGCATCAACGAATCAGCATCAAGTGGTATCTGATTGGTTTTGGAGCACAGTATGCCAAATCCTGTTTAATAGGAGGCTTCCTCCTATGTTATTCATCGAGACGGAAACATATTCATCTCTACGGACTCCATGAGCAGGCGAGTGTAATATGCGCTCTCCGAAGATAAGATCTTGGTCTCCGCAAAGAGAACGCGATGGTCAGCTTTGGAGAGTACATGCTCCTCGGCCAACGCAGCTATCTCCTGCTGCCTCAAGTGACAACAGCGGCTGTGTTCACCAACGCGGATACGAACGCTGAACTTTGTGGTGACGGCACACTGTATACGCCTCCTAACGTGAGCCAACTCCTTGTGCCCTTTACTAGTATCAGAAACTGTTGTATTTTTAATAATCTGAAGACAGAACACAGACTATTTTTACTCCAAATTGTTTACCTTTAATGTTCATTATTTAGAATCCGTAAGCGCTTTTGACGTATTTTTCATTATTTTTTTGTTGCTTTGCCTCACTGTCACTTACCACGAAACTATAGAAGTTCCTTTCCCATAAGAATTTCCGGCGTCACTCTATTAATACCTGCACTGGTTCTTATTTTGAATTTTTATGCGATTTCCGGTTACCTGTTTCTGAATAACGTTTTCGTTTTTACTTATCTTGTCAGATACGTTTTTTGTTTTTAGATCGTCACTCAGCTACATACGTTAATGGTTATAAATTATTTGCAGTACGACAGAAGGATGTTATCCCTAATGTACTAATTCAGTTCCTAATTAACGCTCTACCTATTCTAGATTACGAAATTCAGTACTGTCACAATAACCGTACCCGCACTGGATTATGCGATTATTGGCATCGATATGTACTGAATATGGCACATACTTTTAGTTAGATAATAGACATTGAAAAAATTTATTTGCGTGTGTTCAAAAATAGTTTGTTGACAATTGCAATCGTGTTTCAATGTCATATTTTTTTACGAAAAATGTTTCCAGCAATAATATAATTCCAATGTGTGACTGTGACGCCAAAAGTTGGCGTTGTTAGGTTAACCAGCCAACTAAAATGATATAAAACATTACAGATACCGTAAAATCGCATATTTAATGCTACCTGTCACCATGGGTGGGATTCGGGGGTGGCAAGGGGCACTTGCCCCCCTCCAATATCTATTAAATAAATTAAAAACCAGTGAGCCGTAGCTTTATGCAGTATTTGACAAGGCATTGGAAGTCTTTTAAAATCTAGTTTTCTTGCGTAGTTTAACTTATTCAAGCTACGCTATATGTAATGTTAAGTTAACCACTTGGTAAAATAAAGAACATTCCCGGGAATTATCACATCCAATACCGGATTAATAATCTTTGGGTCCCTTAGGCAGTAGAAAATCCGAGGTCCCCTCTGGATTATTTAATTTTTTCATATTTGTGTGAGTGCATGTGTTTACACACGTTTGTGGATGTGTGTGTCTCTTTTGAAGGGCTAGCAAAAATATAACCTTCGAATGGGCAGATAGACGAGCAGAAAAGCAGGCTAGAAAGGTAGGTTCTCGCTAATCCACTTTTCTGCCCCGTTTGGAGGTTAGAATTCTCGCTAGCCCACCTTTCTGTCTGTTTGAGGTTAGAATTCTCGCTAGCCCATCTTTCTGCCTGTTCGAGGTTAGAATTCTTGTTAGCCCACCTTTCTGCATGTTCGAGGTTAGAATTCTCGTTAGCCCACCTTTCTGTCTGTTCGAGGTTAGAATTCTCGCTAGCCCACCTTTCTGTCTGTTTGAGGTTAGAATTCTCGCTAGCCCATCTTTCTGCCTGTTCGAGGTTAGAATTCTTGTTAGCCCACCTTTCTGCATGTTCGAGGTTAGAATTCTCGTTAGCCCACCTTTCTGTCTGTTCGAGGTTAGAATTCTCGCTAGCCCACCTTTCTGTCTGTTCGAGGTTAGAATTCTCGCTAGCCCACCTTTCTGTCTGTTCGAGGTTAGAATTTTTGCTCAATCCCCTTTCCGCCCGTTCGGAGGTTAAAATTCTCGCTAACCCGCCTTTCCGCCCATTCGGAGGTTAGAATTGTCACTAGCCTACCTTTTTGTCCGTTACAGGTTAGCACTGTAACCACCGTGTCTTTCTGGGGGTAATGCCAACGCCTCCACCCGTTCACTGCCAATAATTCCTGCCTTTCTACTCCTTTCCTCAATAAAGCTTCACATCGGTTTGCTAAAAAAAAAGAAGGTTCGAAGATATTGCCCCTCCAATCCCGTAAGTGAAATCCCGCCCATGCCTGTCACTGACTAAGGTGTTATAGATATATTGAGTTCTGCTGCAATGAAGGTACGTTTTCGACAAGACATTCGACAATATGTAGAGGCAGAAACTAAGAAAATTGTTCTCCCTCTGTTAAGAATAAGTTTTCTATTATTCCGACACATTAGATATTCATTGGATATTAATTCACTTTTACCACACGAGATAAAAGTGAAAAGGGTCGCGAGTTTGTCGCAGGGCAAACGAAGGTCGGAGAGACTGTACAGGGAATTTTCCACATCAATCAATATGTCAAATGCTTTGTGCAGCGGTGAGGGTGGTGGCAGGTCATTGTCTATGTTGCAGTCTTTATAAGAAATTTTTGCGGCACATGACGTATATACAGCGCATACTGTTACACACACATTTTGGCGCAAAAATTTGAAATATTGTTTGTTAGTAATGCATTTGGGAAGCATTATTTCAGAAGATGGAATAACAAAAAATGACATCAAAAATAGAATAAAACAGGGAAAAAAGGCTATTCGTTTGCTAAGCTCATTACTTTGGTCGAACAAAATGAAACTTCAAACTAAACTGACAATATACACAACTATTGTGTAGACCATTTTAACTTATGGCTGCGAATGCTGGCAACTTTCCGATAAAGAGAAAAGATGATAGAAACTGTGGAGGTGGACTTAAGAAGAGCGTGTAATATTTCTAGAATGCAACATGTTAGAAACGAAAACAGGGCGCGTATTTACAACAGCAGAAAGAATAGAATCCAGACAGTTGCTATGGTATGGTCACGTACTGAGGATGGAGTAGAAGCGATGGACAAAGGAAGCATTGACTTACACACCACAAAACACGAGAAGAAAAGGAAGACTGACAACACAATGGAGAACAGGAATCAGGAAAAGCATGAGAGATCGAGCTATTGAAGACGATGACTGGAAAAATAGGGAGAAATGGCGATCGAAATGCGGGATGCGGCATAGACTGTAGGACCCCCGCTAATAAAAAATTTTACAGTTGTTTTGTCGGTTCATCTTCTTCATTCACGCACTTAATATTAGTGATAAATTGTAACTTTCCTTGTGAACACTTACGTTTCTTAAAGTCCTCGTACGTTTCGGTGTGTTATTCGCTGAAGAAGGTGAATAACACACCGAAACGTACGAGGACTTTAAGAAACGTAAGTGTTCACAAGGAAAGTTATAATTTATCACTAATAAAAAATTTTAGTAATGTATGGTGTATAAGTTAATAATAAGGTTGTACCGGGTAATAAGAGTCCATTCTGGGAGCAGGTGTAACATTTCCGCTATTTTGTTTGTGACATTGTTTATGATGCGGAGTACGGTGTTGACCAATTTCAGTCAATATGTGGTATGATTCGTCGACCGCTGTCAAGAAAAATAGGGAAAACGACTCAATTAAAATTGTATAAGTTAGTGTCTGTCCAAGTGATATTGTATTGTTACGACGGTGTCACTGATCGTCGTACGGTACAGTGGAAAACAAAACACAAGACACCAATTACGTCACTAATCACCAGCTTCAATTAGAAACAAATAAAAATTTTGTAATCAACAAGTTATTCAAGAAGATTATACTCGTAGAAAAAAGTAAAATTAAATTTGTCCACACGCAGTAATAATGTCAACCAATAGAGCCCCGCACAATAATAACTCTTCACTAATAACCACTTGTGACGCACTCAGTAAATCGCCCGACATAAACTAAAATGACCGTCGCTGGATGCTTATATTTATACTCCGCCTAGATACTCTCCTGTTTTTAGCTTTAATAATTGTCGTCTTTCTCTCTTTTTTCAAGTTTCACTCAATCTTATGTCTCTTATCTAATCTGTCTTTTTGTATAACGTATTAAACAAGTGCCTATACAGGCGCTCTCAACTCCACTAGGAACAATGTCAATGTCTGGGATTGAACACAGTGGGCCGACCGGTGCGGTCTGGAATAGCCTGGACTGTTGACGCATAAGTGTTACGTAATTGCCTTTCCTCATAAATTAACAATATGTACGCACACGAACATTACAGATGGGCTCTGCTGGGGCAGCCGAGAAACATGTAGGACGACACTCTGCATTGTTAGAGAGCGTTCTGTAATTACGTAACACTATGGTTCTGAAATTTGGGTTCTGGTAACAGAACTTCAAAGTAGAATATAGACATCGGAAATAAGATTCTATTAAAGGGATAGACTCTGAAGTGAAGACATTCGTAAAGAGTTAATTAATATTAATATTAGAATTAATATCCAACATCGTATTGCAGAGGAAAAAGAGAGATAGATTGGTTGTCTGAATAGGATGCCAGTTGGCAGGTTGCCTAAAGAAGTTTGTCAATAAAAGCTTGTTGGACAGGCAAGTATAGGAAGACCCAGGAAGCGTTGGTAAATTGTACGCATTCCTTTGGGGTCGGAAAATGTGATTTCCCTAGTTTCTGATAGAAGAAGAAGAAGAAGAAGAAGAAGAAGAAGAAGAAGAAGAAAAAGAAGAAGAAGAAGGAGGAGGAGGAGGAGAAGAGAAGGAGAAGGAGAAGAAGAAGAAGAAGAAGAAGAAGAAGAAGAAGAAGAAGAAGAAGAAGAAGAAGAAGAAGAAGAAGAAGAAGAAGAAGAAGATATTGTATTAATATTAACATTGTATTACCGTAAGCGCATATTCCGTTGGTCATGTTTAGGAAAGACGCACATAACTCGCTGATAATATAGTTCTCAAATGTTATACTTCCATGTTCCGTAAGGAAATGTAAAAAATCGTGTTCGAGATAAGGGCTGATTCTAATTTTACTACCCTCAAAAGATGAAGAAAAGTTATTTTCCGAAAAGTGTTTCTGTGTGTGTCTGTATGTAGAATTATTGTTTTTATGGCGAACGATAACTGCCACAAATTCAAACAGAATCAAATAATGTTTTGCATGTGTGCCCGAGTAGTAGAGGACTCAAGGCCTATTGATTTTGGTGAAGATCGGTTAAGGGGAAGGGGTAGTATAAATTATCAAAGGAAGTTAGCAGAGTACTCAAAGAGAAATATGAATTTCGGACAAAATACATATAGAGAATAATGTAAAATTGATAAAAACATTAGAAAGTATCAGAATTAATGAAAATACAAAATTTATATCACTGGATGTTAAGGACATGTTTACCAGTATCACAGTAAATAAAGTTATTAAGTTAATAAACGATAATAATATGGGAGAATGCAGGTATAAAAAGCAATTGATTACAGTAGTTAAATAATGTGTAAATCAGAACTATTTTAGGTTTAATAACAAGTTTTATATACAGAAAAAAGGATTACCTATGGGATCTTCATTATCCCCTATTGTTGCAGAAATACACATGAATGATTTTGAAAAGCAATTAATAGGTTCCACTAAGTATAAAGACAATATAAAATTATTGACTAGATACGTTGACGATGTATTAGTAATTTGGGAAGGAAGCATAGAAGAAGTGCATGATTTCATAAATGAGGTAAAAAATAAGGATACAACTTACAATTTAAAGAAGAGATAGAACGTAAGAAAATAAATTACTTAGATTTAAACATAGAAATTAAAGATAATGAGAAACTAGGGTTTAGGATATTTAGGAAAGAATCGTATTCTGATATAATTATACCAAGAGAGTATTACCACCCTTATAGATATAAAATGGCGGCAATCAATTCATTTTGTTATAGAGCTCAGAAGTGTTTAAAAGAGACCGAATCAAAAGATAGGGAGTTAAAAACAACAAAGGGAATTGTAAGGAATATTAACTATAACACCAACATAGTGTATAAAGTTATAAAAAGTGTTAACATACAAAAAGCTAAAATAGAACCAGAACAAAAGAATTAAGCAGGGTCATTGACATACATAGGTTCACATACTAGAAAAAGTATAAAATGTTTTAATAAATACGGAGTAGATATAGCTATTAAAAAATGTGAAACGGTATTTGATAAGATAAGGAATAAAAATGGCGGCTCAGTAGACCAGTGGGTATGGCACCTGGCTACTAATCTAGAGGTCCCGGGTTCAATTCCCGGGCCCGCACCATAAAAATCAAGGCGCGTTTTCCAGCTCCCAGGTCGACTCAGACTGTTGAAAATGAGTACCTGGGATAACATCCTGGGGATAATAATGGGCGGCTGAAGCGTAGTGCTGGCCACACTGCCTTCCTTGTATGCCGTATGGCTCACATTAGACAGCCTACCCTGCCTACTCCTAAGCTATACTACTTCGGTGGTATACATGGGAGCCATTATTATTAAGGAATAAAAATATATAAAAAATCCCAGTATTACAGAAAAGCGGAATTTATAAATTAAAATGTAAAGACTGCAACAAATTGTACCTAGGTGAGACAGGACGAAAATTCGTATGTAGGTTGTCTGACCACAAACGAGGAGAAGGTAATAGAACAACGAATTCGTTATATGCAAGACATTTGATAGAAGACAACCATAAGTTTGTAAATCCTTTGGAAGACTACGAAATTGGAAAAGTAGTAAATAACACAGTTGAAAGGAAGCTTAGGGAGGATTTAGAAATATTGAAAGAAAGAGAAAAAGGGTTAGACAATTTAATTAATACTAAAATTAAATTTGATAATGAAGAAATATTTTATAACATAATTAAGAAGTAAATGATAGAGGATAAGATTAAGGATAATAGATAGATAAGATTAAGAATTAAATTACATAGGACTAATTGGATGGTATTAGAATAAGGAAGTGTGATCGGCCCACAAGTGTGAATGAGGAAGACGGTTAGGTTTAAAGGAATGCACACACGCGCGCGCGCGCACAACACTGAAGCACAAGGAATTTGCTAGAAAAATATGTAACTGTCCAGATGGAGGAGACGGGGCTTAGAGGGTGGGGGAAGGGACATTTGAATTATAGCTTGTTGTGTGTGAGCAGGGTGGGTTGTGGTGGGGTGAAGGGTTTGTTTTCATGTTTCTTTGTTCATTTCCGATCTGACGATGAGCTGTGAAGCTTGAAAGCGATAATCGGAATAATTTTTATATAGTGGTGTGCAACAGTGATAATTCTGTTTGTGATTTTAGCCACTAACACAACTTTCTTCATTAAAATTGATATACGTACATAAGCAAACTAATTTTTTGTTTTCAGAAATTCACATATAACAAACGCTAGGCGGTATCCGATTTATTTCGTGTTGTTTAAATAAAAGATAATTTAACCAAAATAATTCTTTATTCTTAAAATATTAACAACTAGACACAATTCGTATTTTGATTATCTTTCTCAAGGAGTTTACCAAAAGCATGCTGATATATTTTTAGTTTCGTTCTGAGTGTACATATTAATAATAATTATAATATTTAATTAGAACATTGAAGCCTTGTATGGCTCTCCATACCGTTTTCCGATAGCTCATTGGAACATTTTCAGCAATGCTGTATACCCATAATAAATTTGTGTACAGTACATTTTGATACAAATTTGCGCTAAATCTGTTCTATCAAGTGTAGCTTGTATTTGCAACGGCTAACCACGTTTTGTGTTATACAAAATACTTGGATGGAAAATTAATTTAATATTCTAATTACTTTCCCTTTTAAATCCATTAGAAATGGAATTGAGGCGACGAAAGAGAGATTAAAATTCTGTACAACAGTAAAACCACAAAAGCCTTTGCTCAGCACAACGCTATAACCTGCGGAGACGTTCATCCCTTGCGAGACGTTGTTTTGTAAACCATCCCTAATTGTTTTCCCTTGTTCTTTGCCTTTAATTATTGTCATCTTTCTTCCTTTTCTCAGGTTTCACTTAATCGTATCTTCATTTTAAACATTAAAAAACTAATTATAGATAATCGGATGCGCTTACGACATAACTGCTACTCAAATCTGTTACGTAATGCGAACAAAATTATTACACCATTACACAACATTCTACGCGTGGGTCTCGGCTATTCTAGTGGAATCCAGTTGTAATGTTGTGTGCGTACGTGATCAGTCACTGCCCAGTCATGCGTTAGGTAGACTGTTCCAGATTCGCCGGCCGCGCGCACTGTGTCAGTGCCGCAAGCAATTACGCTCTAGTGTAGAGTTGACGCGTATTATGTATAATTCTCGAATTTCAGCGGGGTATAAATATAAGCGGCGTTTAGTTCAGTTTTATTGGCGATTTATTCCAGTGCGGTTCGAAGTATTGTGATGAAGTGTTATGTGTTTTATAATTTTGCGAGACTCTATTAATTGACATTATTATTGCGTGTGATCAATTTTTATTTGATTTATTGTAAGAGACTATCTTGTTGGTTACAAACTGATTAATTGTGATAATTAAAGGTGGTGATTAGTGACTTAATGTCGTATTTTGTTTTCCACTGTACCATACGACGATCAAGTAGAGCGTCGTAACACTATCAATATGTAATTTTCTCCTGTGTACGCCTAAGCACACCCAAAATTACCGCACGTTCTCTGTCGCTTTGTGGTAAAAATCTACAAGGGCAGGACTGAAAAGTAAGCGTACTATGTCTCCAGTTACCAACAAAAGCCTGGTTTCTTTTCAATTTAAGGGGCGTTTGTAAGCCCTATTTCGTCCATGTACATTTACTAGATTTCATGATCCGTTTTCTCAAACACTAATTAACTGAGCTGTTTGAAACTTTTACCATTGGTTGATTGGCCCTCAGTAAAAACTTTATAACACAGAGGTTTTAGGATATGCTTACGTTGAGTTATTTTAGAAATTTTAATCCAATGCAATGTTTAACACTTCAAAAAAATAGTATATTATAATTTTGTTTCTCGTGACAGGCACATTGTATCAAAACATCCCTGTGTTGGAAGTTGTACGCTTTTACCCTACACATGTACAGAAAACGTGAGCTCTATATCTCTAGTAGTTCTAGAGATAACGGTTTTTTATGTGAAAAATAAAAATTTTCGTAAAACAGTAATTAAAGATTAATCATCACATATGTTACGACATAACAGAACAATCTACGTGTTTGTCGAATGTGCCAGAAGAATCTCGATGTAACGCGTGTGGAGTACGTGCTTGTCGACGCATTTTCGAGAGGTTTCTCGAAGGCGCCAGCCGCGCGGACTGTGCCAAGGCCGCAGTTAATTACGTAGTTCACACGAACGCTAAGACGCAATTAGGAACATTCCGGTATGTGAGCGCAGGTATAAATACATGGCGGCAGCGGCCTTAATTTTCAGTATTAGTGCGAGTTATGTACAGAGCGGTTCGAGTTATTACTGTGTACGTTCAAGTGGTTATTAGTGAAGTGTTGCGTTTTATAATCGGGCGGTATAATTGTAATAAAATTGAGTTTTAATATTAGTGAGATTTTATTGCGTGTGACAATTTTCATTTGATTTGTTGTGGAGACTGTGTTGTTAATTACGAACTGTTTAACTGTAAAAATTAAAGGTGTGATTAGTGACTTAATTGTTGTCTTGTATTTTTGTTTCCACTGTACATACGACGATCAAGTAGATTTCGTAACAATATAATAATTTGTGTGCATTACCTAATAAAGTCCTGTTGCATATAAAGGTTTATCTGGGTCTTCTGCAGTTTAAAATTTTTTTTTCAGCTTTCTTTTTGCCATTGCTTTCTTCTGCCGGGCTTCTTTCTGTGGTTCTGCAGCTGCTTGTTCAGCTCTCCGGACGCGTTTCATCTTGTTTCAGCACAGTTCTTTGCTACTGCTATGCCTAGTAGTTTCAACACTGAGCACCAAGTGGTTAAATAACCTCTATTAAGGCATAAAACTGCAGCATAAACCCCAAAATTCGATGTTTGTAGAGAAACAAAAAGAATTTTACGAATGCGCGACCAAATTATGTTGTTTACCGACTCATTGGGATTTTTACTTTTACCATGGAGACACTTTTTTAAACGATCTGGGTTAGCCAGGTCTCTAAATATAGGTTTAATCTCATCCATATGTGTAGTATAAATACAAAGAGAAATAAGAACGAAAAGCAATAGTTCTGTGTACTATAACAAACTGAAATTTGCATAAGCTCGAATGGGTGACATATTGGACTGAGTTTATCCCTGTACATCATCACCCAAACAAAATCGTAAAAAAATTACTAGTTTTCCGATTAACTTAACATTAATAGAAATTTAAAGCAGATATTTCATACAATATTTTGAAACAAAAAACGAGAATCGAATTTTTTGTAAGACCAAAATGTCTTACAGACACCCCTTTATAATGTTGGCACCGGCCGTTAAGCTTACGTTTTAAAATGATACATTGCTGTTTATAGTCCCGCATTATGTGTACTGTTGCTACAAAAATTATCATTTCTCGCATGTGTTACCGCAAAAGGAGTAGGGATGTTCGGAGATTGATAGCACACGTGGAAGGGATTAGGTAACTTTAGATTCTGCACGGATTGAGAAGCGGTTAAGAAGCTTATAGTAGACAGGGTGGTGAAGTGGTTGAGGAGGAAGACGTAGTGCTGAGTAACAAGCTAACCAGTTGATTAGGGAGAAAATCATATTTGCGTGTCGAAGATGTGCAATCGGGCCACAGCGTGTTAACTTGCGAACGATGTAATAACTTGGTAATTGCTTTCACCAAGACTGTTGTACAAGACTTAATAACATTAAAACTGATGCATGTTAATCGTGTTTTAAGTGTACCTCAAGACAGTCTTCATCGCTATGCTCAGGAGTAATAGTCTGCAAACATTACGTAGAGTTTCCGATAAGTCAGTCATCCCTCGACAGTTACAAAATGCTACTTAAATTACGCGTACGTGCTGTCAGTTACGTATAAACTCTATTACACATTTTCAATTTAAATACTAATTAGTTTGGTTTTCAAAAATACCTCTCAAGACTTGCAGACAGATAAACTTCAATATACAGGTATAGCAAGACTACACGTCCTTATTTGAGACAATTTAATCAGGTGATAGCGCTCTACACACTTCTTTATAGGTCTAAGAATTGAACTATAACAAAAGACCAGGCCAGTCATATCCAAGAGGCTGAAATGAGATTTATCAGGCACGTGGCAGAGTATACTCTCTATGATCATAGAAGAAACACATATATGCGCCAGGAACTGACTAAGAATAAACTAAATACAAAGAATGTGTAGAGCGATGAACATGTGTTGACGGTGTGTATACAGACATAAGTGTGGGGTGTGTAATTTGGAGGGGGTGGAGAAGCTAGTATAGGGAAGGTCAAGTGACTGTAAATACTAAGTATAATAGGAAAGAAAAATCTAAAATTAACTAAACTATATAACAGCTTTTAATAAATGAGATACAAAGATCTCAGACACAGCAGGGACTGATTATTACGAGTATACTCGAGAGGATCGCCCAGTATCGGCTGAATTGGTGGGAACACCTTTGCCGAATGTATGGCTGCCACATTCCCAAACAACTATGGAACTATAAGCCGAGGGGACTTAGGGAGGTGTGAAACGTCCGTGGAAACGCTGAAGTGACCGGCTCCAGACTGTTGGACTGTTTGAGACCGGAACAAACCACCCTTGGTTTAATCCTTGCAGATGATGATGATTATCAAGACTACACGTCACTGTTTTTACTCTGAGTGTTGTAAATGCTATACGGATCGAGTGACCTTATTGTAATTACTAATAATAAATATATTTACCTTATTTCCTGTCTCGTGACCACATGTAATTTATTACTAGTCATTATAAGTGGCCTGGATACCGACAGACATGTTATTCTTATTGTAATTGTTCAATACGAAGGATATAGGCCTACCTGTTGCACGTTTTGTGGTCTTCATAAAGAATACCAGAAAAAGAGATTTAAAAATAAAAGTTATATGACCTTATAGGTCTTTCATTAAAGCAGAGAGATCTTGGTTCTTTTATGATATGGTAAAATATTCTTCTATGATACAATGCATTTAGTATCGCGTGTGTTGTTGACCAAAGGAGACTGACATCACATTATGGGCGTACAGGGGAACAAAGAAGTGAATCCGAGGAGTCACACCATTGATTAGCTGGAGTCGCAATTATAAACGAATTTTTAAGAGACACCTTTACAAAGGATCGATTGGCCACGCATAAATGTCACGCGTGTAAGAATATAATAAAACCAACATCATCATCATGGTCGTCGTCGTCTGCACAACACGATTTAAGCAAGGTGGTGCCTGTTTCGTCTTCAAAAATCACGCAGCTTCTCCAGCCACCTCTTCCTGGGTCTACCCAAAAAGGTTTGTGTCCTGTAGGTTTGTATTTCAAGACTTATTTTGCCAGCCTGGAAACTGACATTCTTTCTAAGTCTACTTTCCATTGTACAGTCAAAGAAGAGATGTAAAATTTAACAGTTCTGACAAAATTTTGTCAGGATATCTTTAAGTTTTATTAATTTGCTTACTACCAAAAGAAATTGTTTTGCTGCTTTAATGATACGAATTAGGTATTTTTCTAGATAATTAGAAGTGTATTCTCAAGTAGGCTTTAGCGACTGGTATCCAATATGTTTCTAAAGCCTTCATCCGGTATGGCTTGAAAAACGCCTTGTATGACAACGTTTCACCCATGTTACAATGAGTATCCTTAGGTGCGAAGTGGTCTGAATTATAATAACCAGATCGGTATAAGGCCAATAATTAGGAATTTTAAATACTAGTAACCTGTTAACTCTATAGGAATTGTAAACTTTTTTTTAAGCAACCATTTTTTTTTAAATCTTTAAAATACCTATAGCTGAAGATCAACCTGCTCTAAATATTTTGTGCTTTGCACAATCATAAAAACATAGCAGTTGGTTAGCAGCAAATACAATGTGTTCAAGGAGACGAACACCAAGACATTAGATTTGACCTTGTAAACCACTACTTTTCAGTCTTCTAAAAGAAAAATAGAGAATAAATTGTAAATGCACTGGAACTGAAAAAGTACTATCACTCAAGTATATTTACAAATGACAAGAACAATCCACAATTAATTTGGAAAAGATGGCTATATCTACATTAAATGGAATCCTGTGGGATAAGCAAAAAATTACAGCAGAAATTAAAACCGAAATATTTAAAAGCATTGTTAGAAGTATCATGACTTACGGCTCAGAAGTTTGGACTACTAATAAACACACAAGAAGAAAATTAATGATAGCAGAGATGGACTTTAGAGACGTTCTGCAAGATTATCCAGACGTGAGAAAATTAGAAATGAAGTCATTAAGGACAGAATGAATGTAAACAATTCAATTGTTGATTTTATCCAAACAAAAAAATTACAATGGTATGGACATAGGAAAAGAATAGCACAGGAAATATTGCCCAGGAGAGTTATGGAATGGACCCAACCAGATAGATGGAAAAGAGGAAGACCACCTATCACTTGGAAAAAAGAAATTCATACTATATTGAGAGAACGAGAAATTGAAGAACTTTGGATGGACAAGCAGCAGTGGAAGATGAGAATTTAGTCAATTCTGTAATCTTTGGTTCCGGAAAATGTGTAAACATTGTACAGCCGGAATAATAATAATAAGAATGGAAATATATATATATTATTAAAATTGTTTTTAGGCGATTTAATTACTGCTGGCGTTTGCTGTCACATCCTAGCTTCCACTGGCCCCGGTCTAAACAGGCCTTGTTCTGTAAGTCCTCTTGCTTTCATTGCATCTTCGACGTCCATTTTCCATGAATGTTTAGGTCTTCCTTTTTTCTTCTAGATGGTGGAGTCCATTCCCATACATTTCCTTGGCCATCTCTCATCCGACATTCTTTTGGTGTCTAAAGCAATTCAGTCTTCTTGCTTCTATCGTTTCTATAATGTTAAGGGCGATACCCATCGCTTGTCTTATCTCTACATTTCTCACTCTGTCTAGTCTTGTTAGTCTACAGCACCTCCGCCAGTAATACATCTCCATAGCTCTTATTATGAATTCCTTTCTTTATTAATTTCAAACAGTTCTGATCTATAATTTAAATAATTTGTTTAGAAAGTCAATGATTTTTATTATACATACAATTAAGTTTTTGTAAAGTTGTGAATAGTAGTGAGCGTCAAAGTTGAGACAAACAAAAGGCAAAAGACGGAAACTGGTTCACACGTATAAACTTGTGTTGTCAGTTTCTCTGTTGATTTTAGTTTCATTTCCACCAGATGCCACCAGACGGCAGCACGTCGTTTCGTAATGCTTTGAAAGTTTTGCTGAACACGTTTCCAGTAAACGACAACAACCCGATTCTTTAGTTTCTGCATTACTTAACAATAGGCTTCCTTAAATACTGGGAATTTAATTATCAGAAAGTTTAGTGAAATTATCCACGGTAAAACGATTGCTAACCTTTATTTTCCTGCACAGAAATACGAATAAGAAGCGATACGAAAATTAAGGAACAGTTAAGTTTATCTGTTTCATACAATTTTTCTTTGAAAAACTACTTACATTTTTTTATTGCTTTGAATAAGTGAACTGAAGATAAGCTAATGGTTTATTTTGAGTCGATAATTTTCTAATAAAATTAGAAAGTTTCTTTGTTTTACCATGTTTTTATAAAGACACGTTCTGATTATCGTACTAAATGGATTAATATGTAAAAAGCAACTTATGTTCTGGAGATTTAGTGCTGTATAATTTAACAGATATTACATTTACTCTGCATTTTGAGTAGTTAAATGTAAGTAAGGCCACTTTATTCTTCCGATTTATATCGTACGATAACCTACGATAAAATCTCGTACATGCAGAACAAGAGAAACAAATGGGCCGTTATATCACTGTCGCACAATACATTTATCTAATTAATAAAGTTGTGTTAGTGGTTACAATCATAAACAGAATTAACACTGTTGCACACCACTATAGAAAAATCCACTGTTGCCTAGTCCTTGGAGTGGTGACAATGATGTAATGTTTATTTACTTCGTCAGCTGGTAATTATATATCCAATGTTTTATTTTTTTATTATTTTAATAATGAATGTGTAATTTTAAAGAAATCATCTTGTTTAGAAAAGACGTAATGCACATGTAATGTACGAGAAGTAAATGTTAAAGTACCGATACTGGTCATTGACCCCGCCCAAGGGCGTTAGCAACCGGAAGATAAAGGGCAGTTGTTTACGCTAAATATGGACACCCCTAGTTAGGCAATTAGCAGTATAAAGGAATTGTCTCATTGTTATTGCTATTTCCGATCTGTTGATGAGCTGAGAGGCTTGAAACCACTAATCGGAAGTTTTATTAACATAGTGGTGTGCAACAGTGTAACACGTGTTTAATTAACAAAGTTGTGTGTTAGTGGTTACAATCACAAACAGAAATAGCACTGTTGCACAACACTATAGAAACGTTATTCCGATTGGCGCTTTCAAGCTTCACCGGCCATGTTGCCCTGCCTGCTTGGTAGTTTTGTACCGCTCTAGACTAGACTAGACCGCTCTAGAATAAGAATATAGAAAAAATTCCAGTATTACAGAAAAGCGGAATTTATAAATTAAAATGTAAAGACTTCAACAAAGTGTACCTAGGCGAGACAGGACGAAAATTCGTATGCAGGTTGTCTGACCACAAACGTGGAGAAGGTAATAGAACAACCAATTCGTTATATGCAAGACATTTCATAGAAGACAACCATAAGTTTGTTAATCCTTTGGAAGAATACGAAATTGTAAAAGTAGTAAATAACACAGTTGAAAAGAAGCTTAGAGAGGAGTTAGAAATATTGAAAGAAAGAGAAAAAGGGTTAGACAATTTAATTAATATTAAAATTAAATTTGACAATGAAGAAATATTTTATAACATAATTAAGAAGTAAATGATAGAGGACAGATAGATAAGATTAAGAATTATATTGCATAGTACTAATTGGATGGTTTAAAATAGGGTGTGTGACTGACCCACGTGTGTGGAGAGGAAGAGGGTAAGTTTAAAAGGATTCACACACACACACACACACACACACACACACACACACACACACACACACACACACACACACACACACACACACACACACACACACACACACACACACACACACACACACACACACACACACACACACACACACACACACACACACACACACACACACACACACACACACACACACACACACACACACACACACACACACACACACACACACACACACACACACACACACACACACACACACACACACACACACACACACACACACACACACACACACACACACAACACTGAAACACAAGGAATTTGGTAGAAAAATATGTAACTGTACAGATGGTGGGACAGGGTTTAGGGGGTGGGGAAGGGACATTAATTTATAGCTTGTGTGCGTGAGCAGGGTTGGGTGAGAGGGGTGAAGGGTTTGTTTTCACATAATTTCTGTCTGTTCCGATCTGACGATGAGCTGTGAAGCTTGAAAGCGCTAATCGGGATAACGTTTCTATAGTGTTGTGGAACAGTGTTATTTCTGTTTGTGATTGTACCCACTAACACACAACTTTGTTAATTAAACACATGTTACACTGTTGCACACCACTATGTTAATAAAACTTCCAATTAGTGCTTTCAAGCCTCTCAGCTCATCAACAGATCGGAAATAGCAATAACAATGAGACAATTCCTTTATACTGCTAATTGCCTAACTAGGGGTGTCCATATTCAGCGTAAACAACTGCCCTTTATCTTCCGGTTGCTAACGCACTTGGGCGGGGTCAATGACCCGTATCGGTACTTTAACATTTACTTCTCGTACATTACATGTGCATTACGTCCTTTCTAAACAAGATGATTTCTTTAAAATTACACATTCATTATTAAAATAATAAAAAAATAAAACATTGGATATGTAATTACCAGCTGACGAAGTAAATAAACATTACATCATTGTCACCACTCCAAGGACTAGCCAACAGTGGACTTTTCTATAGTGGTGTGCAACAGTGATCATTCTGCTTGTTAATACATTTATTGGTCTGAACGCAAAACCATATGGCCGTGTTCTAGGAAACGCGTCGGATAAAAAGTCGGACGAGTTCTCCAGATACATGGGCCGTAATGGTTCCCTTTAGCGTTCGCCCAACCTTCCCGCCTAGCGTCGGCGACAGGCCTTGCCACTAAAGACTCGGGCACAGAGAATGCCATACAGGATACAACAACTCTTAAGTGGTCTAGTCCCAGTGCAGTGTGTTCTTTTCTCGCGAAGACGTCGATTCTGCCCCATTCCATCTGCTCAAACTTCAAATAAGTGTTCTCAAGATAATAAATTCTCATAGCATGTCTAGTGACGAGGAGACTTTACCACCGCCATTGCCGAGAACTGGAGTCACATGAAGAGAGATTTTTTACATATTTCCGTATGTCTCGAGAATGCTTCAAGGAAGTTCACGACCTACTAAAACCAACTTCTTGAATTGCTGCAGTCTTTACAAATACAGTTGTTATTGAAATTGTTATGAAATAACAAAACGTATTTCCAAAAATACTTACTGGTCGTGCCCAGTTCGGGTGCTATTTCACCCCATGCCTCTGCTTTTTATACCACGTTTTTGTAATCGTTGTGACTAGTATCATACAAAGAACATACTCCCGCACATTCTCAATAAACATTTCTATGATTTCGTCGGCCATATTGCCCTGCCTGCTTGGTAGTTTTGTAAAATTGTACAGCCGTACCGCTCTAGACTAAACCGCCGCGACAGATCGCCTTCTGTGTGACGGAGATGATGCAGTATTACGCAATACAACTTTACCGCCTTCCCGCCGCGATCCAGTATCGCTGACCGCTGCGACAGATCACCTTCTGTGTGGCGGAGATGATGCAGTATTATGCAATAAAACTTTACCGCCTTCCCGCCACGATCCAGTATCGCTGACCGTTGCGACAGATCACCTTCTTTGTGACGGAGATGTGCAGTATTACGTAATACAACTTTACCGCCTTCCCGCCGCGATCCAGTATCGCTGACCGCTGCGACAGATCACCTTCTTTGTGACGGAGATGATGCAGTATTACGTAATACAACTTTACCGCCTTCCCGCCGCGATCCAGTATCGCTGACCGCTGCGACAGATCGCCTTCTGTGTGGCGGACATGATGCAGTATTACGCAATACACCTTTACCGCCCTCCCGCCGCGATCCAGTATCGCTGACCGCTGCGACAGATCGCCTTCTGTGTGACGGAGATGATGCAGTATTATGCAATACAACTTTACCGCCCTCCCGCCGCGACAGATCGCCTTCTGTGTGACGGAGATGATGCAGTATTATGGAATACAACTTTACCGCCCTCCCGCCGCGATCCAGTATCGCTGACCGCTGCGACAGATCGCCTTCTGTGTGACGGAGATGATACAGTATTACGCAATACAACTTTACCGCCTTACCGCCGCGATCCAGTATCACTGACCGCTGCGACAGATCGCGTTCTGTGTACGCGAGCCTTATATTTTGTCTGATTAGACTAGTTTCTTAGAATATAACACCAGTTCATCAAACGAGGTAAGAGACATTCTAAAATAATTAAAAAGCTTGTCTCCATTACAACTATACATGTATAAATATATAAGTATATAAACTTCCATATTTGTACTTCTGTTTCATTGCAAGTTTAAATTCACTCTGTTCTGGTGTTGTTTTTGTAGAGACCCTGCTAATCACATTATGTCACTTTGGTCTACAACAGTTCTTTCATCCGTTGTAGAAGCAGCTTATCAGTTCAAGTTATTTCTTGTCAATTATTTATGCAGTCTTGACACTTAATCGTACCCAGTTTTCGGTTAGTCCAGCGAGACACTGATTGGGCGACATCAAAGGAAATTGCACGTACAACAGTTTTATTTTAGTTGTACATCATGTAATAAAATTCATATTTATCACAGAACAATTTAGCACGTAAAACCTGCAACAAATTTTGTTTTAATATTTGTCAATGCTTTTCTGTATAAACATGGTAGCAATAATTGACGTCTTAATTTTCCGTATAGATTTGGAAAACCACCACCCTGCATACCGTGCACAGTTAATTGGATGAACATCCTCACTTCTTTTCCTTTTCCTCTTCAAATCGAACCGATAAGAGGCGTACAACACATACGGATCCATTTTGAGTACTGATGATGGCAGCGCTGAAATAGTTCGTTCACACCCACTTTCGGTATTTTTGACGCACGACAGAAATCGAAGTTAAATCGGATGGAAAACTTATCGTACGATAAAAATCGGATGAATAAAAGTGGCCTAAGTGAACCGTTAATGCTCGTATTTCTGTCGTCCTGTATGAAATTTATGAAGTTCATTAATTGTGTACTGCATTTATTTTTAAAATTTTCTATAGTAAGTAATGAAGACGTCATATAATATATGCGTATATCAGTAACATCAGGTATCAGCTGATTGAGTACGTAAACATCGGATGCGCACTTCACTCTCACTGTTTCTCCCCGTGTCTTGCTCTTATGTGCAAACGTTACAGACAAACTGATTTAACGAGAGTTGTAACATTTTATAAAACCTAAAACAACTACCCTTCCTGATAGGATACACACCCAACATATGATCTTTGATAGATGTGCAGAGAACTCATAATACGCTTATAACTTTTTATCCTCTCATGCTACTTCTAAACACGTATAATTCCAAAGAACAGCACTCACATTAGTGTAATATGAAAGTCTCTTTTAATTCAAAACTTTAATCGAGCAATTCAGTTTTACCTCATTTTATTAACAATCTTGTTTTACGATAGAACATAAAATAAATTATCCAAACAAGCAAAAATGTAACACTATAAATGACGGTCTATTGTAGAAAGTAATGAATTGTTCAGCGTATACGTGAATAACATTTGCAAGAAATATTAGCGCGAAGTTTTGATTGATAAAATCAATGAAATATTCTCTATAAACTAAATTTTATTAAAGGATTAAATTACAACTTCTCCGTTGAGATATGAATTTTGAAGCACCTATTATATTGAAAATAGATTGTCGTAGTTTTTCTTGATCAGTTTCATCAAATGTTCCTACCACAATTTTGACTTACGCAGCCACAATATTGATCAGCTGTGATTTCCAGAAAATGACTGATTTCTGGTTATGGCGTTATAATCTCATCAAGGAAAAATTTCTTTAGTTTGTTTTTTATTTAACTTCATCTCAAATAGTTACAAACTATTTAGCAATTTTATTCTAATACGTAATAAGTTAACAGTGTGTAGGATTAGCTCCCACTGGAGCATTCCTCAGTACAGTTACACTTTGTTCATGTGCTGAGTATTACTATTCATAATTAGTTCACTAGTTCAAATGGTTTCTGTCTCTGCAATCACCGGACGAGCCCAGTATTATCAAGTGGTCTAGCACTTTAATGTTTACTTGTTCATGAAGTTTTCTTTCACATTTAGGGCTATCCGACACCCATTTAATCTTGTTAGCAACTATAGACACTTTCAGGTTCCGATTGATGTCATCATTTCTTACATACCATGGTCCATCAACGATGCTGCAAAGAACCTTATTTTGAAAAGTCTGAATTATTTTAATATTAGATTTATTACTACAACCCCAAAGCTGTAAACCATACACCCCAAACTTGTTTCAAGACTTTTTTGTATAACAACAAATTGCTATGTAGCGACAGCTCAGAGTGTCTTACAGGCAGCCACCACATTTTCTTAAATTTTAATCAAAGTTCTTGCCGTTTCTTCGTAACATGCTTTTCCACCTAAGTTTGACACCCAAAGTCATGTCCAAATACTTCACTGAGCTTGCGTGTGAAATTCTTTGCTGATCGGTTACGACTGGTAAATAATCTGTTTTCCGGTTGAATCTGTTTCTTAAGTATATTACCTTTTTACCCGTCAGTGACTTCGTTCAGCGTTTTTTATTTAGACGCGTTTCGTGACATGTGTCACATCTTCAGTAGACCTCGTCAAAAGTTAAAATTCACGTAAAACACATAAAAACACATTTGCGCATATTTACAAAATTACAATGACGACACACACATAACACGATGTAACTACGGCTTCGCTGGACCGGTCCGACCGCGCGTGCAGTTGCCGAGCCACTAATTGAACTAAGTCAATCCTTATCACCAGTCATTACCGTCATGCGCGATTATATTTAGGGCTGTATCATATAGTGAATGAGATTGAAACCTTAATTGTTCGTTTAGTATACTGTTATTGTTGATATTCTTGTCTTTAAATGATTTATAAATCTCAAACTCCTCGAGAGCGTCCATTAACCTACCCTTACCGCATACATGGATTGCTTTGAAATTGGTATTGAAATCTGTGTAATTATGGTTATGCATCATTAGATGGCCCACATAATTAGATTTGGTCTTGTCTAAATCATTCCTTGGTAGATGTTCTTTGTATCTTTTCAAGTTTCTTAAGTGATACAAATTTTGATATTGATTGCAATTCAGATCAACACTGAGGTCGGTTTAAATCTAACAGCGTTTTAAATTCCCTGTTAATTACCGTAGTAGTGGATTCTTACTACGGCATGGAAATTACAAGCTGTTGCATCAAAACAAGTTGTCTACATAGTGGTACAAAACGAATCGACAATAGGTAAGGAAGACGGGGCCACAAGGGCAAGAACATTCTTTCAAAATCTCAGATGATGTCCACAGTAAATTAGAAAAATTATTTAATTTAGGTTAAAAAAATGTAGTTTATTTTGCTTTTCATTGCTTTAGAAATACCCACTTTTTAACCTTAGTTATATTATTGTCAGAGCTCTTTCTTACTAGCTTTTGTTACAGTGTTCAATAACAATTTGGTTTGCTATTTGGCGTAACGAAGCGCAAAATCCGATGAGCTCAGGAAGCCTTTGTTGTGTATGCGCTATTGTTATGAGGAGAGTCTGCTAATCCTGTATAGCTGCTTATCGAACTCCGGCAGACTTGAAACAGCATTATAGTCAGAGCGCCACTATATTCTGTAAAGCGTGTGAAGATTACCAGTGTTAGCTTCACCTGACGTCATTTGTGACGTAATCAAGTACTTTAGAATTAGTTTGCTTTGCAGTATTTCTTACTGAGTTAATTGTTTATTTTGTAATGCAGTGTTAATAATATTATAATATTTCATGCTTCTGTTAGTTTAATTTTATTGTTCCCTATATTTACCTTCATTTATATACGTAACTCTTCAAACTTTCTTGCAGGTTTTCTGTATTACAAATATTTCTTCAAAGAGTATATACTTCAACAAGTAAAATTGTATTGAATTGCATTATTGTGTTTTCACCTGAGCACGTTTCACAGAACTTATTCTGTATCATCAAAGGTTTTTGCGTACATGAATTAACGAATAATCGATTTGTAATGATTATTATATAAACTAACGAATAATCCAATTTATTTCGATTTAAATTATGGATTGTTGTAATGTAGTAAGCTCTTTATTAAAATACTTATTATTTCCATTTTCATTATTTTAATAAATTAATAATTTTAAATAAATCATCTTATTTTGTTTTTATTTGAATTTGTTCTTTAATTAGTAAATTATTATTATTGTGATTAGAAATATTGAGATTTTACCAGATATTCATTTTGTACGTTTTTAATTAATTTGACGTTTTGAATGTCTGGAAATTGGTGGTGGAATTATTTAAACAGTGTGTGGTTAAATTAGACTTGTAAACATTAGGTTTCAAAAATGCATTGTGATGTGGAAGGAATGTATCGAGTAGTTTTTTCTTCGTCTAGCATACGTAGAATTTATTGCAATCCGGACAGACGATTTTAAAAATTAAATTTTTATTGTAGACGTTGGATACAATTTTATGTTTTATTTTATTAAAAGTAATATTATATGTGTTATAAGATATTTTCAAATTTGTAGATTTAAAGTTTTTTTATTTCCGAGGTATATTTCCGTAATAAGCAAAGGTTGTATGTGTATTTTATTTTATCATTATTAGACGGATTTTTTGCATGTAGGTTTATAAGGTGTTTTGTTTAGTGAGTTAAGTTTATTTTATTTTCTATTTTATTGATAGTTTTTACTTTGTATTCATCATATATTGCTATCTGTTTGATAAATATGTAAATATATTACCGTAAATATATAAATATATAATTACAAATATATAAATATATATATGTAAAAATAGAAGTATACAAGTTTTCCATATTTGTTCTTTTGTTTCGTTGCAAGTTTTAATTCACTCTGAATTGGTATGTTATCCAGGTGTCTGAAGTTATTAACTGCATCAAATGAATTTTCATTACTTAATATATATATATTCAAATGAATAAAATTCATCAAATGAATAACATAATTACTTAGTTTTTAAAATATTTTGTAAATAATTGTCTACTTCTGAGTAATGTGGTCTACATTTTATAAAAGGTGGGATTCTTGGTATATTAATATTTTTTAATAGCTTCTCCCTAATTATATTACTTTTGCTTCTCTTAGAAAAACTACAAATGTTAGAAATGTGTCACTACTTCGTACTATTATCCTTTTAATGGATTTAATAAACTACAAAGTCCTTGGGCGGCGTACAAGTAACTGGATGCTAGAGGGCTCAACTAGACTGCTGAGTAATTAAAGCAGTAACGGGCAGTTAAAAGTGTAAAAGAGCCGTTTGCAAGGGAGAATGTGTCTCTTGTCAATAAAAATCGTAGTGTGTCTGCGTCGCATCTCTTGAGACGTGTTCATCGCAACACTGTTACGATGCGGCTATAAATGTACTGGGAGGGGTTTATTGGTTCGCTTACACACTGTCGGGCGGGCACTATCACGTTGTTGAGGAAATCTCTCTAGGGGCTGTTTAATTTGACAGGAATTGCCACTGCTGACTCAATCGTACACCTTATTGGGTTTGATACTTCTGTTGTCGGCTCTGTACAACAACCACACTTTCGATTCCATTGGATTACATGAATTTTAGTATTCTCTGTTTGTACTGTACGCAACGTTTTAAACATAGACTTTACGGATCATGAGAAAATTATATAAATTTTATTGAATATGTGTTCACCAAGAATAACATAAATTCTATTTCCTGAAATCTGTTTACCAGAGGGCACAATATACACACCTAACACATGTATGCCCAATCCATAATATATACAGGGTCCGCCAGTGAAGCGGGAAAATTAAAAGTACCCAATTTTTTCATGAAACATTTATTATCAGATTTTTTTTTTACAGATTTGAGTTGAGTAAAGTATGCCATTATTTTACTTTTTAAAAATAACGCCGCTCAAGTGAGAGCCATTTCTGTGTAAACATTCTTCTAATATTGACCGAAAATTTTCCATCACTCGACGAAGCAGGTCAGGTTGAATCCGTGCAATTTCTTGTCTGATATTCGTTTTTAATTCCGGTATGGTGTGCGGTATATCAATGTACACCCTACACTTCAGAAATCCCCCCAAAAAAAAGTCGCATGCGGACAAATCTGGGGATCTTGCAGGCCACGAGATGTCGCCATATTAGTCCGTCCGGGAAGAGTTCTCTTAAAGGAACTCATGGACACACGAGCAGTATGACTTGTGGCCCCATCCTGCTGGAAAAAATTAATTTCCGGAAACCTAGGGAGCTGTTGCATCAAAAATGTTCTGACCATGTGTGTGTAGCGGTCTGCATTGACAGTTGTGGTGTTTCCTCTATCGTGTTGGAAAAAATATGGCCCAATAATGCCAGATGATGAAACTGCACACCACACTGTAACTTTCGGACTATGTAATGGCTTTTCAGGCAACTCACCTGGGTTTTCATCATTCCAATATCGACTACTTTGTTTGTTTACATATCGATTCAAATGAAAATGTGCTTCATCTGACATAAACATGCGGTGAATAAAGTTTTCATCATCATTTACACGTCGCAATATTTCTTCGCTGAAAATCCTGCGAGCCAGCATATCGCCATCTTTCAACTCCTGGATTACTTGAATTTTGTAAGGATGAAAAGATAAGTCTTTATGCAAAATTCGTCGTAACGATGTGTCACTAATGTTTAGTGCGGATGCATGTTTCATTGCAGAACGTTGTGGACTACGCGTCAATGCTATTCGAACTCTTTCAACGTTTACCTCTGTTCTTACAGACCTTGTTGCTCCTCTATGCTTTAAGTTTAATGTGGAACCAGTTTCTTCAAACTTTTTCACCCGTGACATAATTGCATGAGCGGACGGCACTCTTCCATGTCGTGGAATATTGAAATAATTACGAAACAATCGTTGTACAGAAGTCACACAGTCCGCATTCTTATAAAACGATTTTACGCAGAAAGCACGCTGTGCACCGGACCACTGTTCCATGTTTTAAAATATATAATAACAAATGGCATTAAATGTAAAACAACAATCGAAAACCTCCACGCCCTCTCGTGAGCAGAAAATGAACTATTGGACTTTCAAAATTTCCCGCTTCACTGGCGGACCCTGTGCTTAATCCATGTATACCTAAATCCATGTAAAGCCTCCTATTGAATAGTATCTGGCATGACGTGCTCCCAAGCCAATCAAATAGTACTTGTTGCTGATTGGTTGATACTGCTTTCCAGCTTTGGTCGTGCTGGTACAAACGTTTATAAAAGTAGGCCTTCTTAGACAAAAAAAAAAAAAATACACGTAGCTTTTACCTCATCTCTGAGGTCAATTGGCGCACACCGTGCCAATCTAGACACTGATGATGGCCTCTTATGGTAGTGCCAAAATGTTTGTTAACAACCAAAACTATGGAAGACGTAAATAATTTACCTTAATTGAAACCGTCCAGTGACTTCAAGGACGCGTAATATTCATTACGCGTTTCGAGTCGTATGACCCTTCATCATACGACTCGAAACGCGTAATGAATATATCATCCTTGAAGTCACTGGACGGTTTCAATTAAGGTAAATTATTTACTATATAAAGTGACTTGGACTGTATAAATAATAAGGGGGAGAGAGACAGAGAGGCCAGCGCAGAGACTTCGCTTCCAGCTCTTGAAGAGGAAACATCTCGCTCTTGACCAGCCATTGGGAAGCCTATGTTTAAAATATGGAAGACGACTCAACATCCTGGCTGAGAGTGTAATAATTTCAACAATTTTTAAGTATGTCTTATAAACCATACAAACTTTACAAAAACTAAACCGTTGTTGTCAAGTAAATAGTAATCTTCCAATGTTATGTTTGACTGTTTGTAGGTATTGTGTAAAATCAATTTTAACATTAAAAACTAAATTATAAAGGACGATGTATCTAGTTCAATTTTTAATTCGACAGAATCTGCATAAAATGGATACGCTTATGTTCAGCAGTTATGTGTTTTTCTAAAAAATTAGTTATCCAAACAATTTTAAATATTAGAAAAATATTTTGGGCTGTTACAGAGCTTAGCCGTGACAAGGAATAGATTGATAACTGTCTTCTCTGTAACATTCTCCACACACTGTGTTCTAAAACCTTATGTGTTGGACTGAAATAATACAATATATTAAAAAAAAAAATTAAAAAAAATATTTTACAAAATAAAAGTTTGTCACACATTACCTTATTTAATCCGTATGCATTAGCAACAACTACAAGTGTAAGGTGGTTTGTAGTGTTGAGTCATTTAGGCTTTCGTTTATATAATATTTTAGTTTCTTCCTTTACCGTGTTTCCTTCTTCCATATGTACCAGTTTTATCTTCTCT
Source organism: Magicicada septendecula (assembly GCA_034769895.1). Lineage (NCBI taxonomy): Eukaryota > Metazoa > Arthropoda > Insecta > Hemiptera > Cicadidae > Magicicada > Magicicada septendecula. The sequence continues at coordinate 1,420,462,486 of CM068367.1, read as the reverse complement.
TTGTCAGTGCTTTTCTTAATGCAGTTTGTTGCATGCATTAGCAACAACTACAAGTGTAAGGTGGTTTGTATTGTTGAGTCATTTAGGCTTTCGTTTATATAATATTTTAGTTTCTTCCTTTACCGTGTTTCCTTCTTCCATATGTACCAGTTTTATCTTCTCTTTGTCAGTGCTTTTCTTAATGCAGTTTGTTGCATGCATTAGCAACAACTACAAGTGTAAGGTGGTTTGTATTGTTGAGTCATTTAGGCTTTCGTTTATATAATATTTTAGTTTCTTCCTTTACCGTGTTTCCTTCTTCCATATGTACCAGTTTTATCTTCTCTTTGTCAGTGCTTTTCTTAATGCAATTTGTTGCATGCATTAGCAACAACCACAAGTGTAAGGTGGTTTGTATTGTTGAGTCATTTAGGCTTTCGTTTATATAATATTTTAGTTTCTTCCTTTACCGTGTTTCCTTCTTCCATATGTACCAGTTTTATCTTCTCTTTGTCAGTGCTTTTCTTAATGCAATTTGTTGCATGCATTAGCAACAACTACAAGTGTAAGGTGGTTTGTATTGTTGAGTCATTTAGGCTTTCGTTTATATAATATTTTAGTTTCTTCCTTTACCGTGTTTCCTTCTTCCATATGTACCAGTTTTATCTTCTCTTTGTCAGTGCTTTTCTTAATGCTATTTGTTGCATGCATTAGCAACAACTACAAGTGTAAGGTGGTTTGTATTGTTGAGTCATTTAGGCTTTCGTTTATATAATATTTTAGTTTCTTCCTTTACCGTGTTTCCTTCTTCCATATGTACCAGTTTTATCTTCTCTTTGTCAGTGCTTTTCTTAATGCAGTTTGTTGCATGCATTAGCAACAACTACAAGTGTAAGGTGGTTTGTATTGTTGAGTCATTTAGGCTTTCGTTTATATAATATTTTAGTTTCTTCCTTTACCGTGTTTCCTTCTTCCATATGTACCAGTTTTATCTTCTCTTTGTCAGTGCTTTTCTTAATGCAATTTGTTGCATGCATTAGCAACAACCACAAGTGTAAGGTGGTTTGTATTGTTGAGTCATTTAGGCTTTCGTTTATATAATATTTTAGTTTCTTCCTTTACCGTGTTTCCTTCTTCCATATGTACCAGTTTTATCTTCTCTTTGTCAGTGCTTTTCTTAATGCAATTTGTTGCATGCATTAGCAACAACTACAAGTGTAAGGTGGTTTGTATTGTTGAGTCATTTAGGCTTTCGTTTATATAATATTTTAGTTTCTTCCTTTACCGTGTTTCCTTCTTCCATATGTACCAGTTTTATCTTCTCTTTGTCAGTGCTTTTCTTAATGCAATTTGTTGCATGCATTAGCAACAACTACAAGTGTAAGGTGGTTTGTATTGTTGAGTCATTTAGGCTTTCGTTTATATAATATTTTAGTTTCTTCCTTTACCGTGTTTCCTTCTTCCATATGTACCAGTTTTATCTTCTCTTTGTCAGTGCTTTTCTTAATGCAATTTGTTGCATGCATTAGCAACAACCACAAGTGTAAGGTGGTTTGTATTGTTGAGTCATTTAGGCTTTCGTTTATATAATATTTTAGTTTCTTCCTTTACCGTGTTTCCTTCTTCCATATGTACCAGTTTTATCTTCTCTTTGTCAGTGCTTTTCTTAATGCAATTTGTTGCATGCATTAGCAACAACCACAAGTGTAAGGTGGTTTGTATTGTTGAGTCATTTAGGCTTTCGTTTATATAATATTTTAGTTTCTTCCTTTACCGTGTTTCCTTCTTCCATATGTACCAGTTTTATCTTCTCTTTGTCAGTGCTTTTCTTAATGCAGTTTGTTGCATGCATTAGCAACAACTACAAGTGTAAGGTGGTTTGTATTGTTGAGTCATTTAGGCTTTCGTTTATATAATATTTTAGTTTCTTCCTTTACCGTGTTTCCTTCTTCCATATGTACCAGTTTTATCTTCTCTTTGTCAGTGCTTTTCTTAATGCAATTTGTTGCATGCATTAGCAACAACTACAAGTGTAAGGTGGTTTGTATTGTTGAGTCATTTAGGCTTTCGTTTATATAATATTTTAGTTTCTTCCTTTACCGTGTTTCCTTCTTCCATATGTACCAGTTTTATCTTCTCTTTGTCAGTGCTTTTCGTAATGTAATTTATTGCATGCATTAGCAACAACTACAAGTGTAAGGTGGTTTGTATTGTTGAGTCATTTAGGCTTTCGTTTATATAATATTTTAGTTTCTTCCTTTACCGTGTTTCCTTCTTCCATATGTACCAGTTTTATCTTCCCTTTGTCAGTGCTTTTCTTAATGTAATCTGTTAAGTTTCCTTAGGTTTGTCTCTAATTATTTTAGACAATTGTTTTTCTTCATGCACTCTTCAAGGTATAATTTTTTACAAACTTTGAATCTTAATATACTAAACCATTGTACAAATAAGTTGACAATCTAAAAAGTTATATACATACTATAGTTTTATAATATGGTTTCCGTTTAGTGTAACGACTATTTTAAACCGACGAAATAAAAGTTACAAAAATTTATTGCTTTCTCTTGCATACTTTTAATTCTAAGGAATTCCTGGATGACGTGCAGAGTATAGATAATGATTCACTTTTTCTTTAAGACGTTAGTGACAACAAGAAAATAAATATTAAATTTTAAGGAGCAGTATTTGTTGTTTTTTAGTAAACTTCCTCCTTAAGTATGCCTGTGCATTTTCCTCTTCTATGGATACCATTTTTTCTCCACAATAAAAGAATTTTATTATATTGACCGCTAATAACATTACTTATTTAATTGAATTTATACCGTAAACATAGTTAAATTTTCATGCTGTTTAAAATTTAAAACTTTATTAAAAATAATGATTATCTGTTATACGAATTATTAGGAAAATATTACGCCCACGAAAAACTTCAGAAAGTTGGACATTAAGAAGTAATGATGAAATATATCAAAGTATAGAAAATATAACAAAAACAGTGAAAAAAAGAGCACTAGTATTTTTTGGACATTTATATAGAATGTACGACAATAGGTTAACAAAACAGATCTTCAAATATCTGTGGGGAAAGAAGTCAACATCAAGTTGGATTAAAGAAGCCAAAAAAGATTTAGAAAATAGTAATACAAACGCAGTAGAAGAAATTGAAACAGACGTTTTTCGGGCAAAAGTGTTACAAGTTGAAGGAGTCTAGGGTAAGAGAGAGAAAACCTCTGATTCAATGTGGACTGAAGAGAGGAAGAAGAGACAGTTAAAAGATGAAAGAATATTGGAGGAAAAGAAAAGAACAAGGAATAAAGAATTGAAATTGACATATCATCCTCAAATGACTGATACAAACAGAGAAAAATGATTATTTGTTATTAATAATTGTAATGAATATAAATTAACTTATTCTATAAGTTAAATTAAAATGTTCATAGTTTATAATAAATTAGATTCCATAAATATATTATATGACGTGTACGCAAACAGGCATCGTTTTGTATAGGTTATTGATTTTTGAAGGTCAGCAAGAATTCAGTCCTTATCTATATCTTTGGATTCCTGCCAGTTTGATTCATCGCCAACTCATCCATATGTTTACTCAGCAAAGCAGACTCAAAGTGAAATTGTATGGTGTTGTTGAAGAGACGCTTATCAAGATCCTTAGATTATTGCCAAACACGTAAACTTAATTACTCTTTAGCGAGGAGAATTTTTCACTAGTTTCTTATTCGCATATTTAAAAAAAAAAAATAATATAACTTTAAAAGACAACTTACAAACCTATTGAAATAATTTATTTGAGTGATAATTAAATTCCAAGTATTTAAAAAAGTGTCTACCGATACGTTACGCTGAAATTAAGGAATCAGGTTGTTGTAATTACTGCAAACGTGTTCAGCAAAGTATCGAAAAGTTCCAAGCATTAAAGCCGTACGTGCTGCCATCTGGTGGGAAATGAAACTAAAGTCAACAGAGAAACTAACAGCACAAGTTTGATGTACATGTGAAATGGTTTCCGTCTTTTGTCTTTTTAGTTCTATTTTAACGTTTAATTTCTCTTAAGGGGAGCTCTGCGCCCTATCTTCCGCCATGTTAATGTAGGTACACTTTTCTCAGTAACAATATCAGCTATCATCATAATTTTTTTTATTTGAAACTGTGTCTTTTGGTGGCTTTACTGAACCAACAATATTAGGTTTAATAAATAAGTTATTGTCAAAAAATGTTTTTGAATAAAACTTGTAACAAATTTGTTCAAAATAATTTAAAAATTTTTTTCTAACAAAACTATAGACAATTATTTGTTTCTTAAAAGGTTCCAAATGCTTATTGTAGTGTCCAAAAAGGAAAAAAATTCAGCTCTTTACCTCAAATAGTTCCTGTGAAAAGTGTACCTAAACCTGAAAAAACAAGTTTCGGAAAACGCGGAAAAATCTAAGAATAAACTAAAGAATCATGATTTTTTTAGCTTTAATACATTCCAGGGTTATAAGATGGGTTGTTTCCTTCTCCTCACATTGGTCTTCTACTCATCTCTTCATCACATGCCTCTTCTGCCGAATCTTCTTTTCAAGCTCCTCTAAACCTTTGTCAGCCTTGCTTATCTGCCGTTGGTCTACTCTCTTCATAGCTGCTACGAAGTTTTCCCTGGCATTAATCCAGCTTCCTTCATCAAATTGCATTTCCCTATGTTCTCATCATTGAAGGTTGTCACAGCTAAGTACACTCCAAATGACGTTATTGAGCGACTCATTTGGGTTTTGCGTTTTGGGTTAGGAGACATTTCTCTAGGAGTTCGTTTCTGCATAAGTCCTTAACTATTGGCTTGATAAATGTTATAACATTGTCTGGTAAGTGGAAGTGGTTGTTATGATTATATGTTTTATTTTCTCTTATGGCTTTACGATATTTACACCAGGTGTCGTTGCTCTCAGGGCACAACCCATGTTGAGGTCTTTCATTTGACGAGAGAATATGAAGATACTCCTCCCAGATACCTTTCCTCATGTCTTCAACTGATTTTATATTCCTCTTATTCCCAAGCCATAATATTTTTGTATTTAGAGTATAGCTGCGTTTGTAAGTATTTTTTGCCCACCAAGAGGAGTACCATCCGGTAATTTTTTTGTTTTGCTTTCAAAGCCTTTAACCTACTTTCCATTCTTTTTTGAACATGCCTTTACTATTTGTACATCCTCACCATAAGGGTTTGAATTACAAACTTCCATATAGGCCTTACAGTTACCATCTAAAACTTTCTTTGCCTTGCGCCGCGCGTGAAAACCATCATCGGTAGGCACAAGCGCGTGAACATGATTACTTCAAAAAACAATTAAAAATACTTACCAACATTGCAGACACTTTTAAAATATACCGTTGGAAAGGGGAAGGTCTAAACTTTACATTAACGTAATAAAACAATTCGTAAAGTTTTCGATTTTTGCGCAGAGCTCCCCTTAACTTTGACATTCACTACCACTTAGAAGTTTACAAAAACGTAAAGGAAGGCGTGATATAAATAAACGATTTTATCAACAACTTATTTAAATTACATGTATCTTGTAAATTATGTTTAAATGATATTTCTTTTCTCTCAGTTGAAGTCTATATGTTCCAGTACTTATTTCACTTTAACAAGATACAGTCTAAGGTCGGCAGCACACTGGAGCGCAGTTTGTTTCGCGAAAGAACCGTTTTGACTTATCGTGTTATAAAGTATGTCACTTCGGTGGAGAGAGTCTTGAGACATTGCCTCACGCCAAAACAATTTCTCGTCAGCTGATTTTGACGTGTAAAAATATGTGGTTCGTGGGTTCGTGACAGCTATTATTTTGCATCTATTTCAGTTTCAACTACACCTACACTTGTTTTCATTTTATACTCAATTACAATTAACAATAGTAATAAATACACAAAAATGTGCGAGAATCAGAACGAAATGACTTTCCATGCGAATCAATGCACGCATTTTCAACGTAGGACTAAGTAAGTGTGATATAAACGCCCTCCCCTTGTGTGATTACAATCCAGCGCAGTTAAAAATGTCACAAGCAGTTTTGTTGCTAGACATAAATTGGAGGTGCTTCGTCTTTGGTCGCGAGGGGCCTCGCGACATCTCTAGACAATGTCGCAGCCAGTGTGTGGCGCTTTATCGATCCTAATGGCAGTAGAGTCATCTGCGACGTTTTGTGACACAATGCGCCAAATCGGTTCTGTGGCGAGTTCAAAAGTTCAAGTTTAATGGCTTGCTCCTCGTATTTTTAACGTGAATTTTAATTGCTGTAGAAGGGAATTAGGTTGTAAAAGATTTCAAACAATTGGATTCTGAATTTTTAGTCCCAAGAAATTATTCTATTTTTCTGTTTAAAATGATATACGTATTGATTTGAGAAGTATTGTCCCGCATACAGCAAAATGTGTTTATTCCATGCGGAGTCACCCATGCGGAGTCAAGCAATAATTTCATTATTAATTTGTAACAGCTGATAGATTATAATTTACAAACATAAATAACACTGTTGCACACCACTATATAAAAATCGGTATGGAGAACCATACATGACTTCTACGTTGTAAGAATTATGTTAAAATAATTTACTTGAAATCGGTTCGGTAATTTCTAAAAAAATATCGTCCACCCTCAAACTAATTTCACTATTTATAGATATTTTTGTTATTATAGGGTAGTCGTTTAATATAATGTTATTTTCAGTCACTTTATCCATAAAAATTAAGTAGGCTTACTTTATTCTTATAAAGAAACCGACTACGCAGATAATCGTCCCTCCACAGAAGCGCTCCGAAGTCACTCATTGACACTGAGCATCTTGCAGAGGGTTCATTCCCTAAAGATGAAAGGTCTGTCTTATGAACCGTTCCTCTGTAAACACATGCAGTTACACTGCCCAGCGATCCACAGGAAGCAAATCGCTATCCACGCTGGACACTTTTTCGGCTTGCACGCGTTGCGTTGGTGTGGGTGTCGGCACTTTCCATTTAAAAAGCGTGCAAATGTTAGAATAAACATGAGTGAGGCCAGAAATAACGCAAATTGTGTGTATGTGTGTGTCTTGCCTGCCTTTTTATTGCGGTAATCATAATAATAAAATGGAAACGTAAACATTACATAATTGAGATATGCTTGCCTGCCACAAACGATATATTTTCTCTCATACATGATTTAAATTAAAATGAAAAATATAGAATTTTGTTAAAGTTAAATGAAATGTTTCCATAGAAACTACTTCTTTGTTGTCAATAACGTAGTACACATATAAAACTTATAAAAATTTACCTCCTCCATCATCAACTACCATTTTAATTTATAAAAAAATTACCCCCTCCCCATTCAACTACCCTTTTTATTTATAGATATTTCATCTACCTTTCTACAGTGGATTATTATAACCTTCTTTTCAGGATACTTTATTTATCAAAATTAAGCACTTTACTCTTGTTAAAACGTAAAACGTTGCAGGTAAACGACCCCTTTCCCTTAATCTATCTTCACCAAAGACAATAGACCTTGAGTCCTCTACAATTCATGGCTGTATGCAAAAAATTATTTGATTCTGTTTGAATTTGCGGCTGTTATCGTTTGCCATAGAAAAAATTCTACACACAGACAGACAATTTTTTAAAAATGACTTTTTTTCATGTTTTGATGGTAGTACAATCAGAATCTGCCGTTATCTCGAACACGATTTTTTTCAGCATGACCATACTTCCATTTCCTTATGGAACATGGAAGTAAAAATTATTCCGATTAGAGGTTTCAAGCTTCATAGCTTACCATCAGATCAAAAATCATCTTATCTGATGACTGAAAGCGCGCTAATCGGAATAATGTTTCTATAGTGGTGTGCAACAGTAATAATTCTGTTTGTGATTGTAACCATTAACACACAACTTTGTTAGTTAAACAGATGTTACACTGTTGCACACCGCTATGTTAATAAAACTTCCAATTAGCGCTTTCAAGCCTCTCAGCTCATCATCAGATCTGAAATAACAATAACAATGAGACAATTCCTTTATACCGCTAATTGCCTAACTAGAAAAGTGTCCACATTTAGCGTAAACAACTGCCCTGCTAATCTTCCGGTTGCTAACGCACTTGGCGGGGTCAATGACCCGTATCGGTACTCTTACATTTACTTCTCGTACATTATATGTGCTTTACGTCCTTTCTAAACAAGATGATTTATTTAAAATTACACATTCATTATTAAAATAAAATAGAAATAAAACATTGGATATATAATAAACAGCTGACGACGTAAATAAACATTACATCATCGTCACCACTCTAAGGACTAGGCCCTAGCCCCATCTCCTCCTCGGTCTACCGACATCTCTCTTCCCAGTAGGGTGATAACCCAAGGCAGCCACGGGTAGACGGATATCAGTCATGCGATTCAAGCGTTCACACCTTCTGGTGCAAGGATACAATGTTTAAATTGCGTCTAATATCCTCTTTCCTTCTCCGATCCAAGAGAGAACAACCTTGCGTTCCTCTTAGAAATTTCATTTCAGCTGCCTGCATTCTCTGCACGTCTTAAAATAAAACATTATAAGGGTGTTCTGCCTTGCATCGGAGAAGGAACATTAGACATTTTATCATTGCACCAGAAAATTGAAGACCTCAGAAGGAACGCTTGAATCGCATGGCTGATATCCGTCTACCTGTGGCTGCCTTGGGTTATCACCCTACTGGGAAGAGAGATGTCGGTAGACCGAGGAGGAGATGGGTCTAGTGCCTAGTCCTTGGAGAGGTGATGATGATGATGGTGATTGCTGTTATCCTTTGTCGTTCTGTGATCGTCTCAATTACATTTATTTACCGTACCAGCGAAAGTTCTTGCTATGAAATAATAGAGGTTGCGCGAAGTAATACTTGTTGTCGGAAGCAATATGTTTCTATCCATTACCCATTTTAAAAAATCGGTATGGAGAACTACTCACTAATTCCATGTTCAAATGAATTATCAAATTATTTTTAATATGTACACAAAAACTCAGAACGAAACCAAATAATATATCAGTATACTTTTGGTAAAAAAATGAAAAAGATAATCAAAATACGAATTGTACCTAGCTATTAATGTTTTAACAATAAAGAATTAATTTGATTAAATTATCTTTTATTTAAATAACGCAACGAAAAGCGAATACCGCCCAGCGTTTGTTTCCTGTGACTTTCTGAAAATTAAAAATCATTTTATGTACGTATCCGTGGTTACACAGCATGGAATGATATGAATTCTTAATATACGTATTTTATAGAAATTTTTAAGTTTTCGGTCGAACAAATTTATAACATCAATACAAAAAAGTACCCCTCCACCTTCAACAACCCTTTTCATTTATAGACTTTTCATCTAGTTTTCTACAGTGGATTATTATGACCTTTTTTCAGGATAGTTAACTCATCAAAATTAAGTACTTTACTCTTGTTAAAACTTAAAACGTTGCAGGTAAACTACCCCTTCCCCTGAAGCGATCTTCACCAAAATCAACAGGCCTCGAGTCCTCTACAACTCGGGCACATATACAAAACATTATTTGATTCTGTTTGAATTTAAAGCAGTTATTGTTCGCAATAGAACACATTCTACACACAGACACTTTTCGAAAAATGACTTTTCTTCATGCTTTGAGTGTAGTACAATAAGAATCAGCCGTAAATCTCCAACAAGATTTTTTTCGCAATCACCATACTTCCATTTCCTTATGGAACATTAACAAACGTTATTTAATAACGCTGAACGTTGTACTGGACTTGTGCAATGCGTTGGAGGGAAATATTTCCCTCTGAAGGTTTAACCTTAAACCGCGCAAACAAACCGTTTCGCAACAAAATTGATTCGTACTAATATAGTAACATAGAACTACTAACAGGGTACTGCTAGTGCAGTTGCAGATATTCCGCCGACAATTCTTTACGTTACGCGTAGGAGACATATAGTGACTAAAATAATTAAATTCTTTAAATTGAAATCTTCATCATTACCACTCCAAGGACTACGCCTTAGACCTGTTCCGGAACCCATCTTCTCCACGGTCTACCGACATCTCTCTTCCCAGCAGAGTGATAACCCAAGGCAGCCAAAGGTAGACGGATATCAGTCATGCGATTCAAGTGTTCACACGTTCTGGTGCAAGGATACAATGTTTAATTTGTGTATAATGTCCTCGTTCCTTCTCCGATCTAAGAGAGAACTATCTTGTCTTCCTCGTAGAAATTTCATTTCGGCTGCCTGAATCCTCTGCACGTTCCTTTTACCAAGAGTCCACGTCTCACTAGCATACAGGAATGTAGAGACAGCCACAGTTTTATTAAATTTCATTCGGGCATTCTTTCGTGCTTTATTTTTCAGGTACCTATGAATCGTTCCACAGATGCGTCTAAATTTTGTTAGCTTGCTATCCCAATCAATATCAGTTCCGTAGGAGATATTGCAACCCTGGTAATTAAAATGACTAACCTGATCCAAAATCTGATTACTCACGATTATCTTAGTTTCTATAGGATACCTGCTCTGAAATGGCATTGTTTTAGATTCTGTAGCCCAAACTCTTGAATGATGCTATTTAACGTAAATATCGCACGCTGTAACTGCTCTTGTTTTCTGTATCATTACCTTCTCATCTGCGTAAAGCAATACATTCACATGAATATTTTGCTAAAGTGATATTTCCAAGTCAACTTTAGCATAAACATTACAACAACCAAAAATTTAATCGATGTAAAGTCGATTATTTGTTAATTTGTATTAGGCCTATAATCAAAACAGATCGATTATACGTTAATTCTTATAAAAACCTCTGGGCATAAAGAATAATTTATGTAATACGTGCATCAGTCAAAAATTAAAAAAAAAATACTTGCAGAAGTATTTATTATTTGAAAACATATACAATAATTGTTTTATGATATTTTATTGTATAGTTTCTTGGAATGTCTTTTAATATTTCTTGTAAAGATTCCGACTCCAGGTAATGGTGGGGCACAGTTCTTTGATTATTGTTTTTATTTCTGTATTAATCATCATCATCCACGAGTGTTTGTCGAAGTATTGTGAGAAGTGTTACTGTGTTATAATTAGTGTGGAACTGTATTTTTTGACATTATTATTCGGTGTTGACAAATCTAACTGGAATTATTGTACGAGTTGATTACAAATTATTTTGTAATTAATAAAAGCTGGTGATTAGTGACTTCATTGGCGCCTTATATTTTGTTTTCCACTGTACCATACGAAGATACGTGAGACAGTCATAACAATAGGTACCAGATAATATCATTTTATTTCACTTTTTTTCTTGTAGTTTAAGTTACTAACCATTAAAATATACATATATACCTTCTTATTATTATAATTATTAGCGGGGGTCCTACAGTCTATACAGCATCCCGCATTTCGATCGCCATTTCTCCCTATTCTTTTCAGTCAACGTCTTCAATAGCTCGATATACCTTCTTTATTTTTTAACTAAAATACCTTTGTTGCATATTATACAAATTATGTGTTATATATACACATATATAAATCGGTTTAAAACGTTATCCTACGTCTTCCGATCCCTAGTCTCCATTGGTCTCGATCTACCCAAGATTCTTCTTCCAATTCCCGGTCTCTCATTGCCCGATTAATGCCTTCTCTCCAACTCAACCTAGGACTTCCTCTTCGCCTACAACCATATGGTGTCCATTCCAAAATTTGCTTGGGGAGTGGATTATCCGGCATTCTTTGCACATGTCCAAACCATCTTAGCTGTTTTTGTTGCATATTAAACATGTGTATATTGTATTGAAATATCACCATCATCATCCATCCTGTCCAGTATTAGGCATGTTGCCTGTTCCGGCTTCACCATCTCCGTCTCGGTCTGCCAACATTTCTTCTTCAGGTTGGCTAATCATTGAGGATTTTTCTTGGAATTATTTCTGGAGACGTGCGCATAACATGCTCTATCCATCTTTTTTATAGTTTTTCGCTAGTTCCGTTACTGGTTGTACTTTTAATTCCTGTCTTATATCTTTGTTCTTTATGTGATCTAATTTTATACAACCTTTCACTGATCTAAGATATTTCATTTCAGACGTTTCCATCTGTCTACAATCTTTCTTTCTTGGTGCCCATGATTCGGACCCGTATAATAACATGGGGACTGCCATCACCTTATAGAATTTTATTTATGTTTCTTTCGTGGTCTTTCCTTTGAGTGTTCTCCGTAATGTCCCACATATTCTTTGGAAGTTGTTTGTTTTGTTAAGAATATCTCTGTCTCCTTCATATGTAATATCACATCCTAGGTCATTGGAATGTGATATTAGTTCTAAAATTTTATTTTCAATTACAATTTTTGTTCGAATCGAATCTTTACCTAGGAATGCCATGGTCTTAGTTTTTTCTATTGATATATTCAAATTATAACCTTTTGATAACAGATTTAGTTTGTGGATAGCCAGTTGTAATTTATCCTCACTATCTTGGATTACAAATTGATCATCGGCAAACAGCATAGTGTTTAGGAACTCGTGTCGGCTAATCTGTATACCTAGAGGAGCATTTCTGTATTACCAGATAAAATTTTAAATGATAGTTACCCTCGGTCAACACTTAAGTTACCTAATAGTTTGAATTATTGTGTTCACTTACAACAGTCAAAGTGAAAATAGTTTTATGTAAACTTTGACTATCTTAATTGTGTCTTGAGATTAATTTATTCCACCATGTCTTGAGAGGTTCATTTTAAAAAAGATATTAATCTGTGTTAAACGGTAAAAGGTGCAACATAGACGGTGTGTAATGTTAATAGTACTTTGTAACTGTGAAGAGGTATCGCACTTATTGGAAACTCTGCTTAGTGTTTGCAGAATATTAGTGCTGAGCATAGCGATGAAGGTTGGCTTGAGGTACAGTTGAAACATGATTAACATGCATTGACGGTAATGTTATTAAGTCTTGTATAACAGTCTCGGTAAAAGCAATTACCAAGTTATTACATCGTTTGCAAGTTAACACGCTATGGGCCGATCCCACATCTTCGACACGCAAATATGGTTTTCTCCCTAATCAACTGCTTAGCTTGTTAGTCAGAACTACGTCTTCATCCTCAACCACTTCACCACTGTTTCTACTATAAGCTTCTTAACCGCTTCTCGATCCAACAGAGCCGCAGGAGGGTAGTGTTTCCAACTATGTAGACGTCGGGTGTGAAATCCTTACGAACTCCAGTGAAAATTATTGTCAAATGAGCACAGAAATTTTGATTTCTTTTCTATAAGTTTGTATTTTCCTTTTTGCCCCGTCCATTGCCGTGTCTTTATTCAGATATATTACCTTATATATTTATAGATATTATACGCATTTAATTGCTTAATAAAAATATAATATATCACTTTTAATGTAATCAGTTGTCATTATTAATTGGAAATGCTTGAAAAGTAATAGGGATTTCAACTGGGAAAAATCCATTTCAATTTGTGAAATAATAGAGCAAACATTTAAAATATCACATCTAAAAATTACAAACAGAATTATCACTGTTGTACACCACTATAGAAAAATTATTCCGATTAGTGCTTTGAAGCTTCACAGCTCATCAACAATTTGGAAAATATTTTCCGATCTGACGATGAGCAGAGAAGCTTGAAAGCGCTAATCGGAATAATTTTTCAATAGTGGTGTACAACAGTGATAATTCTGTTTGTAATTGTAACCACTAACACAACTTTCTTAATTAAATCTAAAAGTTACTCAAAGCTGAAACAGCGAAGCCTACGTTTACTACAAAAAAGAAACGCAAGAATAAAACACATATCAAGTATACAAGAAAAAAAAAATAATAAAATCATTTAAATTCATAAGTACTCAAGATGTTAGTAAGATTAACTCTCTATATTTTGTTACAAGTAAATAAAATCTACAAATTTAAATAAATATGAATTACTTAATATGCATTTTGTTCCTGATGGCACTATAATTGTTGATTGTGAAGGTACATTGTTCGGCTCGATAATATCCCCATAAGCATGTAATGAAAGAAACAAATTGTCCTCCCTCTGTTAAGAATAAGTTTTCTATTATTCCGACACATTAGATATTCATTGGATATTCACACAGGGTAAAAGTGAAAAGGGTTGAGATTGTTGAATGTAAACGAAGGTTGGAGAAAGTGTGCAGGGAATTTTCCACATCAATCAATACGTCAGCTGTGTGACAGTGGCGAGGGCGGCAGGTCATTGTCTCTTTTGCAAATATTAGAAAGACATTTTGTTATCATGTAGCATATATATGCATGTATGTGTATATAGTATAGGAAGGTAAACAGGTTTTAAGCTGACTGCACTTGCAGAAGTAAATTTTGATTAGGTGAATTAACACATATAATGGTTATTCCTTTTTTTTATATAAAACCTATACCGACAGTCATATATGATATTATGAGTTTAAAAATGTATAAATTTTGCAATATTTGACAGTTAGCAAATTAAAAGGAGCGTCTTTACTTGTTTTATAATTTATAAAGTGTGTTTTATAATTTCGCGTTTTTGAATTTTTTGGGTTAAGTTGTATCGGTCCGGACAAACTCGCAGGCCTGCTGCTGCTTCCACACCGGCCGTTCTCCTCCTCAGATGGGATGTCGATCTCAGGATTTCCTTGTGGGCTTTGTGTCCGTTCAAATTGTTCCTGATTCAGTCCTCGTTGACAGCAATCGGTCGTTGAAGATATTGAACGCCGTGCCTGGCTTCGTGGTATAATTCAGTCGCTCCGTCGACGATGCACTCCGACTTCCCAGAGACTATGAGAGACTCGTTATTAAAGACGAAGAATTGCACAATTGGCGCCATTTGTCCTGTGAGAACATATATAGTTTATAATTGATAATCATAAAACACTAGCCTTTCTATAAATGCTTATAACTGGCAATAAAAATAACACTATCTCTCTCTCTACAGTAACACAGACACAGACGCGCGCGCACACACACACAAACACATATATAGTTTTTAACTAACACACGTAAAAATTTTATAATTAGAGGCGGGACGGTGAAAATTGAACACTAGTGTCTCGATGCTCAGTAGAGAAACACTTCGTTGCCAGACTAAAAAAATTATCATTCACTTCGCACATGCGCAGAACAGTTTTGTGCAGTGTTTTATAGCGTCGAACATCGGCTGCAACAAGACTGCTGAAACCAACGGAAGCATGTGTGTGACAGAGAGGGAAATAATATGGAAGTGAGACAGCGAACGTTATAGCGTCGTCTCCCGTCTCACTTTTCTCTAGATAACTTTTACCTATATTTGTAAGTGGGGGTAATTCACGCATTGGGTCAGCGCAGGTTGCTGTTTAGGAAAGGCTGGTGGGCTCGTACTAAGATATTAATCACCCTCATTAATTTACGCATATTTTTTAGCGTTTATTAATTTTAATTATTGGGCTCACTTACTTAAGCCACACGTTACGGGCGCTATTATTTATCTGGATTTGCTGGATCAGTCTGGAATTTAAGCTGGATCAATCCGGACTATTTTACGGGCCACTCTTACACTTTTACGCCGGCCGTTGTCCTTCTAAGCTGGGATGTCGATCTCAGTGACATCTCGTGAGCGTTGTGTCCGTTCTAGTTGGTCCTGGTTTAGTACTGGTTGGCAGTAATCGGTCGTTGACTATCTCGAACGCTATGCCTGAATTGGAGGTACTAATTCAGTTGCTCCCTCAACGATACACTCGGCCTTCCCAAGGATTGAATTTATTTATTGTTATTCAGGCTGTACAATGTTTACACATTTTACGGAACCAAAGATTACAGAGGTAATTGAATTCTCATCTTCCACTGCTGCTTGTCGATCCAAAGATCTTCTTCAATTTCTGGTTCTCTCAATATAATCTGAATTTCTTCTATCCAGGTGATAGGTGGTCTTCCTCTTTTCCTTCTTCCTGGTGGGGGTCCATTCCGTAACTCTCCTTGGCAACCTTTCATGTGCCATTCTTCTCGTGTGGCCATATCATTGTAATTATTTTGTTTGGATAAAATCAGCAATTGAATTTTTCACACTCATTCTGTCCTTAATGACTTCATTTCTAATTTTCTCACGTCTGGATACTCTTGCAGAACGTCCCGAAAAGTCCAGCTCTGCTGTCATTAGTTATGTTCTAGTGTGTTTATTAGTAGTCCAAACTTCTGAGCCGTAAATCACGGTACTTTTAACAATGGTCTTAAATAATTTGGTTTTAGTTTATGATGTAAGTTGCTTATCCCACAGGATTCCATTTTATGTAGATATAGATAGATTATGTAGATATGTGGAAATTGAATTTACCATCTCTAATTTTAGAGTGAATTCGACAAACTAAGTTAAACAAATGCCAGAAAGTACGTAGTTGGTCTACGAGAATGATTATAGAATTTCTGTAAAATATGAAGGTCCTTCTACTTGATGGAGGGGGACAAGCATGAAATGCTTGTTAAAAAATTATAATTACGCCTAAAAATCTGTTATTCCACACAGGAAGTGAAGCAAACCATGTTTCTATTAATAATATTAATAAGTTTGCAAACGTTATTTAAACTTAAGGAGGCGTTTGACCTTTACTTAATTAGAAACAAATCGAGCGATTAAACGTTAAGGCGTATCTCGTTAGTACCAAAATACAATTTCTTTAATTAAAGTGTACGTCAAACAATCTCCAGTTAGACACTCACCACGTGTAGATAAATTAGGTTTCACAACAATTAATTAAAGTAATTTCAGGAAATTAGGAAACCAAGCGGAAAAGTAATTACAAAGTTTGTTGTTTTCAATTTAAAATATCGACAGACACATATTTGATACAAAACTGAAAATTGACAAATGCATAGTCAGCTGCGGAAACAAGTCACTGCGTTGAAATTACTGTTGCTCCTGAGTATGTGTGTGTGCGCGGGGTTGTCTTCATATGAATGTTTATATATCAATACAATAAAATTATATAAGGTGGTGGCAGTCCCCATGCTATTATAGGGGTCTGAATCGTGGGCACCAAGAAAGAAAGATTATAGACGGATGGAATCCTCTGAAATGAAATATCTTAGATCTGTGAAAGGTTATATAAGATTATAACACATAAAGAACAAAGATATAAGACAGGAATTAAAAGTACAACCAGTAACGGAAGTAGCGAAAAACTATAAAAAAGAGATAGAAAGAGCATGTTATGCGCATGTCTCTAGAACGAAATCCAAGAAAAATCCTGAATTACAAGCCAACCGGAAGAAAAAGTGTTGGCAGGCCGAGACGGAGATGGTGAAGCCGGAACAGGCAACATGCCTAATACTGGACAGGATGGATGATGATGGTGATATTTCAATACAATATACACATGTTTAATATGCAACAAAAACAGCTAAGATGGTTTGGACATGTGCAAAGAATGCCGGATAATCCACTCCCCAAGCAAATTTTGGAATGGACACCATATGGTTGTAGGCGAAGAGGAAGTCCTAGGTTGAGTTGGAGAGAAGGCATTAATCGGGCAATGAGAGACCGGGAATTGGAAGAAGAATCTTGGGTAGATCGAGACCAATGGAGACTAGGGATCGGAAGACGTAGGATAACGTTTTAAACCGATTTATATATGTGTATATATAACACATAATTTGTATAATATGCAACAAAGGTATTTTAGTTAAAAAATAAAGAAGGTATATCGAGCTATTGAAGACGTTGACTGAAAAGAATAGGGAGAAATGGCGATCGAAATGCGGGATGCTGTATAGACTGTAGGACCCCCGCTAATAATTATAATAATAAGAAGGTATATATGTATATTTTAATGGTTAGTAACTTAAACTACAAGAAAAAAAGTGAAATAAAATGATATTATCTGGTACCTATTGTTATGACTGTCTCACGTATCTTCGTATGGTACAGTGGAAAACAAAATATAAGGCGCCAATGAAGTCACTAATCACCAGCTTTTATTAATTACAAAATAATTTGTAATCAACTCGTACAATAATTCCAGTTAGATTTGTCAACACCGAATAATAATGTCAAAAAATACAGTTCCACACTAATTATAACACAGTAACACTTCTCACAATACTTCGACAAACACTCGATCCGCGCTAAGAAAAATCGCTCACGTAACTGACTGAACTAACCCAGATGCTCTGCGTTTATAGTTCGCGCAGAGGTCCAGAATAGCTTTCCCTCCTTACTGCACGCCAGCTAATACGTTATAGGAAATACAAATCTATAGGATACAGGTGTATGGGTAGACCCGGGAAGAGATGGATGGAGGATTTTTGATCGGGAAACAGGCCGCACCTTGCCTACGCCGTGTTGTGAAAATGACAATGATGATGATGATGAAGTTTGAAACAATAAGCCTATCTGGTTTCATAATCTTCTACAATGATCATGGAATAAAACGTTGATAGAGGCCATCAAGTCATCTGAAGCCAGTAACCAAAAATAAGCTGTAAGCTGCAGTGAGTGAGATAATGTACATTTGGTAAAAGGAGTATGTACGTGCTCAAACGAGGAAAGGATTTTGGGTGGATAGGATTTGTGTAGCTATTAAGTCGTAAGCAGATCAAGTTAAATTTAATTATTTTTTAATTTACTAACATGAAGATAAGATTAAGTGATACGTAAAAAAAAAAAATAAAGAAGGAAAAATTGGTAAACGTAAAGAGCAAGAGAAAGTAATTAAAAAAGAAAGGGGTACAAAAAACGTCTCAAATGAATGACGACGGAGTACGCTATAACAAAAGCTTTCGTCGTAAGTTTTACTGTCGTAGCGGGTTTTAATCTCACTTTCGTCGCCTTAAATCCATCCTTGATAATTTTAAGTAATTAGAATATTAAATTAATGTTTTCATTTTCAGTATTGTGGGTAACGTAAACCTTGGATAGCAGTTTCGATATTAGGTTCACTTGACGAAATATATTTAACATAATATTTGTATAACATATACAGAAATATTAACACTTGCGTCTCCCAGATAAAAATAGTCGAAAATGTGCTTATGGTAGAGTCTTATTGTGATGAAATTTGAGTTTAAAACTTACCCTTAGCCTTTCTGTAACCAACAGTGTTTTTGTCGTTTCAATACCTGACGCACGATTCACTGAAGAATATCAGCATCATCAGAGGTTTGTAAGTGAATCATATCACAATATTAAATATTTGCTGTAAGAATCTTTTAAGTTACGTGTATAGAAAATATAGATAATTATAGATAATTATATATATATTGCGACAGTACAACCATATACGGTACTGTGCATTGCCAAAATAATTAATAAAAATAAATAAATATATGCTTGATAAACATGATTCAGATTGCAAGCTGGATTGTTCAAATATAGGGAACAGCACAATATAGGGTACAGTACAATATAGGGAACAGTACAATATAGGAAACAGTACAATATAGGGTACAGTACAATATAGTGAACAGTACAATATAGGGTACAGTACGCATATCTGGCCACCTGTCGCTAGCTGTGTGTACATGTGTATTTAATATGTGTGTGTGAAACCTGTCCGTTCCTGGACAGTAACAACCCCTATTCAAATGATTTTAGATTTTAAGTATTATCTTAATTATAAAAAAAATATGTACAATAATGTAAAACAAAATACACCAAAGTGTGTGGGAAATAAAAAGATGCACAAAGGGTTATAAAACCGTGAAAATGTGACGTGAAGTGAAAGTACAATGAATTAAAAAGTGAATAACTCTCTGAATAATTACAATAAAGAAGTGTAAGTTACGTATAATAAACATATGAAAATTAGCGATCGATTGAGTATCGTGTAGTGTAAAACAGATCTCGCAATTCGCGAAGATCGGCGAAATTAGTGAATCAAACAAGAGTGGGAGTAAGGACGCTTTCGACAAACTCTGACAAGACAAATATTGTTCAGACAGAAGCTTTTGCATGATGTGGCTATAGATACCAAGTCGCGCTTATCAGCTCTCTTCTGCATTCAACCGTTGCCGCAGGAGGCTATGCCAGTCAGAAACGCTGTCTCGAATCTACAGTAAGCGTCACAGGATATACTGGAAGTCAAAGCAGAGGTTCTATGGACACACCTACAGCCCATGATGTGAGGAGAGACAACAATTAAGGAGTACATGCAGTGGAATCCTGGATGAGGACCCGAGGACCCGAAGGACACGGACCGAGGACAGAAGGAGGACACACCGATAATGTACCACATCAAACGAGGTGATAAAAAGCCATATAATTACCTACAATTGAAAGACAATAATTAAAAACTATAATTAGAGACATTCGAACTGTTGCTATAAGTAATTAAATTGTACATACGTAGTAGAGTAAAGACAGATTGCTAATTTAGAATAATATTTCATGTATGTCAATTAGGACTGGAATATAACGTAAATGCTATAAGAGCAATATTTGATTTGAAATTGAAATAATTTAAAGTAATTAACAAAATCTTTATTTGGTAACTCATTGTTATGTTATATATGACACACGTAAATTAAATTAAATAAATTTGTTTTGTTATGTTATAAATTTGGCGCTCCAAAGCGTGGGGCTCCCAAATTAAATAAATTTGTATTGTTATTATTATATATATATATATATAAGTTATATATATATTACAATGGGTGAGATTTGCATATAAAATAATAAATTTTACTCTTAACATATGATAGCATGTTTCATTGAGAACTGGTCAAAGTAAAAGTTGCGTGTGGGAACATTGTATTATAGCTAGTAAGAATAATGTCAGAATTGTTAGATTAAGTTAATTTTTGACTGTATAAAAAAATATCAGTGTTGTGAAATTGTGGGAACGTATGCATAGGCATATGGCGTGTGCGCGTGTGCGTGTGTGAAGAACTGTGTAACGAATTAACAATAAAAACGAATTAAATTAAATAACTCTTATGGAAATCAAATGTCTGACATATAAGACATATACCAGATTGTGCATAAAAATAAGACCAATCTGGTAGTAATGTTTCTTAATGATATAAAGTACAAAATATATGAGTTTTTCATAAAAAAGATTTTATCACCCACAATAAAAGTAATAAAATTATACAGGTTTATTTTGCACGTTATACATTGCCCATATGCAATTTCTTACAAGTAGAATGTTATCTGGACTGTAGCGTAAGGATGAGGGAACGGTTTTGACCAATCAGATGGGCTAATATATCAGTTGATTTGTTCCGAGACGAGATGCAAGGAGTCTACCGTAGTACTCAGAAAAAGCAGTATCGCTACACTCTATAACGTGTAATCGTTAACTCTGATTCAGTACGACAGGTCTGTCAGGAGTCACGAGCACTAATAGTAAAGTGAATCATTGCAGATTCGCGACTGAATCATTCGAGTGCTAATTCGGTAACAGTTTCAAGATTGTCCGATTAGGTTTCTATGAACATATCAAGTTGCCGGAGCTATATGATTAGTTAATAATTAAACATTGTCATAGAAGTACCCAACCCGTACAATGACCCTGAGAGCTTGGAAACACGAGGAGATCATTCATGTTATTCAGGAAAGTAAACCCATTTATAATAAACTAAGTAAAACAATTATAAACTAATAAGACACAGAAATCTATAGAAATTAACGTGTATGTTATTAGTGTGTAAGAATTATTTTAAAGTAATACTGAAGGTCAACAGAAACTGTTCATTAATTTTATTTACAAAAGAAGCAGTAGTTTATTTATTTATTTAAACAGAACTATTAAATTATTTTATTTGTATTAAAAAACTGTCTATTAATTTTGTTGTGCTATTATAAACTGTAGTAAACTCTGTGCCGTCTAAATTTAAGAAAATCTTTGATTAAAGCCAAACATTCCATCTCTAGATATCGACTCATTTATTCTATTGCGACCTTGTACATAGCTGTATATATATATATATATATATATATATATATAACAATGAATCAAACATAAGGCATAGTAAAGTACCACAAAATAATATCAGATTCTTTTATCTGGAGTTAGGTATTTATTTTAAAACAAATTTAATATGGTCTGTGATTTGAACATATATTATTTATTCTTAAATTTTAATAGAGTCTGTAAAATAGTTTGAGTGTTTTTATCTCTTATAGTCTATTTTACTTGTTCGACGAAATCCCTTGACGAACCGTTGAACTGCTCCACTGCCACCACTCGCCGCCTGCTGAAGCCGCTGCAATGATGACACGTAGAACTCTCGCGACACACGCACGCACACCGTTTCACCAATAGAGTTTATTTCTGGGCTCGATAATGGATTTAACTATTTAAATTTTACACCTTCCGGTATCTCGACGTGTCCTCGCGTTCACCCAGGTGTATTTCGGCAAATAAACCTGATTACTTTGCGGAAAAATCTTGACTATTGCAAGATAGCACTGTTTAATTTATAATTAAATTATTTTGAGTTCTAATACCCAATCGATCTAGCTAACGGGAAACTCGTTGCTAAGACCCCGTACTCGAAACCCTTATGTAGAACGTATAATGATACGACAAACCCGCACAGAGACAACGTCTGTTAAGGCAGAGCTGTTAGGGAGAACTGACCGTAGCTACTTCAACGAGGGACCAACCTGAATGAAAATTGGAGCGTCCGATTGGTTGAAACCCATAGCACATGATTGATGGTTTACATAGATAGACACATGTCCTGATCAATTTTGCTGAATCCTGCGAAAGTATGTATAGATTTTATCTAAAGGTTTTATGACTTTCAGAAGATAAGGATTCTTTAGAAAAGTGAATTCTGTTAAAACAATACAATACCTATTTAAATAATATGTTTTGAGTCTTTGACATATGAAAAATGTAGCGCTAGTTCAGAAGTATGAGCTGTCCAAGTTTCAATTCGATATGTTAATTTACACCAGAGTTATTCATATAAATACGAATAATACGCGCGCACGCGCACTAAATTCGCACTTGACATGACAGAAAATAAATGTATGGGCATTTTGACATACAACAGTTAATTACCCTTTTCTTATTTCAAAGCTTATAGCTATTTTACAAAATTTTAACAAAATCAATTTTCAACATGTCTATAACGTCATAAATTGTATAAAAGCATGTAGTCATAGCTGCAAAGACCCTTTCTGTGATGTTCCATTGCAATATATATATATCAATGTATATTATATATTGTGTAATTATAAGTTTTATATTATCTGCAAATGAAAGTTTAACTTTTATGTAAGGAATACATTGAATTTATAAGCAGTATAAAATATTTTTATAAGGATCTGTAGTAAATATCTTAAAATGTATCCTACTTACTAGTTATTTGTAGGAATTAATTGTGTTATTTGTTGGTAATCTGTGTTATGGTGTAGAAAGCATTTTGTATGTATAATTTTTTATACGAACAGAAAAATCTACCTGTAGTATTAAACACTATGATATTATCATTAATGTCTGAACCTAAATGCAGATCTAACAATTTAAAGGTAGCTAATGGTTAAACACGATAGTAAAAAAGATGTAACCAGGAGTTGTATAAGCAACCAAACTTTGAAACAGTCTAGATGTTATTGAAATTTCACCGAGTGTAACGTAACAGGAAAAAAAACTGTTCGATCTGTTGTTAAGTGACATAGACAAGTGATGGTGAGACAAAGTGACAAGAGACTCCGTGGAGCTGACATAAATGTTAGTCAATTTATGATAAAAGTAAGGTATGCCTAGTCTTAAGATTACTTACAGGTTCACTAATTTAAAAAAAAAAAAAATTGTTATGACGATCTACTGATCGTCGTATGGTACAGTGGAAAACAAAATACCAGACACCAATTAAGTCACTAATCACCAGCTTTAATTATCACAATTAAACAGTTTGTAATCAACAAGATAATCTCTTACAACAAATCAAATAAAAATTGTTCACATGCAATAAAAACGTCAACTAATAGAGTCTCGCACAATTATAAAACACATAACACTCCGCCACAACACTTCGAACCGCACTGGAATAAATCGCCACTGAAACTGAACTAAGCATCGCTGGGTGGTTGTATTTATACCCCGCGCTGAGTTTCCAGAATATTCCATACTACGCGTCAAGAACGCTACTAGAAAACACTAGAGCGTAATTGCTTGCCGCCTTGAACACAGTGTGCGCGGACTGGTGAAATCTGGATCAGTCTCGGCTACGGACGCGTGCAAAGTGTCACACAATATCGTCGTTCACCTCAAAGTAGCAGCAATATGTACGTACACACACATTATAGCTGGAATAACCGAGACACACGTAGAACGTTGCATCATGTCGTAACAATATCATTTTTATTTATTACATTTCTAGTTTCGGATTTATTTTTGCAAGACAACTTTTAAGATATATTTAAAATAATAGAGTTTATAATATTGTTACCACGGCCTATTGATTGTCGTATGGTACAGTGGAAAACAAAATAAAGCATTATAAATTATAATAATTATAAAGTACATAACACTTCGCCACAATACGTCGGACCGCACTGAAACAAATCGCCGCTCAGCGATTTAAGCGCAGCTGAAGTCTTGTATTTATAACCCGCTGAGATTCCAGCATATTCCATAATACGTGTCTTTACAAACACGTGAAAATTCTAGAGAATACTTCAGCACGGCCTTGGCAGAAACACACACCGTTGGGCTAGTCAAGACTCTTCTAGACAGACGAGACGTTCCGCATTACGTAATACTGCCTCGTATGTCGAGCGCCACGTACGCATTACAGCTGCGGGAATAGCCGAGATAAGAGTAGAACAACGTTCTCCAATGTACAAGAACGTTCCGTAATGGCGTTTCAGTGTTTCGGCGTTACGTAAAAATATATTTGGAGCAAACAAGTTAGGTTCAAACATTCGCTTAACTTATTCGTCTTATAAGTTTTATGTAACATACAGACGTGTACTATAAATAAACATGAACATGTCAGGATCAATCATGAAACGTTATTAACCACATAGTTTACATACTGTAATTCTGACAGACGCTTACAACAAGACACTTATGTTCACTGCTTAACTTAAAAACGCGCACAAACTGTTTTCCGATACTTGAACACGACACAACAGTGGATGATCTTATCTGCGTGGCAGGATGAAAAATATGTTGCGTGGCATATCAGCCATTAAGATGCAGTCTTCAATACTTTGACCTAAAATATGCTGTGTTTTATTTTACACTGTAAAATATATATATATATATATATATATATATATATTACAAAACCAGAATAAGCTTACATATCAGATCTTTAATTATTCGATGTAAGAATTAATTTCACACTGCGCATGAAACATTTGCAGTGTATTAAGTTTGAAGCATTAGCGAAAAGATACTTGGTTGGTAGACCTGTTACAGCTACCATTTGGATAATCCTTTAACTGTCATTGCGTGCTTGAAATACTAAAGTGTTAACATAAGATATAGCTTTTCTGAAACAATGAATTCAATTCTCTAGGAAATGTTTTGAAGTTTTGCAAAATAATACAATACAATATCAGCCAAACAAGTTATACTCGTTACAAGAAAAATTTCTCTAAAAATTGGCATCATGAACCTAACTACAAAAATCATGTTTCCTCAATTCAAATGTGTTAATTACTATTTAAAATTTACCAAATATGTTAACTAATACAACGTTAACATGCAGAAATTAATACACTACAATAAAAGATAAAAAGTAAAGAAAATAATTGTCTCGACCTGTATTCGTTTAGTCGTTTAGGAAATACTAATAAAACTGGTAGATCATATGCGAAACGACGACATTAGGAAAGACCTGACGTTAAAGTCGGTTCTAGAGAGAATAAAGGAATACAGGCAGGATTGAAAGTCCCATGTGGAACGCATGGTAGACACGCGTATTCCTAAACAAGCGTTGAATATAGGCCAGTGGGGACGACAGATCGTGGAAGACCCTGGGAAAAGTTTGGGAGACTCTGTGATGTCGGAACGGGGGAAGAGGAAGAAGAAGCAGCAGCAGAAGAAGAAGAAGAAAAGAAGAAGAAGAAGAAGAAGAAGAAGGAGGAGGAGGAGGAGGAGGAGGAGGAGGAGGAGAAGAAGAAGAAGAAGAAGAAGAAGAAGAAGAAGAAGAAGAAGAAGAAGAAGAAGAAGAAGAAGAAGAAGAAGAAGAAGAAGAAGAAGAAGAAGAAGAAATTCTTCAGATTAGGGATCAGTGTGGGCGCTTATGAAAACTTATTGGCGCTGTTACTTGCAAAAAGTGCACTGTACTCTACATTACTGTCAGAATCACAGAATAAAATTTCCTCCCAATCAAAATGCCATGTAATAACTATCCATCATATGAAATAGTAAGACAGGTCATAAGTTACCAACTATTATCTTAGAAATATCAAACGTCTTGGTATGTGATGCTACACCATAGATACTTGTAATCTGGCACCTGTTCTATTCGCGAGTTCTGTATGACAGTCTTTGTTCTAATATGATTTCCCCCCTCCCAAAAGCCATAACTTTTGTTTTGGATAAAGAAATGGTGTGATTGTAATCTGCTACAAAAATGTTTATTTTAAAAATAAAATTTTAAGTAATATACGTACAATTATGAAAAATAATAAAGCAATAAATACCTGGGCTACAGTGTGTCTTATAATGCAAGCAACGACGTTGTGAATAAGTTGCATAAGTTCAACCTTATGTGCGGGATCATTAGGCAAACCCTTAAGTCAGCAAGTAAAGGAACACGCCTAAAATTCTACAAGGTGATGGCTCTTCCCACACTTCTTTATAGGTCTGAGAATTGAACTTAACGAAAGGTTAGGTTAGGCATCAAAGCGGCTGAAATGAGATTTATCAGGGACGTGGCAGGGCATAATCATAGAAGAAACACATATATATACGGCAGGAACTGAATATTATGAGTATACTCGACAGGGTCGCCCAGTATCGGCTGAATTTGTGGGAACATCTTTGCCGAATGGATGACTGCCGCATTCCCAAACAACTCTGGAACTATAAGCCGAGGGGACGGAGAGGCGTGAGATGTCTGAGGAAGCACTGGAGTGACCCGCTCAAATCTTGGCCTATTTGAGACCGGAACAAACTATGCTTGGTTTAATCAGTGAAGATAATGATGATGATGATGATGATAAATATTCCATCCATTTAAGTCAAAAAGTACAATATAGGCTACTTATCTAATTCTGGCTTCATAAAACTGTTATTTTTTTAAACATCCAGTTTTCCTTTTTTCTGTCTTATTATTATATTACGTTAACAAAGAAATAGGGGTAAACTTTAGCATCTACTGCAGAGATGCACAATATAAACTCTGATATTGTAAGTTAACTGGTATGTATGGTTTCAAAGCCACACGTTGTCTGTGTCACTTTGTAATACTAAGCTCTTTATTTATTTAAGTTTGTTTATAATTATTTTTATCGTGGTCATATGTCTCGTTACAATATCTGTAATTAATTTAAATCTGTGATTAACTAAGTGTCAAACCTAAGTAAGCGTTACTGTATACTATTTAAATATATTTATATTTACCAAAGCCGATATAGGTTTCTGAAGCTGTAAATGTTAACAACACGTTATTTTGTGAAAAGAGTACAAAAAGAAGAAACAACATAATCTGGAAAACTAGTAAAGTCTTGTTAGTGTTTTTCAACGTGAAAGCCCTTTGATGGCACTACCGTTTCGTGGTGTTATTGGGTTAATAAGAGTTTACGGTGCAATAAGTTGCAGTTAAAAGGCAACAATCACAACACAAGCACAGCCACTGACCATTGCCTGCTTATTTTCGTCGTACTGTAATACCAGCAGTTTCTTCTCTCCTCGTTTCTATAATAACAACGGATGTTTACTTTTATTTCTGGACACTCCACGACAATCGCATAATATTATTAATAAAACAGAATCTGTACATTTTCTAAGGTTTTTACGGCCGACGTCAAAATGTTTTTTTTTATTCGGGGTTAAAACGTCCTGCGATGTTGTCCGATGCCTAATTGCCAATATCTCCTGTCGTTGCAGTTTTCTTCGGTTAGACCTCGTACACTCATTGATCTCCTTACACCCTGTATCCATGTTACTTTTGGCCTTCCCCTTTTTCTGTTTTCCTGTGGTATCCAATTCATCACTCTGTTTGGCAACCTCTCCTTCCCCATTCGCTGCACGTGTCCATACCAAATTAATTGTTTTTTCTCGAAGTGTTCTAAAACAGTTTCTTTTATATTCATTTGTTGCTTAATTGTTTCGTTTCTGAGACGGTCTAATTTTGATGTTCTACATATTCTTCTTCTGTCGTGTCGTAGTGGCTAGCGTGTGACGCTGCTACGCTGTCGGCGCGGGTTCAATTCCCGCCAGGGGCCATCTGATTTAGATACGACCGTTCCCCCTCGCAAGGTAATGGCAACCCAGGAGTGGTATCCTGCCTAGTATAAACCTCCCCCCCCAAAAAAAAAAAAAATTGCCGTTCGGATCCGACGTTAAACTGTAGGTCCCATATACTCAGTAACACACGCACCACGGGTATATGCGGGGAGGGTACTAACCAGTCGAAAGACTGAAGGACTACGAACTGAACACATTCTTCTTAAGGCGTCCATTTCTGTGGCTTCTGTCTTTCTTTTCAGATGTTCTTTCATTCTCCATGTCTCAGACACATATACTAATGTGCTCTTAATCATTGTGTTAAATATACTCTAATTTTCCTTTGTTTTCCTATTTCGGTGCTCAACAGTATTCCATTTAGAGACATAATTATTGTTCTTGGTTTGTTTACTCTACACTTTATTTCTGTATCGTCTGTTCTTTCCTTGTTAAAATTTATTTCCAGATATTTGTAATTCTCACATCTTGGTACAATTTCACCGCTTTTCAATACTATTTCGGTCGTGTCCTCTCCTATACACAAATATTGTGTTTTTTTCCACATTCACCTGCAGTCCCCATTTTCCGTATTCTTCCTTCAGTTTGCGTGCCACATAGTCTAAGTCATCTTTGTCATTTGCGCATATTACTTGATCATCTGCAAAGCGAAGTGTATATAGACAGGCGTCATCGTCGATTTGGATCATTGTCATCGTGCCATCGTCAAAAAGTTGGAAACATTATTTGCCGGGCTGTTTGGCCGTGGCCTATTGTTTGTGTTTACAGACGTTTCGGCTCCACCGTCGGAGGCCATCTTCAGTGTTGGAAGCAATTGGCGCCACACGGTGTCCGCCAATTCACTCCAGCGATTACGTAGAGAACTGTGTTTTTGCCTAAGAAGGCCCACCTACATAAACGTTCCTGATATAGAATTTACAGAATTTGGCACGCTGTGCTTCCATGCCAATCAGATAGTACTTGATGCTGATTGGTTAATGCTGGCATCAGAATGCCGTGCTGGCAGACGGAAATAAGGTCGTCCACTAACGTGTCGCTCCAAACTATTCGAGACCTATAACACCAAGCCAACGTGTGCCCCAAGTTCAAATTTGTGTAACTACACAAATTATGCCAGCACGCGGCCAAAATATTCAAATATTATTTTGAATGATTTTCTGCGGGTTGTGTATAAGCAACAGCAACCGGCTAAGTCAGTATAAACCTGGCGGATCAAGTTATTGTTGTTGAGTGCGGATCAAGTTATTGTTGCGTATTAGTGGAAAGTGATTATTGTATTATAATTAGTGCGGAACTCTAATGGTTGACATTTATTACTGCGTGTGGACAACATTAACTGGAATTTTTATGACAGCTGTTAAACTTTTTACCTTTCAATATCTGCATATATGTAAACGGCGGGCGCGTGCAGTGACGTCATCCCCCCCCCGCTAAACTGCTGCCAGCGTGTCCCACTACGCTCGCAGCAGTCTAGTTAGTTAACTGTAAAACTCTGAACGAGCAACAGCCTTCATTCGCCGCGGCTATGTAATTCTTTCAATTCGGAATATTCCACTTCAACTTATTTATTATGCTCTTCAGTGCTTAATTCATTACTACTTTGGCAAAATCCGCTTCAATTTATTATTATGCCTTTCAATACTTAATTTAATTCTACCTTTGGCAATGTATGCCGCGCTACACTGTACGTGCCATGCAATCATTTTCATATAAACTTCAATAAACAGTTCATTCAAGAAAAAAATACAGTCCAATACTTTATTTCATAT
Organism: Magicicada septendecula; assembly: GCA_034769895.1. NCBI lineage: Eukaryota > Metazoa > Arthropoda > Insecta > Hemiptera > Cicadidae > Magicicada > Magicicada septendecula. Next base: position 1,420,432,353 of record CM068367.1, on the reverse strand, counting down.
CATACCAGCCAACTCATCACCTCACATTGTAAGACCAACTCAAGAATATCTCGAGAGCGTCGAAGACGTAACAACAACCACAGATAGGTGTGGGGAGGACACACACACACACACACACACACACACACACACACACACACACACACACACACACACACACACACACACACACACACACACACACACACACACACACACACACACACACACACACACACACACACACACACACACACACACACACACACACACACACACACACACACACACACACACACACACACACACACACACACACACACACACACACACACGCACACACACACGCACACACACACACACACACACACACACACACACACACACACACACACACCAAAATATACGTGTACACACAATTAGTTACCCCTAATTTGCAGGTTAATAATTGTTCAAAACAGGTCTAGAATTGTGTGATTTCATCTGTTTGTTCACGTTTCTACAATTAAAACTATTTACAGCAGTTTCTATCTCTGTCTAAAGTATTTATGGTTTTCTTCTTCTGCACCTAACGGAGTAGGCACTTTGCCTGTTCCGTCTTCACAGAGTATCTCTCCATCTCACTCTTAGTCTTCCTACGTCTCTTGTACCAAAGGTCTATATCGAAACGCAACCTTAGGTAGTCGTCCATCCTCCATTCTGTCCAGACGGTGTAACCATTCCCTGCGATATGTCTTGATTTGATCGTTTATGGAGAATACCTGTAGCTCTTCTCTAAAATATCCTCATTGCGGAAACGATCCTGTCTCGTGCAACCCTTTGTTCTTCTCAGAAACTTCATTTCCGAAGCCTATATCTGCTTTTTAATCTTCTTTGTAGGAGACCACAAAGCAGATTAAGTGTTTCACGGGCACTGTTATTGTTTTATAAAATTTACGCTTTGTCTCTTTCATTGCGTTTTTCCTGAACATTCTATGTATGACGCCACACATCAACTGATACCTCGATATTTTCTGAAATATTTATACAATTAAAACATCATATTACCCTGGGCGTATATGCAAATATACGTTTTATTGTTGCAACATACACATAGGATATTATATTTTTCCACAATAAAATGCAATTTGTCACTGTATTGAAAATCTAATATAATTTGATTTCGTTTTCCTGTTTAAAAAATTCGTAGTGAAAAAAAAGATTGCAAATGTTTCCGGTTTTATTACGTTGTTTCTCCCTTTAAAGCTGAAAATTTTCAATCAGTGAGTACGGAAATTGCTTTGTATCAAATTTACTTCCGTATCAAAGTTTAGAGCGCACTGCAATATTAAAAGTGTTTCATCTGACAGACTACAAACAACTGTTTCACTTACGTTTTTGTTTGCCAATGATTGGCTGATGATTACATCTGCTCACGGCGAAAGACCTTTAATACTCATCCGCCATTTGTAACGTGGAATTGATTTCCGGTCGTTGCGATAGAATTCATTATTTCTATTTGATTGTCTGCGCTTTTTGCTTGCACACTTACTGCCTTCAACGTTCCTGAATTAATTTTACTTTTAGTAGACGCAAATATGTTTTTATAGTTTTTTATAAACATGTGTCTAATATGTTATTTTGTAGTGTGCAATATGTTTTATTAGGCTTATATATCTTATATGTTTTTTATAGTCTTATACGACCGATACTAACATATTGCTACGTAATGCGGAACTTTCTCGTGCGTTTGATGGTGTCGTTCTTCAAGCTTCTCGACTAGTCCTGCAGGTGTGTGTTTCTGCCAAGGTCGCGCTGCTGAAGTATCCTCTAGAATTTCTGAGTGCTTGTTAAAGACGAATATTATGGAACCCTGCCGACTATAAATAGCCTACACCTGGCGCTTAGTTTTTAGTTTATTTCGGGCGATTACTCAGTGCGTTTCAAGTGATGTATTAGTGAAAAGTGATTATTGTGGGGGACTCTATTAGTTGACATTATTATCGCGTGTAGAGAAATTTAATTTAAATTATTGCACAAGTATAATCTAGTTGAATAACTCGTTGATTACAAACTGCTAATTGTCATAATGAAAGCTGGTTTTTAGGACTTCAGTGGTGTCTTGTATTTTGTTTTCCACTGTACCATACGGCGATTAGTTAGAATTCGTTTACGACGTGCGACGATCAGTTCCGTCGTAACAATACGAATGAAAATTCTGGATATTAACCAGCACAGATGAGCAACATTTAAAAATGTTTAAACGAAAAGTCTTGCGAAAAATCTTTGGACGTGTACAAACGTGAAGATGGCTATTAGAGGATTCGAATGAACCATGAACTGGACCAACTGATTCAGAGTGCCAACACATAGTCTGGTTTATTAAGAGTAGGAGGCTTGAGTGTCTTAAGTGGGAGTCACGTAAGACGAATGGATGACAGAAGAATAGCTGTAGATTGTAGACCGGTAGGAAGAAGAATTAGAGGTAGAACGAAAAAGACATGGTCGTGTGACGTGGGGAATGATTTGAGATGTATGAACGTAAAGGGATGGAGACGGATTTATAATGAGAAGGTGGAATGAAAGAAGGTTATTGAGCAGGCTAAACCCTAGGTTTTAACGCTAGGTACGTTGTAACGCCAGGAAAAGGAAATGAAGGATGAAGGATTTGACTCTCTGTATTTTTTCTGCCTTATACCTTTCTGAATTAATTTTACTTTCATTACACTATAATATGTTTTTTTAATCAGCGAGTAAACAGAGACGTTGGTATCATAAAATTAGCAAAACATTAAATTTCATATGTCAATAATAAATTGGAAACAAAAAGTATATTACATATACGCCTTCCCCTTTTTTTTGTAAATAAGAAGATTTTGAAGACATAGAGTAGTCTACATGTCTTCAAAATTGAAGTCAAAATATTCTGACTAGAAAATTGGTACAGTAATGTCAGAAATGGGGACTAAAGGTAAATATGAATAAAACAAAATACATGGCAATAGGTGACCTTCATCAAGACTTGGTATATTGGAGGAAGACGTGTGGAAGATTTCACATACAGAGTAATTTCACATTTAGTGGTAAAAATTACGGCCAGTGGAAAGCAAGACAAAGAAATACAATTTAGAATTAATTTGCAAAATATGGGTGTATCTACATTAAATTGAATCCTGTGGGATACACAAATTACTGCAGAAACTGAAACCAAAATATTTAAAACTATTGTTAGAATTATAGTAAATTATTACCTTATATTCGGTCCGCCGTGTGACTTCTCAATTTGGTTTACGTCAAAAGTTAAACGTTACGCGTTTCAAGGCATATGCCTCATCGTCAGACGTTAAAATTTAAAAACTTTGAAACACACACATCACACAAGAAACGTGTTTGTCAAAAATAAAATTGCAGATTATTGGCATATTATGTGCACTTGTTGTTGGGTGCGCACCCGTTCAGGTACTGTCTGCTACTGATCTGGTATTGTTGAGCAGTCTCAAGGCGGTATCATACAGGCGGTTAGATTCAAAGTTCAATTGTTCATTCAAAACAAACTCGCGACTGCTATCATTACTGTATGGATTATAAATTTAGACTCTTCGAAGGCATTCATAAATCAGCCCTTGTTGCATATGTGCAATGGCATCAGATTAGACTTAAAGTCTGTATAGTTGTGATTATGTAGGGCAGATGTCGAGTGTAATTAGATTTTATATAATTGTAATTATATGTCTTTTTTGGTATGTGTTCACGGAAGCGTTTATAAAAACCTCTTCTGGTCTGACCGATATAGAAACTGTTGCAATCATTACAGACCAGTTTATAAATACCTGTTTTTTCTTCTATGGGTAAGGGCATTTTAGGTCTAAGTATATTTATCAACTTAGTATTGGTTCTGAATGACATAGTAAAACCAATATTGTTCATCACTGAAGACAAAATGTTTGGCATAACATACGTGTATTTCGCAGATATAAACTTTTTCTGTGTTTTATTAAGTGGACGGGGCTTAAGTTGAATGTTATTATGTTTCTTTAATAATTAATCAATGATGGAGCTACTGTAACCATTGGAAACTGCGATAAATCTTATAGTATTTAACTCAGCCTGAAAATCATTATTGTCAAGGGGGACTGTCAGCAATCTGTGGATTAAACTATTATATGCTGCCATTTTTTGTGAATATGGGTGGTGGGAGTCTGCATGCATTGTATGGCTAGTGGCAGTAGGCTTCCTATAAATATTGAATTTTAATGTGTTCATTTGTCTAGTGAGGGTCAGGACTAAAACGTTGATTGTGTTATCATGCTCAGTCTCTAGGGTAAATTGAATATTCTTGTTGATTCCATTGTTAGAAGTATCATGACTTACGGCTCAGACGTTTTCGCTACTAATAAACAAGCAAGAACAATATTAATGACAGCAGAGATGGATTTTTGGAGACGTTCGGCAAGAGTATCCAGACGTGAGAAAATTAGAAATTAAATCATTAAGGGCAGCATGAATGTGAAAAATTTAATTGTCGATTTTATTCAAACAAAACAATTTCAGCGGTATGGACACACGAAAAGAATAGCACAGGAAAGATTGTCAAGGAGAGTTATGGAATGGACGCCAGCAGGAAGAAGTAAAAGAGGAAGACCACCTGTCACCTGGATAGAAGAAATTCAGTTCTATATTGAGGGCACGAAAAATTAAATAAGATCTTTGGATGGACAAGCAGCAGTGGAAGATGAGAATTCAATCACTCCTGTAATCTTCGTTTCTAGAAAATGTGTAAACATTGTACAGCCTAAAATACTAATAATAATAATAAAAGGAAATTATTTAACAGAAACTCTATCATATCAGTAAAGACTTTGTAGTAAATAAGACAAAACGCACTTTCAAATATTAATTTATTTCATTGTACAGAAGAAAATTTTTTGTGTTACAGGTGTCAACAGAGACAGATTAGTTATTTTTTATAAACTGTATTAAAAGCTCAGTAGATTGTTATAAAAGAATAGAATCATTAATAAATCCACTTCATTCCAGTACAGAATATCTCGACTACTTATTCTATGCGACACCTATACATTGCAACATATAACATACAAACACTTACTGTAAATAGAAATGATTCAAACAAAGAGGTTTAAGAATGGTACAGTTTTAACACTATGCATGACAAAGTGTGACCCGTCAACAACAAGATGTTTGTGTTTACTGCTTAACCTAAATATGCGCTAAGTGTTTTCCAATACTTGAGCACAGCACAATAAAGAAGCTTTAGGATTAAAATATGTCGCGTGGCATATTAGCCATTAAGATACGATCCCCAATATTTTCTGTTTAAATACACTACTTCATATTTTGAATATTATATTGTAACATACAACACTCAGATACAGGCGTGGCACATCTGAAACGCTTTTTGCTGCTTGAATTAGAGGCGCGTCACTCTGACAGTAAGAGTATAGGCAGGGTAGACAAATAATATTGATACCTGTTCCTTTGTAAGTAACTCGCTGAATTTCCTACAGCTCTCCCATGTAATATCTTCAAATAAATACATTGCAAGTAAGTGATGCTATTTTATATATAAACTAATATAAATTATTATAGCTACTTGCAGTGTATTTATTTGAAGATATAATATTGATGCTGTATAAACACACGTAAATTGTAATAATTTGTCCTGACCAACGTTCATTAAATTTGTGTAACTGTGTCAAACCGACAGTGAAATGTTTTATAACACTAGTTAATGACGATTTTTGTTAAACATTTAATAATTGTAGCACAACAGAAAAGTAAAATTTATTTAAATAAAAGATACAGCGTACTGTATATTATCAGTTATTGTCAATGAGTATTTCAATCCATTCCGTATCTGTGTCGGATCTTGTATCATTACTTGTCCTTAATGTAGGCCAGTTCCCAGAGCTTATCTTCTTCCTTGATTATACACTCAATACAATGATGCCACTTGTCCGCCGTCGTTAATTTACCCCATTCCCTCTTAATTGTTTTATATCAGGCAGCTTATATATGTTGTGTTGTGTCGCACTGTATTATATCCTTTCAAATGGCTCTATTTTAATTCAATAAGATTCAGAATACAGGATACGGAGGAAGTATTAAAACGAGTGGCCCGATTTAAGTGGTAAGTCAACTCTCACATAACTATACAGACATTCTGCACATGCGCTTAATATATTAATGTGTGAACAGTGTGAACGCCCCTGACTAATAGCGTTTCAGATTTTCCACGTGGGTTCCTTTACATTAGGATTGAACTAGGAACGTAAATAGTGTAAATAATATACTTAGTGGCATGCAAAATCAGACTGTTATTTAGACTTTGCACATAGAGCAATGTTCTGTACTTGTCGTATAGAACTCAGTTTCAGTTATTAAAAAGAAAGATGCCTGTTTTGTTTTTATGTTACTATTAACATCTTTTCCTTCTTCTTCTTCTCCTCCTCTTCTTTAAGGATTAGGTTTTAAAAACCTGTTTCGACACCCATCTCATCCTCGGACGACCCACGTCTTTTCTACCAATGACTTTATTGTTCAATACCGCTTTCGGCAATGATCCTCTGTCATTCTTTGCAGGTAATTCCACCATTGTCTTCTGTAAATTGGAATAATTTCATTTATGTCCTTTATTTCGAATTCTGCTCTGATATCTTCATTCCTTATTCTATCTTGCAATGTATACTTTAAAGTATTTTGAAGAAACTGCATTTCAGCACTTTGAATCTTGCCGTTTTATTAGGCTTTAAAAATGTAGACGTCCTTTGTAATAACCTGATGTAAACTTATACGCTAATATAAAATATACAAACCTAACATTCCCATCAGACCCTTAATAAACAACACACAAGCTCCCTCCCACAAAATCGCAAAACACCTAGACAAAATAATCAGGAAAAACATTAATCTCAGTAACAATACTTCTGTCAAAAACAACATAGAACTAGTCAAAAAAACCGATCACATCCACATCCCACACAATTCAACATTAGCATCTTTTGACATAACCACTTTATACACCAATGTACCCATTAAAGAAACCATACAAACACTAGAACATTTACTCAGACAAAACAACACGCCCGAAACACTCATACATGAGATTATCACACTCACCAAAATAATTACTGAGCAAAATTACTTCACATACAACAACAAGATATACACACAAACAGACGGTCTCCCGATGGGATCCCCCATATCAGGAATACTGGCAGAAATTTTCATACACAACATAGAACAGAACCACATAATAAACAACAACAAATACACCAACAAAATCATTTATTGGCACAGGTATGTGGATGATATATAACTTTTATTCAATGGCAATACAAGGCAGGTCAAAAACTTCCACAAATACATAAACACAATACACCACAAACTAATATTTACACTGGAAATAGAACAAAACAATAGTATAATTTTTCTGGACCTAACAATTAACAAAACAAACAATACACACACGTATAAAACATACAGAAAACCAACCACAACTGACATGGTTATACACAACACATCAAACCATCTAACGCAACACAAACATGCGGCCTTCAACCATATGCTCCATAGACTAACAAAAATACCATTAAGTAAACAGGATTATAACGATGAACTCAACACAGTCAAATATATAGCAATAAAAAACGGCTACAACCCTAATTTAATAAACAAACTACACAAACACATCATAAACAAAAACAACAAAACACTAAATACCAACAACACACAACAAACTAAATACATCACACTCACATACCATAACTCCAGCACACACAAAATCGCCAACACATTCAGAAAACACAAGTACAAAATAGCATATAGAACTAACAATACCATCAAAAAACACATCAACGATACAAACACGGACATAGACAAATACAATAGAACAGGTGTTTACAAATTAAATTGTAATAACTGCAATAGTTTCTACATAGGCCAGACGGGAAGATCTTTTTCATCCCGTTACTCTGAACACTTAAAAGCCTAACCAACAACAATATACATTCTGCGTTTGCCACACACATACACACACATAGCTACACCAACATAGATACTAATCTTGAAATATTACACTACTTACCCAAAGGTCGAAAAAACAACACAGCAGAATAATATGAAATATACAAACACCACACAACACAACCAAACAACATACTTAACGACCAATTACAATATAAATCACATACACGTTTTGACACAATTATACAAAAAACAAACAATAATTTGGATCCCCGCGCCAATCCCCTTCCTCTACACACCACCCCCACTATATCTTCCAAGCAATAACCGTTACAAACTACTGGCAGTCTGTTTCTAAGCTGACGAAGGCGAACACGACGCCGAAACGCGTTCGACGGAAAAAGTCAAGTAAGTTCACAAGAGAAAGTTTCATATTATGTAAAGTATAATCTTTTCTCTAGGAAAATTAATAAACAATTATTTTTACGACACCCAAAGAATACGTGTTAGGATTGGGTGACAAAAGTTCCAATCCAAAAGTTCCAAGCCAAAAGTTCCAATTAGAAAGTTCCAATTTTTATTTTTCCAATTGCACAAAGTTCCATTAGTATAAAGTTTCAAAAGTACAAAATTTTCAAATAAATTTTAAAATGTAAATAATAGTCTATAGCTTTCAGGTAATCTATGATTGTATCATTTTCAACGTATCATTCTTGATGTCGCTGAACAATGTTGAAAGTTCTTTCTTCAAAATTTCGTCGACGAGCTGACGTTGGATATTTTATTTTTGTCCTATATTGAATTGTCGTATCATGCTTTCTGTGTCACCTTGTTCATGTTGTACCTAGTTCAGAAAATTATATAAGCTTGGATGGGACCGTCCCACTACTACCTGAAAGCGATTATTTATCCGGTAACACTCGTAATTACTGTATACGTCGTGGATTAGTAGGATTATCTTTCAAACGTTTACGCTGAATCTGTTTTTTAATATTTTCTCGGTCAAGACGTTCTGCAAGGACACTAGACGGTGCACCTTGTAATCGTCGTAGGATTCGTGAAGGAGGTTCCTCCGGATGTTCAGTAGCTTCCCTTTTCATACCTGACAGTAATTGTAAAGCTTGTACTTCTTTCCGATTTGGAGCATGCGTATGTGCAATAGCTTCACCACCTTTACGAACAATAATTTCGTGTCCATTAATTTCCGTTGAAACTCGAGCAGGGCAGTCATTTTTCCTTCTACAAAGCCAATAAACAGTTTCCTTATTCGATGAATGTTTGTAATACAGGAAACCACAGAAATGTAAATAAACTGTCTTGCCCTTCTGAATGAGTTCGGCCATATCGGATCAAAATTCAATTTTTAATGAAGTTACGATAAAGTTTGAAGCTCTAAATTTTGTAGTTCAAGTAGGTTATGAAAAAATTATAGTAACACTAACCTTCTGTTGCTCGGAAACAAAATAGTAATGAAAAACAATTATTTGAAATTGGAACTTAAACTTTTTGGAACTTTTGTCTTGGCACTTTTGGATCGGAACTTATGTCCTATTTCCCATGTTAGTTCTACAATTCCGTTTGGCAAGGTTTGGCAAGTAGAGACATGTAGCTTACATTACCTCTGACAATTTCAATGTCCTATGTAGCACAGTTCCAGAGATACGTGTACCTAAGTGTTGGAAAATATGGTTTTTCAAAAACCCGTTTAGAGTACGTATATCAGTGGAAAGTAACGAAAACTCAAATTCATGACCAAACACTATCTTCATACACGAAAACAAAACATACATGTAGCCACATTGTTGACTACAGAGTTGCCAACATGAAGTACAAAATATCCCCAACATTTACACAGTGAAAACCATATTATTTTACGTTAGGCCATTTAAAAAATATTGTTACGACGTCACAGAACAATCTACGTGTTTATCGAACGTTCCAGAGAGATCCAGAATGTAAGCGTGTGGCGTACGTGCTTGTAGACGCATTTGCGAGAGTCTTCCGATGCCGCCAGCCGCGCGGACTGTGTCAAGGCCGCAGTTAATTACGTAGTTCATACGGACGCTAAGACGCAATTAGGAATCGTCTAGATTTTTGGCGACTATAAATACAATTACTCAGGGACGCTCAAGTCAGTATTAGTGCGAATTATTGACCGTGCGGTTCGAGAGTTATAGTAGCGATATTACTGTGCGCGCTCAAGTGGTTATTAGTTAAGAGTAGTGTTTTATAATCGGACGGTATAATTGTAATACAATTGTGTTTAATTTTAGTGGACATTTTATTGCGTGTTAAAATTTTCATTTGATTTGTTGTAAAAGACAGTGTTGTTAATTACGAACTGTTTAACTTTAAAAATTAAAGGTGTGATTAGTGACATATGTAGTATTTAAAAGAATCGTGTACAAAATTGTAATGATTTTACTGTGTGAAGGCGTAGGCGTACTTCAGATTATTTTTAACATGTGTTTACAAGTTTATTTGTATCAAAAATTATATACTATTTTATTTCTTCTTCTATTGATAGTTCCTATCCGTTTTGGATGTTGGATATCATACAGACTATTTTAACTTTCTGCACTACTGCAAGGAATAAATCAGTTGTATTCATGCCAAACAAGGTCCTTAAATTTCTTAGCCATGATGTTTTCGGTTGCCCAACTCCTCTCTTTCCATCAAAACTGTCCCCTCCGGAGATCCGATTGGGGAACTTGAAGCTCCGGATGATTTTGCCTGGAACATAGCCATGATGATATTACTAGAGATATCTAAACGATCTTTAATGTAGTGGTTTCTCGTTGCCTTCTACATCCCAATATCGTTGACTAGTAACTAGTGTATCCGCCTTCGGGACCGATTTCTCATCCCCAGGATAATGAGGTGACCTACCGCTTGGCAGTTCGTCTACCCGAAGCTGTTGGCTAGCAAGTGGGAGACTACTTATCCGGTAGTCACTCGGTCGCCATTTCCTCGTCAGTTAAAACAGGCTGCACCATACAACCGAGGCTGTACTTTGAGAAGGTGAAGTTGGCTTTTGTACATGAGAAAACTGTCCACTGAGAAAACTTTATCATATACCTTACACCCCCTATTTTATTTAGAGAAACCAAATTTTAATAATACAAGCATTTTTAAAAAAGTAAACATTTTTAACTTTTGCCTTCAGATTCCCCTTAAACTCTAGTAATAATTTCAGGCAGTACGTGTTTCTATCAAGGAGCAATAACACGCGACTACCATACCATAGTTAATACGTAACAAAGCGGTGTTACTGTGTACAGCACAGGTGTTTGTCACAGGTGAGTTATTTCGTTGTCACACACATCACTCCCTCCAGCTGCCAGCTGTAGCAAGCAATACGTACAACTAATTAAAACCTGTCTCTGCTGTTTAATTAGAATTCAGTCTCTCACGTGTCGCTTACACAGAGGTGTGTATAACTAACTACAATATAATTTAAGGGGCAACTGTTGTGTAAACTGTACTGCATCTTTGTCCAATTATACAGTTTTAGTTACTGACTTAATTTTATATGCTAATTACAGTGACTACACTTTCAAAAAAATAAAATTTTTCTTACATTATAATAATGAAACATAATTCTGTACCTAATGTTTTTACGGCCGGCGTCAAGGTAACATTCGAACATGTTCAGAAAATACATTAAAAAAATATTCAAAAATAAAAAAATAAACAAAATTCGAAACGTATTCGCTATTTGCAGGGTTTGGCATATCACCGAAGTCGTGGACCATGCGTCTACTGAGTCTCACAGTGTTTTGCTGGGGTTGCGCGGTCATGTCACTGTTCACCTCGGGACTGACGTCAGAGTTGTCCAAACAACAAGTGGACCTGCCGTTCCATTCGCTGGCCGACGTCGTCAACTCCGACACCCACACCATTATGGTGTACCAACACGGTGTCGTCTACAACGCTGCCAAGGTACATCTACCTACCTCTAAAGCATAGTTCACATTGTTAGACAAAACAATATACGATGACTATTTTTTTTATCAACCTCTGATAGACCAATAAACGGACACATGAATGACATCAACAATTTTATTATCTACAAAATTTTTATATAGACCCCCTATATGTAAACTACTTTTCTACATAGTCACCACCATTGTTGAGGCACTTATCATAGCGAAGCACCAACTTTTCTATGCCCATGTTGTAGAATGTTCGCTCCTGATTAGTCAGCCAATCTGCCACACTGGACTTTAACTCATCATTGGAGTCAAACTGCTGCTCACCTAACCACTTTTTCAAGTCAGCGAACAAGTGATAGTCACTTGGTGCCAAGTCTGGGCTATAAGGTGGGTGATCAAGGACTTCACAACCTAATTCATGAAGCAGGTTTTGGTGTCAGTGCAGCTGCGAACCCACCGAGCACAGAGTTTCCTATACCCAAGCTTCTGCGTAAGAATATCATAAAGAGCAGACCTAGAAATTTCAAGAAAATCAACAGATAGTTCAATAATTGTGAAAAGGCAGCGCTCTAGAACCATCCTGTCTACCCTTTCAACAACGTTATCAGTAGCCACAGACTTTCTTCCTTGCCCTCCTTTATCATGAACATCAATTCGACCTTATTTAAATTTTCGACATCATTCCAAAACTGAACCATAACTCATCACATTTTCTCCATACACATTACACAACCTTCGATGAATTTCTGGAGCACTATGACCTTCAGCTTGAAGAAATCTAATAACAGACCGAATCTCACACTTGGAGGCAATTCCAATTGTAGTTGCCATAATTAAACTATCGTCACCACATTAATAGACAAATTAACTATAAAACCAGTGGTTATAGGTTAGAACAAATCCTCAAAACGATTGATGCTATGACAACAGAACCAGGTTTGCCAACTCACAGGAGGTTGAAAAAAAATACCCCTTTTAATTCTGTACCTAAGGCTTTCACGGCCGACGTCAACAGTGTTGGAAAGAAACTCCGGGCTGTTGAGCCGTGGTCCACTCCTGTTGGTAACAAACTGACTAAACTCTGGGCTGTTGAGCCGTGGTCCACTCCTGTTGGTAACAAACTGACTAAACTCTGGGCTGTTGAGCCGTGGTCCACTCCTGTTGGTAACAAACTGACTGAACTCTGGGCTGTTGAGCCGTGGTCCACTCCTGTTGGTAACAAACTGTCTGAACTCCGGGCTGTTGAGCCGTGGTCCACTCCTGTTGGTAACAAACTGACTGAACTCTGGGCTGTTTGAGCCGTGGTCCACGCCTGTTGGTAACAAACTGACTGAACTCCGGGCTGTTGAGCCGTGGTCCACTCCTGTTGGTAACAAACTGACTGAACTCCGGGCTGTCGAGCCGTGGTCCACTCCTGTTGGTACAAACTGACTGAACTCCGGGCTGTTGAGCCGTGGTCCACTCCTGTTGGTAACAAACTGTCTGAACTCCGGGCTGTTGAGCCGTGGTCCACTCCAGTTAGTAACAAACTGACTGAACTCTGGGCTGTTGAGCCGTGGTCCACTCCTGTTGGTAACAAACTGACTGAACTCCGGGCTGTTGAGCCGTGGTCCACTCTTGTTGGTAACAAACTGACTAAACTCTGGGCTGTTGAGCCGTGGTCCACTCCTGTTGGTAACAAACTGACTAAACTCTGGGCTGTTGAGCCGTGGTGCACTCCTGTTGGTAACAAACTGACTAAACTCTGGGCTGTTGAGCCGTGGTCCACTCCTGTTGGTAACAAACTGACTAAACTCTGGGCTGTTGAGCCGTGGTCCAATCCTGTTGGTAACAAACTGACTAAACTCCGGGCTGTTGAGCCGTGGTCCACTCCTGTTGGTAACAAACTGACTGAACTCTGGGCTGTTGAGCCGCGGTCCACTAACAGACGTTTCGGCCTCTCCTCTGGAGGCCATCTTCAGTGTACAATAACGATTCTACACAACTGACACGGCCCCCTCAGTTAACTACAGTACAGGTGCAAACGATTTTTGGAAAACTGTGTACAAAATGATATGAACAAGGATACGGCCTTGAATTGGAAAGTACTGAACACAGAGATAAGTGGACGATTATATCATTAAAGAAGAATTACTGAGCATATAGAAAAATTCCTCCTATACGTTTAACGTAGAAAGTATTATGTTCAAATATGCTGACTCTATCATCATCATCATCTTCGTCTTCAAGGATTAAACCAAGGATGGTTTGTTTGGTCTCAAACAAGCAAACATTAGAGCTGGTCACTCCAGCGCTTCCTCTGACCTCCCACACCTCTCCGTCCCCTCGGCATATAGTTCCATAGTTGATTGGGAATGCGGCAGCCATCCATTCGGCAAAGATGTTCCCACCAATTCAGCCGGTACTGGGCGATCCTGCCGAGTGTATTCATAATATTGAGTTCCTGCCGTATATATGTGTTTCTTCTATGATCATGGAGAGTATACCCCCCCCTTCGAGCCTGAGAAATCTCATTTCAGCCGCTTGGATACGACTGGCCTGGCCTTTCGATAGAGTTCAATTCTCAGAACCATAAAGAAGTGTAGGAAGGGTCTTAACCGTGTAGAATTTTAGGCGTGTTCCTTTATTTGCTGACTTAAGGGTTCGCCTAATGGTCTCGCACATAAGTTTGAACTTATGCAACTTCCTCACAATGTCGTTGCTGAATCTATAATATGTGTAATCTTTCTTTGTTTGTATTAGTAGGAGAAACCCTCAGAATTGAGGAAATTGCCTTATAAAAAGAATATTTAATTAATTCCATAGATATAGAATTAATACGTATGGGGCTGGAATATACAATCATTATTGTGTAAAATTTCAATTCAAATATTAAGAAGTAAATAAGTAAACAAACGAGTAAATTATTTCTTCAATGACCCCAAATTTATTAACTATAATTTATCAAAACACAAAGATGTGGGAGTTAATCCCTATTACGCCCCGTGTTCTGGAGCGCCAAATACAAAGATATAAGGAGTTATTTATTATGCTAACCGTGATTTAACTTAATCTGTGATTACCGAGCCCCACGTTCTTTGGGAGCCAAATACAAAGACTAATGCTTGGGGATTAATTATGCCAACAATAATTAATTATTTAATTGTACTAATTTGCAAAATGAGATCGTGTAATCACTCAATTAGGTTACTCATATCAACTGATTGAAGCTAAGTGACACGTTAGTTCTTTTATGTTAGCATAATTACTGCATGGAGACTCTAATTATTGTATAAATTAATAAAACTACTATAAATCATTCAAGTGCCATTACTTTCTTGTTCTGAGGTAACTTTGACAATAATGAACGCATATATTCTGGATAAAATAAACATTTATTTATTAACATCATATCATTAAACAAAGAGACTTCAATATATAAAATATGGATGATTCCCTGTAAATACATTCATAAAAAGAACACATGTATATATATCAAATTACAATGCGAATCCAATACGTTGTTTGCTGGAAAACATACACATACATATATAATACAACCGATATATAGAAAAACACAAATAGTCAAACAATAAATCTTATACTAATGCGTTCATTGCTGCCTCAGATGAATAGCGTTAATTATGTTTATCATATTTAATTTAAATACTCAAGGGGTGTTTCTCGAAAAGGAGACAGGTCAGTAGAGTTCTTATGATAAGAATAGCATAAAGATTACTTGTAAAGCGATTTATCCGATATTTCCATCGGAGTAACTCCTTCTCGTTGGTGGTCCATATGTGGGAAGCTGCGTAGCTGTGATGTCACTAACACTCAACACACGCGGAACAGATTCACTCGCGCTGTGTGTGTTTTCTGTTGATTCGGCTGTTACTGTTCGAATTTATGAAATCATGTGTCGTGTGGGTAAGTTCATCATTAACTATGGTGTATATATCTGTCTGTCTATTGTTGAACTTCTTGTGTGTACATTAATGTATAGTGTCTTTGATACCGTGGTGTAATTGTTCCAAATTATATTGTATCGCTTCGCCGCACTGTACAACGTTACGATTTCGTTGTCCGGTAATACATTAACAATAGTTCTGCGCGTCGGTTATTGATGAAACTGCGATTGGTTAGTTCAGTTCTGAATTTGAGTATAATAAAGAACTCTAGAGTTATTAAGCACTGGCGTATGTCGCATGATTTAGTCGCTATAGGTACACTATTACCGGATACACGCCAATATCGAAATGTCTAAGTCACTTAATTATTTACCGCGTAGCAGAGTTTCAAAGTCCCACTGCTGTCCGTATGTTAATCGAACTGTATCAAGACTTAGAAAATTTAGTTCCGTGAAGACTGTTAAAGTATACGATTGAAATATATAAGACTGACGAAAAATGTATGAAGACTGACTTCCCGCGTGCCCTGCAAACAGTTTTTATCAAGCATCGTTCACCACAATGCAATCTTCTGGAAGACACGCCTCAGGTCGAACATGATAGGACAGAAGATCTCCTACCCTTATGCCAGACTATCGTTCTTCACTTCTCATTCGACGTTCCCGTTGCCATGATGACGACGGTCCTCTCCACCTGTTCTCTGGGTAGACGCAGGGTTGTGATTGGGTATCCTGTCTCCCCACAAGTTCGCGTCGAAAGCCTCCGTACTCTTTTCCTGGAACAGGAGCAATTTCTCGGTTGTCGATCAGGTCTTTGTCTAAGCGTACTCCGGACCCTGCTGCAGTTCTCACGCGAACAATGTGTCGTATTTCGTTATTGTTTCACTATCCTTGACCCTTTTTCCTGACGCAGCGTGTCGTCGTTTCCAAAACGGCACTCCTTCTCCCTGTCGTAAATATCAGTTGTCGCCAGTAAGACCTTCCCCCGCTGTGCACAAGTTCGATTCTATTCTTCAGGTATCGATGTCAGTTCTCATACAGGGTAAATACCATTGTGTATTTACGCCCTTTTCTTACTACTGGTACACTTCAAATTAACCCGGCAGTGTGTCCGTCACAGTTTCTCTCTAAATTGGTACTTGACATAGTTTCTTTTTATCTTGCATGTTGCAGGCTGTAAATCTCGGTCGAGTCGAGTCTGTCACGGCCAACCTTATTCCCCATTGTAAAGTTATGTGAAGCGTATTCGTATTGTCCGAAGCAAACGTTCACTTGACACTTCGTTACACTGTTCTTTATTTATTGCTCGTGGCCTGTGTAGGGGTGTCTTGCTGTATGTAACGTCTTTTCGATCATACTAAAAAATTTTTAATTCTTGGTCGTTACATAGTCCCCAAATGGGATTGGATGTTGGATCAGCAGAAGACATTCTAATCCGATTTCTGCGCTCTGTGTTTGTTGTGGGTGTCCCCTCTGATAAGGTCACGGTCATTGACCCACTTTCCTCTGCTTGGGGTATACGGGTATATATTCCCTATATTTTGTTGTAAACTAACTCTGGGAATTTATTGCCGTGCATCTGAGGAAGGATGAACGCATTTTCACACATTTTGCCTATCTAATTAGACATGGGATTATTTTACAATAATAATAATAGCTGTGGATGGCTGTGTCATCCGCTTATAACCTAATACATGAAATAATGGTTTTCGACATGAAATGCAAATATTCATGTATCGTTTAAATATCGTTACGATAGTTAATGTCCTTAGTCTATCTTGAACATTTAAAACACAATCTACGAACCTGTAAATACATATTGATACATTCACTATTTGTTATTGAGTATCACTCACAATACGTATTACTAACATTTATACTGATTATATTGATTGTAAATTTATATACATTATTTAGGAACAATTAACAATTCATTTGAAATCATTATGATTATAGATAACTTCGCTTTATATCACTCAGATTTGATTAATTAATCTAACATCATCGTGTGTCTATAAAAGGCTCGTTATAACATCTTTAGCAATTTATTGCTGCACATTCGATCGAACTTTTCGCATCATAAGTGTCTTTTCTATTGAAATTTTCATTAACACTGGTTATACACATGTAATTAATGTCATTAGATTGTCACATCGTGACTTAAGAACTCCCTGTACAAAATCTTTAAATTACACGCTAATAAGTTATACATCATATCGTTTAGCTAGTTGGACCGGTTTTCGCGGGACATTCACTCTATGTGTTGGCCCGTCTTCCATAGTCCAACTAATTGTTGATGCAACGTTCGCTTTCCTGTGAGACTTGCACTTTCGTTTCATAGTTCATAGTACTCCTTCAGCAAACGTACGTTAAAATTTCCTCTCACTTTGCCACTGCTATCGCACTCAGTGAGCTCGTATGTTGCGTCACCAAGGACGCGATTAACCTTGTATGGTCCGGTGTATAACTCGAAAAACTTGTCGATCCTTTTCATTGCGGCGTCAGATTGGTGGTAGCTCCTTAACAGCACCTTATCGCCGGTAGCAAATTTAGTAATATTCTTACCATCATTGATGCGTTTAGCATACTTCTCTCTTTTTTCCTTTATTTTTACAAATACGTTGATATTTGAACTGTATTTACTGTTGATGACATCTTTGTCCAGCCACTTCTCCCATGCGCGGGTCGGCTTCTTTCCTAATTGCGCCTCGTGGGGGGTTATTTCTATTGTTTCGTGGTATGTTTCATTGATACATGTCTCAATCAATCCGACGTATCTTGACCACTTACTGTGCTGGTCGTGTACCAAGATCCTGAATAGATTTCCAAGTTGGCGGTTAATCCTTTCTGCTAAGTTCGCGCGAGGATTCCTTATCGCCGTATACCTTGGTTGTATTCCCAGCTCCTCGAGACCTTTAATCCACTTTTCCGCGGTAAATTGCGTGCCGTTATCGGTTAAAATGACTTTCGGTCGTCCAAACTTCGCACAGTAGTCGTTGATTCGTCGTAATGTCGTGGTGGTTGTCGCTCTTCTTAATGGGAATAACTTGACAAACTTTGTGAAGTTGTCCACCATGACAAGTAAGTATTTGACACCTCCTGTTCCAGTTGGTAGAGGCCCATAGTAATCGACGCTCACGATGTCACCTCTAGCTGATGGTATCATAGCCTTTGTTCCGCCAAACAGCATCCTGTTGTTCGTATCCTTGTACCTTTGACATGAGTCACAAGTTTGGATATATGCTTTCACTTTCTTGAACAAGCTGTCAATCGTGAAGTGCTCCTGTAACATTTTTATACACCTTTTCGGGCCTAGGTGTCCGTACATTTGGTGTATCTCTGCAATTAGGTCCTTCGACACGCTGTCAGGAATGTATAGTTTCCATTCGCCACGTTGTCGTCGGTACAACTTATTGTTAACAATTTTATAAAATTTGCTTAATTTATTATCTACATCGTTATTCTTAATCTTATCTATAAGTGTTCCGAGTTTGGCATCTTCATTCTGGTATTTGCCGATATCTCTAATTATTTTACCTATTTGTTGACTCATTTTAATAACTAGGTGATTAATCAAATACTCATGCGTTTCCTCGTTTGTCTCCTGTTGTAATTGTCTTACTGTTTGGAATAGTTCGACTCTCAATTCCTCCTGCTTCTTATGATTTTCTTTTGCGTGTGTTTCTACTCTGTTGTGGATCTTTTTGATACTTGTTTGAGTATTTTGGGCAACACTCTTTAGTTCCTGTCGGTCTAATTCTCTAGTTTCTCGTACCTCTTCGAATTTCTTGTCGGTGTCGTCCTTTAACTCTTTTATGATCTCGTTCTGCTGCTTTTGAACCTCGTCTATCTTCTTGTCACAATTATTTATGTATTCACGTACTTCCGCGCGTATTTGTGTGACTTGCTCGGCCACTTGTTGTGTAACTTCCTCCTTATGTTTGTCTAACTTTTCTTCTAGTTTGTTGAACTTCTCTATAAAATTTTCATTAATTTCTTCCTTTTGCTTCTCAAACTTTTTTGTAAAATCTTCATTAATTCCTATTCTAATCTCTATAAAATTTTCATCCTGCTTCTCAAATTTCCTACTCATAAAGTCCATTAATGCGCGCAACGTCACCTCTTCCTGCGGTTGTTGTTGGGGCTCCTGTTCCCGCGCTCTGACGTCTGACGTCTCCTCGGTCATTTGTGAATAAGTTGGTGATTCCTCTCGTTCGACATCAGGTACTCCCTGTTGGTTATTAATATCGAAATTCATGGAATCGGTACTACTGGTCGTCATTTTTGCAGCCTTACTCCGCGTTAACATTCAGTCCCAGTCCAACTAGCTTCACACTAATAATATTTGTTCTTACAACTAACATGAAATATATATACGCTTATCCTATCTACTGCCTGCTCTTTGCCGTGTTCTGGAGCGCCAAATACAAAGATATAAGGAGTTATTTATTATGCTAACCGTGATTTAACTTAATCTGTGATTACCGAGCCCCACGTTCTTTGGGAGCCAAATACAAAGACTAATGCTTGGGGATTAATTATGCCAACAATAATTAATTATTTAATTGTACTAATTTGCAAAATGAGATCGTGTAATCACTCAATTAGGTTACTCATATCAACTGATTGAAGCTAAGTGACACGTTAGTTCTTTTATATTAGCATAATTACTGCATGGAGACTCTAATTATTGTATAAATTAATAAAACTACTATAAATCATTCAAGTGCCATTACTTTCTTGTTCTGAGGTAACTTTGACAATAATGAACGCATATATTCTGGATAAAATAAACACTTATTTATTAACATCATATCATTAAATAAAGAGACTTCAATATATAAAATATGGATGATTCCCTGTAAATACATTCATAAAAAGAACATATGTATATATATCAAATTACAATGCGAATCCAATACGTTGTTTGCTGGAAAACATACACATACATATATAATACAATCGATATATAGAAAAACACAAATAGTCAAACAATAAATCTTATACTAATGCGTTCATTGCTGCCTCAGATGAATAGCGTTAATTATGTTTATCATATTTAATTTAAATACTCAAGGGGTGTTTCTCGAAAAGGAGACAGGTCAGTAGAGTTCTTATGATAAGAATAGCATAAAGATTACTTGTAAAGCGATTTATCCGATATTTCCATCGGAGTAACTCCTTCTCGTTGGTGGTCCATATGTGGGAAGCTGCGTAGCTGTGATGTCACTAACACTCAACACACGCGGAACAGATTCACTCGCGCTGTGTGTGTTTTCTGTTGATTCGGCTGTTACTGTTCGAATTTATGAAATCATGTGTCGTGTGGGTAAGTTCATCATTAACTATGGTGTATATATCTGTCTGTCTATTGTTGAACTTCTTGTGTGTACATTAATGTATAGTGTCTTTGATACCGTGGTGTAATTGTTCCAAATTATATTGTATCGCTTCGCCGCACTGTACAACGTTACGATTTCGTTGTCCGGTAATACATTAACAATAGTTCTGCGCGTCGGTTATTGATGAAACTGCGATTGGTTAGTTCAGTTCTGAATTTGAGTATAATAAAGAACTCTAGAGTTATTAAGCACTGGCGTATGTCGCATGATTTAGTCGCTATAGGTACACTATTACCGGATACACGCCGATATCGAAATGTCTAAGTCACTTAATTATTTACCGCGTAGCAGAGTTTCAAAGTCCCACTGCTGTCCGTATGTTAATCGAACTGTATCAAGACTTAGAAAATTTAGTTCCGTGAAGACTGTTAAAGTATACGATTGAAATATATAAGACTGACGAAAAATGTATGAAGACTGACTTCCCGCGTGCCCTGCAAACAGTTTTTATCAAGCATCGTTCACCACAATGCAATCTTCTGGAAGACACGCCTCAGGTCGAACATGATAGGACAGAAGATCTCCTACCCTTATGCCAGACTATCGTTCTTCACTTCTCATTCGACGTTCCCGTTGCCATGATGACGACGGTCCTCTCCACCTGTTCTCTGGGTAGACGCAGGGTTGTGATTGGGTATCCTGTCTCCCCACAAGTTCGCGTCGAAAGCCTCCGTACTCTTTTCCTGGAACAGGAGCAATTTCTCGGTTGTCGATCAGGTCTTTGTCTAAGCGTACTCCGGACCCTGCTGCAGTTCTCACGCGAACAATGTGTCGTATTTCGTTATTGTTTCACTATCCTTGACCCTTTTTCCTGACGCAGCGTGTCGTCGTTTCCAAAACGGCACTCCTTCTCCCTGTCGTAAATATATGGAACGCCAGTAAGACGTTCCCCCGCTGTGCACAAGTTCGATTATATTCTTTAGGTATCGATGTCAGTTCTCATACAGGGTAAATACCATTGTGTATTTACGCCCTTTTCTTACTACTGGTACACTTCAAATTAACCCGGCAGTGTGTCCGTCACAGTTTCTCTCTAAATTGGTACTTGACATAGTTTCTTTTTATCTTGCATGTTGCAGGCTGTAAATCTCGGTGGAGTCGAGTCTGTCACGGTCAACCTTATTCCCCATTGTAAAGTTATGTGAAGCGTATTCGTATTGTCCGAAGCAAACGTTCACTTGACACTTCGTTACACTGTTCTTTATTTATTGCTCATGGCCTGTGTAGGGGTGTCTTGCTGTATGTAACGTCTTTTCGATCATACTAAAAAATTTTTAATTCTTGGTCGTTACAAAACCAATTGATAATTTAATTTTAAAATACAATTTTCATATTGACAGATGGCATCGTAAGTTTGAAGTCCATATTGTTCAATTTGTTAAAACAATATTGAACTTGTATTAAACAATATTTATGTGTAACAATACTGTTACGCAATTACAGAACGTTCTACATGCCTCTCCGCTATCCCCCCAGAGCCCAGCTGTAATGTTGTGTGCGTACGTGACACTTAACAAACGAGGCTATTCCAGACCCTATCGGCGCACTGTGTTCAAGGCCGCAATCAATAAATTACGCTTTAGTGTTTTGTAGTAATTTTGACGCGTATTATGAATTATTTTCGAACACTTGTACTATCTATTTAAACAACGACAGCTGCCGCTTAGAGTCAGTTTAAGTGGCGATTTATTCAAGTGAGGTTTGAAGTATTGTGGCGAAGGTGTTACTGTGTTATAATTGTGCGGGATCCTATTACTTGGCATTATTATTGCGTGTGTACATATTAACTTGAATTATTGTACGAGTTTAATCTTGTTGAATAACGTCTTGATTACTCACTGGTAATTGTAATAATTCAAGCTGATTTTTAGTGACTTCATTGGTGTCTTGTATTTTGTTTTCCACTGTCGTAAGACCGTGGTAACAATATGTAATCTCTTATTGTAGTCTGTTGTTAGGAGAAACCATCAGAATTGAGGAAATTTTCTTATAAAAAGAATATTTCATTATTACGGTAGGTACAGAATTACTTAATGCAGGACCAGAATGTAGGCCTACAATATTATTGAGAAAAGCTTCAATTTGAATATTATGATTAAACAAATTAATAAATGAATTTGTAAATTATTTTTTGAATAATCCCAAATGTATTAACTATAATTTGTAGAAACAATTGTTAATTTAAGTTTGAAATATATTTTATATATTGGCAGATCGTTTGGTAAACTTGATGTCGTTATTGTTCAATTGGTTAGAAAGTGCTGGTTCTAATTCGTGTAGCAGGAACAATGTAGCTAAATATGTTTATTCCTGTCGCGTTAAAATAAAGAAGTAGATTAAAACATTACTCCAATTTCTTTTAATCAAGTAAAGTAGGTTTCTTTGTTTTCTATCGAGTCGGAAAACAAATTCAAAGCGAGACGTAATGATATTAGAGTAGACAAATTGTGGATACGTAGAATAAATGAGCGCAGTGAAGCTGCCAGATAGAGACTGCTACAGCTGATTAACAGCTGATTCTGAAGCTTTGCTGACCTCTGTGTAACCTAACATTCAAAAGGTTGTTGACCGCTGACTATCAAGTAAAACATGAATCGGTATGTTATTATTGGTAACCAAAAATGTAATAAATCAGAAAAATTAAAATTAAACCTCCGCTCAACAGTCCGTTAAGGGTCAAGGCGTACCGCACGGCTTTTGTGTTAGTGTGATGGTGTATGGCTAGTACTACGTCACATAAATCAGAAATAGATGAACGAAAGGCCAGGCCAGTCGCAACCAAGCGGCTGAAATGAGATTTCTCAGGCACGTAACAGGGTACACTCTCCATGATCATAGAAGAAACACAGATATACGGCAGGAACTGAATATTATGAATATACTCGACAGGATCGCCCAGTATCTGCTGAATTGGTGGGAACATCTCTGCCGAATGGATGACTGCCGCATCCCCAAACAATTATGGAACTATAAGCCGAGGGGACGTCCGAGGAAGCGCTGGAGTGACCAGCTGTAATATATGCCATTTAGAGACTGGAACAAACCATTCTTGGTTTAAACCTTGAGGACGATAATGATGATAAATACGTACATATATGTAACAACCTTTCCTACTGAGTAGACAGTTTAAGCTGGTTTGTTAATTTAAAAGTTGTGTACCCAAAAACTTCCGTGTGTATTGTCGGTTTCTCTCTACTGCCCGCAAAATTTCAAACTAAAATATACATTTTGCTGATGTGATTAATTGTCAAATGTAAACGCGCTGGCTAAATATATTTTTTTACAAAATTGCGCATAAAATTTTCATTACGCTGTAAATTAAATTTTTGTTTTCAGTTTCCATATGTCGTATATGAGTTTCAATAAATTACCGTAATATATTACACTGTAGCCAACATCGTTAAAGAAACAATTGATGGCAATAAACCCAGCTAATATGTGATAACCAGCAATAACCAGTTGAAAATATACAGCACGTTGATGGAGGCGTTTGATTAAATATTGTTACGCCTCATTCTATCAAATACAGATTGCTACACAAATAAAGCTTGGTATATCGAGATGTGGGTACGCTGGAGAGTACTCACGACTGCATCTGATAAAAACTTCTTGAACAGGTTACAGGTGAATAAAGATAAAACAAAGGTTATGATCACCACTCAAAAGAGAACCAGGAAATCTGAACAGTTTGAAATCAAACCACTAAACCTGGAAACAGTTCATCAGTTTAAATATTTGGGATGCTGGATGGTAATAGATAATGAAGAAATAAACGAAATAAGGAAAAGGGTACACGTCGCAAATAGAGGATAAGCTTCGTTGACAACTGTATTCAAGACAATGAATATCCACCATTATATAAAGTTACGATTAGACCAGTAATAACATATGGCAGCGAGACTTGGACTCTAAACAAACATGCCGCTAACATAGTCTTGAAAGGAGAATTTTGAAGAGAATATATGGACCGATCCAAGTCAATGGGGTATGGAGAATGTGTCACAATGAGAAACTACACAAGCTGTATAAAGACAATGATCTGGCCACCAATATCCGATTGCATAGATTGCAATGGGCAGAACACATCATTAGGATGGAAGGCAACCGAATACCTAGGAAGGTACTGTTTAGTCAAATCGAGGGTAGAAGGCCTGTCGGAAGACCCAAGAAACGCTGGATTGACGCAGTGGCAAGGGATGCTGATAATTTACATAAAAAACGATGGACATCGATCGCCAAAGACAGGGAAAAATAGAGGCGGATGATTATGAAGGCTAAGGTTCGACTTCGGTCTGTAACGCTATAGAAGAAATAGAAGAAGCTTGTCAAAATGTGGTCTGTTTTACTTAAACCTCTGGAAATTTCTTATCATTGCTATAGCGGAAACAGAACAAGAATTGAGGGTTAATATAATTATTTTCTTTTTTTCTTCTTCTGCAACTTACGGAGTAGGCACTTTGCCTGTTCCGTCTTCACAGAGTATCTCTCCATCTCACTCTCAGTCTTCCTACATCTCTTGTACCAAAGGGTCTATATCGAAACGCAACTGTAGGCAGTCGTCCATCCTCCATTCTGTCCAGAGGCTGTAATCATTCCCTGCGATGGATTTTATCATTTACGGAGAATACCTGTAGCTCTTCTCTAATACCCGCATAGCGCCAATGATCCTGTCTCATGTAACCTTTTGTTGTTCTCATTTGTTCTTCTCATTAACTTAATTTCCAAAGTTCGAATCTGGTTTTAACCTTCTTTGTATGCAGGAGGGAAGGAGAAACCTTCGCATTAAAGATCCGTATGGGTATCTCATCCCCAACTTAGAGGGATGGTATGGAGGCCCGTGCCATAGGTAACAAGGATGAAGACTTTAACGGTCAGAGATAAGCGGATGGAGCAACCCCTCATGTGGGGATAGTACATATGGTGGCTAGACTTGAGCTATAAGACTGCAATCCTGTCACGCCATCCTCTGCGAAGTGCTAGTAACTTTTCCAGATTAATTACTCATATTCTTCGCAGTAGAAAATTGTTCTTGAAGGAACAGTTTTTGGAACGTTTAAGGTCACATTTAAGTCAAAATTGACAAATTCAAAACGTCTTGTTTAATTAAGCCTAGAGCATTAGTATCAGACATACACAGTGCATTCAAAAAGTCCCGGGACTGTTGCTGCTATAGACATACAGATTGAGCTATCTCTGTGTCACAGCTGGAACACTATGTGACAACCTTCACCCACTTCCTGTGACAATTGCATTGTTGAGGACTCATTCCATAGTAAACAGCGAGACTGTTAAGTTTATCTGGTTTTTCCTTGTTGTCATAATTTTCGAGATGGAGCAAATAGCTGCAATTAAAT
Organism: Magicicada septendecula; assembly: GCA_034769895.1. Lineage (NCBI taxonomy): Eukaryota > Metazoa > Arthropoda > Insecta > Hemiptera > Cicadidae > Magicicada > Magicicada septendecula. The sequence continues at coordinate 1,420,405,835 of CM068367.1, read as the reverse complement.
TTTGTTTTAAATGTGGAAAAAGTGCAACAGAAACGTTTTCGATGATGCAACTTGCATATGGAAAAGATTGTTTAAGTCGTAGCAAAGTGTTCGAGTGGTATGCACGTTTTAAAAATGGTCGTGAGTCTCTAGAAGATGATCCAAGAGATGGGCGCCCCTCCACAAGCGTGACTGACGAGAATGTCAAGCGTGTCTGTGCTGCACTGTCCGTCAACCGTCGGCTGAACGTCCAGATTTTATCAGAAGAGATCGGCATCAGTGTGGGTAGTATTTACACTATCGTGCATGACGTACTCGGCAAACGGAAACTGTGTGCCAGGTTCGTTCCACACTCGTTAACAGCAGAGCAAAAAGAACAACGTGTGGAAGCATCGCGAAGTCTCGTTGAATGGGCCGATGACAACCCGAATTTCTTACAGAACATTTTCACAGGCGACGAATCGTGGTGTTCCAGTATGACCCAGCTGAATGGTAAAACAGCTGAATGGCGCGACCCAGGAGATGGCAGACCCATGAAAGTGAGGGCCACAAAATCAAAAGTGAAAACAATGCTGATCACATTTTTTGATTCAAGAGGACTGATCCACAAAGAATTCTTGCCACCCGGCCAGACTGTAACTGGACCATTTTACAAAGAGGTACTTGATCGCCTTTTGAAAAGAATTCACAGGGTTAGGCCAGAAATGTACCGATCAGGGGAGTGGTTTCTTCTGCATGACAATACTCCAGTCCACTCATCATTGATTGTCTCACAATTTCTCGCTGGAAAATCAGTCACAGTGGTTAACCATCCACCCTACTCACCAGATTTGGCTCCGGCTGACTTCTTTCTGTTCCCTAAGCTGAAGGTGGCACTGAAGGGGCAGCGTTTTGATAATATAGAGACAATTCAGAAGAATGTGACAGCTGTTTTAAACACGATTTCGAAGGCGAACTATGCGCATGCCTTTCAACGATTGTATGAGCTATCTAAAATCTGTATAGAGAGGGAAGGGATGTATGTTGAATAATAAATAATAAAATTTAATTTATCTGAAAAGGTGTGTCCTTAATAGCGTTAGTCCCGGAACTTTTTGAATGCAGTATGTAATTAGCGTATCAGAGCATTTCTAGTAAAGTGCTTTGCAAACACTGACTACAAGGCATTGCGTTCTACAACCCTATAGCGACGTTGTTTCAAATAAACTTATCTAAACGCAAGCGATACCCACTAGTAACGTTATATTTTTTTTTCTGACGTAAAGAAAGCGATGTTGTAGAACTTAATAACGTAAAACATTTTATTATGGAGCGTGTCTGTTAAAACTAATATACGTCGAGACACAAAATTAAAGTTCTATAAAGTTATGCCAAGTTCCTGTACTGTCCTATGGGGTTGAATTATTGACAACAACCAGGAAACAAGACTGTAAAATACAGACCCGGAAATGGCGTTTTAAGAGAAGCTAAATGGTGTTCTAAACTTGACCGAATATAAGGAATGAGGCCATAAGAGAATAATTACGAATTTTTAACTTGAATGTGCTGCGGCAGCACTTCCCGCTGCTAGGCCCCGGAAGTGTTCAGCATACACACAAATAACATAATTTAATATCTAAGTACATCAAAATGCTTAAGACACCTTTCCTGTGTTACAACTTATTTCTCAAGCGTTTCTATAATTAACATCATTATATAAAAGGAGGAGGTTAAGTAAAAGAAATTGTTGAAAGCATAAATCTGTGATCTGAGTCGGATGCGACCCGTTTATTTCAAAAACGTTACGAGCCTCTAAAATTTACTTAATTATGTGCCAGTCAGCAACGGTCAGTACTGAGCTAATTTTTTTTTGAAAAACTGAATATAAAAAATGTTAAATGATAAATATGGGGGTGTCGCATAAATCGATGCTAGTTTACAAAATGGTGTACAGCGTACACGCTGTGATCTATATATAAATTTCTGACACTGTTATCTATCGAAAAAGTTTATAAAATTGTTTCTGACACTTATGACGACTAACTAGTTTGTCTCGCTTTTGCTTCGTGATTATGCAGCAACTAGCACCGTAAGTTATTAGGTAAAAATGTTACTTGGCAATCCAGATAAATCCTTTTTGCGACCTGCTGTATCTGGTCGCTACGGCCGCGTGTTCCTCCGTACCTGGTCTGAACCACTGCTATGTCTGTGCTGGAAGATCGTGTAAAACTGTACGAAGTTCGTGTTCTCGTTTCTTCTGTCCGGAACGGTGAACCAAGTTTTAAACTGAAAGTTTTCACATCTTTTAGTACACTTTATACCCACATTGTTCGATTAACACGCACACACGCATTCATACAGTGCGAGTTACAATTTACAATATTACAAAATAGCATTACAAGGTTACGACTTCAAATTACATATATAACGAGTACTGACACTGAACCTTACATATTTTAGATCTTTTCATCAAGTTGACTGACTGAAATTTAATTTTAGGCGAGGCTGACTATTACAGACAAGACACGTCTTGGTTGGTTATGGATAACAATCTTTTTACATCTATTACAAGTTTTCTTCTGTTCGTTACAAACGTAATATACAAAACTATTAGCCACTAGCATTGATTTACGATAGCTCAAAAACAATCATAGTTACCTTGGTTATTACCTTGGTTACCGTGGCTCCCATACTTGACGAAAGTCCGGCGACGGGCCGCTCTGCTCACAGCGTTTGATGGGAGACTGACGAGATTTAACAAAGCAAGCGATAGGGTTGGTAAAGGGGAGGGCGTGACGTCAGTGCGTCGGGCAAGGTACAATTCGCGGATTGTTGCATTCGGCGGAAGACGAATGATTGCAACAAATGAAAGACTACAAGATGATAAACAACGGTGAAAAGGACACTTATAAAGAATGTCAGATTCCATACTGGTCAAAGAAGTCTGGAAATAGAAACCTATAGAACACAGGTATGTGAGTAGACCCAGGAAGAGATGGCTGAAGGATTTTGAAGGCGGAACAGGCAGCACCTTGCCTATGCTGTGTTGTGAAGATGATGATGATGAGCGTGTCTCATTTTTCGTTTTTGGTCCCTCATATGCGTCACGATTTTCACGATGATATAAATCAAAAAACATTTCCGTTAGTTTACAATACGATTAGAAACCATTTAAAAATAAAACTTTTTTAATGAACGTCAATTTATTGTATAAAATAATGCACGTCCAGGGCCGTTCTGTGGGTCAGAAACCTAGTTACGAAAAACAATGACAACGAAGCCTGGCTTTGTTCCACCAAAGGTGCTTGGGAGTAGACACAATAAAAGATAGTCTATCAGCTTAGGTCTTTTCTAAACAGAAACCTTTTTATGTACTTACTTACCAGCAAACCGATTGTTGGGTAAACTGTTTTCTCACAATAAAATAAGTATTATTAACAATGGTATCAGAAACTGTTAGGGTGTAATTACAGTTAAACTAAAAAGAACTCTTTATTCTATTGTTGTAGGTAAATCGATTTCACAGTGTCCTTTTGTACTGCCGCAGACAACAGAGAGGTAGTCGATTGTTGAAGTACAGAAGTACAATCTTTTCTTTTCTCAATTGTTAATAATGTTCCGTTGAACTGCTTCCGCTACTCTTCCTTTCACAATAGTGGAAAAACATTACTACCTAGCTCTACAATGGGATTATAAGAAAGGCGATTGTATTATACAGTTAATAATGACATAATACGTAAAGTTGTATAAAAGTGACAAACTATTTCAGTTTATTAATATGAGGATTCTGTAATATCTATAAACACTTAGGTCGTATCTTAATTTATCATGTCTAAAATTATCTAGACTCGTTAAAATACAACTTTTAATCTTTTATTTTGCTTTTAAACTGCTCTTTTCTAATTTGCCTTAAGATTATAATGTAACAAACTTTTATTTTATTTATAATTAAATTTACTTTAGACTATTTCAAGAACTAAAAGTTGTTTACTGAAACGTTTAATTTCTAATTTCAAACTAACAACTTTTATTTAACAAACAACTAACACAAGTTTAATAACATTCGATATTTTTCTTCAACCATCTTATTTAAAGCATAGTGAATTGTTGACAAGCGACAAAGGATTTCAGTACTTTGAACTATTGGTTCTTGTGATATCTATTGACACGTCAGCTCATCTTCTTATTTTGTATAATCTAACCTTATCTCGTCTCGTTAAAATACACCTTTCAAACAGGTAGTCTATTTCCAACTGCTCTTCCCTAATTTTATTTTGAGATTTTATGTAACAAGTGTTTATTTGATTTTTAACTAGATTTAATTTAGACCATCATCGTCGTCGTCGTCGCCTTCTTCTTCTTCTTCTTCTTCTTCTTCTTCTTCTTCTTCTTCTTCTTCTTCTTCTTCTTCTTCTTCTTCTTCTTCTTCTTCTTCTTCTTCTTCTTCTTCTTCTTCTTCATCATCATCATCATCATCATCACACGGAATAGGCAAGCTTCCTCTTCCTCTTCCTCTTCCTCTTCTTCTTCCTCTTCTTCTTCTTCTTCTTCTTCTTCTTCTTCTTCTTCTTCTTCTTCTTCTTCTTCTTCTTCTTCTTCTTCTTCTTCTTCTTCTTCTTCTTTAAGGACTAGGTTATATAAACCTGTTCCGGCACCCATCTCATCCTCGGACGACCCACGTCTCTTCTACCAATGGCTTTATAGTTCAGTGCCGCTTTCGGCAATCGATCCTCTGTCATCCTTTGCAGATGATCTCACCATTATCTTATGTAAGTTGCAATAATTTCATTGCAATTTTAATTTTTCATTCAAGTCAATAAATTGTAACTCTTCTCTTATGGTCTCATACGGTCGAGTTTAGGACACCTTTTATTGTCTCCTAAGAACGCCATTTCCGAGACATGTATTTTACTATTTTGTTTCTTGGTTATTGTCCATACTTCACACCTATAGGACAGTAGAGGGACTGCCATAACTTTGTAGAACTTCAATTTTGTATTTCAAAATACGTTGTTTCTAAAAATACCGTTGATTGTCCCACAGATCGTCTAGAACTTACCTAATTTAATATCAATATTATAATTCTTATCATAGCTAATATTATTTCCAAATAATTATAATGGCTTACCTGTTCTAGAATTCGATCATTAATCGTTATTTTTGTTCTTATTGTCTCCTTGCCACAAAATGCATTTACCTTTGTTTTTAGAGTAGAGATTTTTATATTGTATTGCTTTCAAATCTGATAAATCTTAAGAAAAGAATTTTGGAGCAGATTCTGTATTTTGAAGTACGAGCGAGTCGTGAGCAGACAACAGCACATTCAAATATCTGTCTCGTGATAACTGAATACCAGGGTTCACTAGATTTTTCCATCCTTTGACTTTGAGAAGGCAGTTGATGGAGTAAACAGAAATTTGTTGTGGAAAATAATAAAAAACAGGATACCCGCAACAACTTAAAAGATCTATACAAGTCCTATGTAACGGAACAAGAATAGCTGTTCAAAATAATTGTAGGATATTTCAAAAAACATCTGTCAATCAATGTGTTAGACAATGATGCAGTATATCACCTACTCTGTTTAACATTTATATTGATGATCTGGTTTTGTCAAATAAAGCTTTTACTCCAGCAGTTTACTTCAATCTGATCATCCCCAATTTATTTTGAGATTATATGTAACAAATGTTTATTTGATTCATACCCAAATTTAATAATGTACACCATTTCAATAATATATCTCAAAATTTAAATTTAAATTTTGCATTGAAAATTAATAAAGCGGTGTGATTATTTCAAATGTGTAGCAAATTTGTATTTACAGTTACAGGTTTTTTAAAGTATATCTTCTTCAGCTCTACAGCCGAACGTGAGCACTGGTTTCCATACCAATCTTTTCTAAAGTTTCCTGTCCACTGCCATCTCATTGTACCCCTAACATCCATTCTTCTGAGGTCTTCCAGCACATCATCCACACATCTTATGCCAGATCTGCCCCTCGTTCTGCTTTTATAGACTTGCGCCCTTAAGTTTTCTTTGACATACGTTGATCATCCATCGGCTCTAGGTGACTTATCCATTGTAATCGTTGAACCTTTATGAATCTTACAAACTCCTCATAATTCAATAGCTTATCTATCTCTTGGTTACTTCTTATTCTCTATTCGTCATTTTCTTTAACCGTGCCATAAACACGTCTTACGCTCTTTCTTTCAAACCATTTTAGTGTTACTTGTTACTTTTTTGTTAATATCAATGTCTCGCCTCCATAAGCCCATAAGCAACAAGTGGTCTGATAAGTGTCTTATATACTTTTATTTTTGTGTTGCGACTAATGTGTTTGCTTCTCAATACTCTGCTGTTGGCATAATATGCCCTACTTCCTATGTGTATTGTGTCATGTATTGTCTTGTTTATGGACCCTTCATTATCTATCATGTTACCCAGGTATCTGAACTTATTAACTCCATCAAATGAATTATCCTCTACATATAAATTATATAGATTTCTTTTCCTTTCTGATGCAGGAATCAGTATTTGTATTTAGCGTCTATTAATATGTACATGTCAAATAATATATAGCATATATTAATGATAAACCCGGTAAAAGGGTCTAACTCAACTGTGAGAAGTGACACATTGTACTAGATCGTATTGCTTGTTATTTGCTGTTAGTTTCGGGTCAGCTGAGGTCATGACGTAACTACTCTGGTGATAAGGAATCATGTCATGTACGTATACAGCGAACGGGTCTTAATCTCATAAAACTGTCCGCTGCTTGTATTAAAGGCGGTTATCGCCCCCGTCTAGTGGCAACGATAAAACGCTGATACACCGCATTTATATGTGATAAAGTTGGTACACAGAGTACTTGGTCACCTGTTTAATGCAAACCTTAATGCAGTTATACAGCAGCGTCTTTAAACAAAATTCTAAAGTAGAGAATAGTTTAAACAAAATTTCAACAATTATATAGGCACTGTCTTTAAGCGAAATTCTATTCTAGTAATTATTTGGAATTCAGTCCTATTTTTCAGTAAATTCGATACAATGTGCTGCTAAATATTATTTATTTTTCAGAATAGTGATTAATTTATCTTGTGGCAAATAAAAATGTATGAATTGAGCAGCACATTGGATACCGCCGCTGATCCCAAATCCGGGTAAAGGAGGAGGGTTTGTTTGTTGAAAGCACGCTCCGTCAACCGTGCCTTATCGGACATTAACGGTTCTGTGTCCAATGTAGGTGCAGCCTTCGCCACCTATACACTGGACAAATATGGATGGCACAAAGAAGCAACGGACAGCCTTCGTTTAAATATCTTTAATCTGTATGCATTGAATTCAAGTAACTAATACGGTTTAAGTAGATTTTATTTTATAAGTTGCTTCCTTTCCTCCCACTTGTAATAAAATTAAATTTTGTAAACTGATCCTAAAGTGACATCGGATTATATACAACAAAGTGTACAAAACTATCGTAAAAGGTAATGAAACAATTTTTCTGTCTTAGCAACTCTGTATATTTATATAGAACTGCTACTAACAGAAAGTTCATTTTCTCTTCTAGAATTTCAAGTTTGGAAGTTTTAATAACAGCATTTTTGTCTATAATTACATTTTAAACAGAAATAACAATGTTGCACTCTACGATAATAATGTACTGACATCGTAGTCTTTTCAACCCGTCATATCTACGCCAACTCAGCACGTGCTATTATTGTAATATATTACAATACCGATTCCCTAAGTAAGGTATTGTTACAACAGTCTCACGGATCGTCGTATTGCACAGTGGGAACAAAATAGTGACACCAACGAAGTCACTAATTATCAGCTTTAATTAGTGATGAATAACAATTTGCGAACAACAAGATAGTCTCGTACAATAATTCAAGTTACAAGTTTGTCCACGCGCAATAATAATGTCAAGTATTAAAAGTCCCGCACTAATTATAACACAATAATCACTTTTGACTAATGACTCGATCCGCACTACAGAAATCGCACAACCTAAATGATTTCAAAGCCAGGCCCTATTGCTTACAGTGGTGTGCTGAGTCACGAAGATTCAGCGAAAATTCAGTAATTTACAATTGGAGGTTGGGCTGACCTCTAGCGGAGAGACAGCCCAAAACTACTGAATATACGGCCTGTAGTTATAGGCAGTACAGAATTTAATGCGGTGATTAGTGCTGCGCCCTACCCGTGGATATAGGAAAGACTACCGGTGACGTTAGAGCTTGATCGGTGCTGCACCCTGTCGCTAGATACTGATAGCGGGCGAATGGTAGAAGGCACTGCGTTTCTATTTCTTTGTCTCGCTGAAATGGTGGTCTAGATTGGCTGCTTATTAAGTACTCCGGGAGCTGAAGAGAATTGGGTCTAACTTCTTCCAACTATGTTAGGCTAGTTCTATAAACGGCTGTGGTGAGTCAATTACTTTCATATTAATAGACTGTAATATTTCACTGGGGAAAACTGTTTTTTTAATAAGCCTGAGTAAGTTGAGTTCTATTCACCTGTTACGACCTCATGCAGTTGTGCAATACGCAATTTGTTGGTAAAGTTTTTAAAACCTTATAAAACTATATTCATTCACGTGTCAGAATTTCGGCACTAAAAAGTAAAGTATATTGAATACAAAAAATTTAAGTTTAAATTTTATCTAACATCGATGTAACGAGATTCGTGTTACGTTCATCTAGGTTATTGCACAAGGCGTAGTTGGTTTAGATAGCATATACGTTTTGCTACAATTAACAGTAAAACTTTATATATATCTGGGAACTTACTCAGGCACGTTTTGAAAGTAAATAATGTCCAATTCATATTATTTTCTGTAGTAAAAACTATGTATTTGAAACAACTTCTTAACCACGTGGTATCTACATATTCACACTAGGTATAAAGTTTATGAAATGGTACAAAGCCATAATTAATTGTCAAATTGCAAACAGGGTAACTCACATTAGGTGAAGTTAATATTATGAAGAATTACTGTTATAAAGATTTTCAAATAAGGCATGTTGGCCATATAAATTTTGTCAAGTTAAATTTGAGTAGCTCTATAGCTATGTTAACTTTATATATGTATTTTGGGGGTGTGTGCAAACTTTAGTGGGGCATTGTGTTGTGTACTCTGGCTAATATATATAACGGTGTGTAATTAGGGTTCACCGATATAGACGAGAACAAGACCTACTACATGGCTGAACATTTAACACCTTAAAGCTCCTATTCGCTACCGGAGGAATGGCCAGAAGACCACACCAACACCTATAATGTCAACCACGAGATTGCCACTTTCATAAAAACCCCTCATGGACGAAATCAGGTGATAAAAAACCAATTATTAATTACACATAGCACTCAGTAATACCCAGTGACCAGTTATATATATCTATCAACTACAACATTTCAAGTTTTAAACATTTATTTGGATCCCCACCTGATGGGACAGTTTAGTGTGTGGACTGGGTGCAAAATTAATTGTAAATTTCAGTATATTTCTGGTAAAATTGTCAGATCAGAGACTGGCATGGCTACTAGTGCTACATTCAACATAGATTTTCCCCTTATTTCATTATATGGGTTTCTTTACAGATTTTAAGTCATTCTTTCTATTAGTAATTTATCGTGTTCAATTCAGTACTATATATATATATATATATTTTCTTAATTTAAAAATCAGTTTAATTCAGATTGTACAGAAATTACTGGGGTAGGTAGGTGCATTTTCAACAAGTTTCAACCAGAAGGAATGCATGTTGATACACTTTTGAACTTGTTTGTTGAGACAAGTTGAAAGATGAATCAACAGGCTATTAACATGTCGGTCTCTGGGCCAAGTGTATTTTTCATAGGGTTATAATATTATGCAATATTTCTATTTTTATTACTTGGCAATGTTTCAGTATATATAAATTCTTTAAATTATTTATGATAACTGGGGGGCGTTCATTGTTTTAAATATTTTTTATTTCTCACTATAATAGAGCCCAGTGGGGCAGTATTGTATAACTGCATTAGGCACTTCGCCAACATTTTGAAAGTCATTATGTCCTGGGGACTACTGAATGCTTAAGCATTATCTATACACGTGATGTGTAATCAACCAACACCATGGGGGTAATATAAAAATATAAATTTGTAATCCTAACAGGGATAATTATAAAAGAAGTAAGAATTTATATACACCATGGGGGTAATATAAAAAGGGCGTGGCAAGAGATCCTTATGTATATTGTATTGTATAATATTGTATAATGTATTTGTATTGTGGAACATGTTATGTTTGTATATTTGTGTGTACATTTTGGGGGTTATAAGTATTATGCATTTAGTGTATTTTTGGTGGGGACTTTAGATATAGGGTTTGTTTGTTCGTTGTCTTTTTTATAAAAGAAAGTTAATACATGGAATCATGTAGATATATCCTTTTCATTTTTTTATAACAGGTATTCTATCTCAATTAATCATTGCTGATCATTTCTTTAAGAAAATAATTTATTTTATTAAACCTTATAACAAGTATATGAATTGTCACCCTTTAAAATTCATTTAATTTGTTTGAGTAATTATTATTGTAATTAATATTAGCAAGGAATCTATACCATTTATCTTCATTAAGTTATATGAAGCATTCTAAAAGGAACATATAAAATAAATTTTATATTTTATTAATATTTTCATGGAAACTTTATTTCAAGGCTAGTTCTGGTTTTAAATTTCAATTCATTGGTAGAGTGACATAGCAAATTATTTTCTTGGTATTAATAAATATTTTCAGGTGGCCTTGTTGAGAAAGTATACTTTATTTAATTGACTATTTAAGGGAATTATAGATTACTGTTGGGTTTATTTATTTTATTATTAATTGTTTACTGAGATAGAATAATAAAAGGGATCTGGTAATTGTTTAATTCATGAGTTTTCATTGCAAGTCCCGTCTCACTTGATCGAGCGCATTTCTGGCTTCTCTAGGCTTTAGCCTAGTTATAATTAACTTGTGGCCCCTCTTTACAAAAAAAAAAAATTTCAAAAAATTAAAAAAAAAAAAAATCTTTTTTTTTACTGCTTAAGTTAAAGAGGGGTTACAGTGGTAACGCACGTGTTCCAGAATAACTTTCCGTCCTTACTGCAGCTTGCCAGCATAACGCGCACTTACAAGTGTGCTGTTGAACACTGTGGAAGTATTACGTGAGCGGACGGCCTTGATAAAGACGAGGCACGCTGGGCTAGTCGAGAAGCTGGTAGTACGACACTCTCTACTTTTCGAGAGAGTTCCGTCGTTACACTGTGCATGCTTAAGATTAATTGTGCTATAAACATATATTCTGTAATATTAATTTTTTTAATTCCTTACATTCGTAGTGACCGTCAATCAATGAATTTTTCCGGTGAACGGATTGTGAAGATCGGTCAAAAAATATAACACAAATTTTAACTTATTTGTATCGACGTTTCGACAATGTATATTTTATAGCTACATAGTATATTTTACTATGCTATTGTTGACAGTTATGTGTATAAACGTTTTCTGTACCAATTCTAATATTTAATTGTTGATTACTGATTTAATAATTAATTACAAATACCATTAGGTTATCAGTAATTTAAATTGTAATAGTATATAAATTATGTTCTGTGATATTATTATTTTCTCGTTCTCTTTAAAGAAGACATTTGATGATGTAAAACAAACTATCTCAACTCCTTCACATATACAAGGATACACATATACACACGCGCGCGCGCACACTCACATACCCAAACACGTTTAATCAAATAATTGTTCTGTTGTTTTTGACATTTCTTGTGTATTCGTACACAGGTCCTGATGGTGGTAATAAACGTTGTCGAAGCGTCGACACAAATAAGTTAACACTTGTGTTATATTTTTTGACCGATCCTCACAAACCCTTCACCGGAAAACTTTTTTTATTTTAGATCGTAATGAATGTAATTTATCGTGTTCTAATATAATTGATACTTTGAATAGTTGAAAATTATTAACTTGCTCGATTCTATTGTTGTTACGAATTACTTTTTTTTATAAGTATGTCGTCATCATCATCATCACCACTCTAAGGACCTGTTCCGGAACCCATCTCCTCCTCGGACTACTGACATCTCTCTTCCCAGTAGGGTGATAAACCAAGGCAGCCACAGGTAGGCGGATATCAGGCATGCGATTCAAGTGTTCACACGAGTATGGAGATTCATGTTCACATTCATGTGAGTTTGGAGATTCTTAAAATGTATTCCTTTTATATAGCAAGCAACTAAATTAAATAGATGGAAACAAAATAAATTCATTTAAAAATTAAATTACCTGAGTTAGTATGTAAATTTAACTACGTAATATTGTTTGGGTTGTGAAATTTTGTGACCATAAACTGAGGAGCTGACCTCCTGTACAAAGGGCAAAGCACGTTATGACCAATAAAAACAAAGAGTTTTGGTACATAGTAGGGACGACGTGTTCATCGTAAAATTGTTATTACCGGCATTATATTCCACGGGGAGAACTGTAGAGGGTTTATAGTCAGGTTACAGTGTGTCGAACGATATCGTGTTTAGAGAGCTTCTTAAGGGTTGTAAGCTTAGATTACCAGTGCTGTCTGCGTTGTTCACCTTGCATGGTTAGATACTTAAATCTGTCTACCCCAAAATGTTAATGGCCAGATTCTTGAGGAATATAACAAGTATGGAATAGAGACACATCACGTCTTCATTGATCGGTTAACGATATTATACGAGGGCCAGTTGAAAAGTTTGCGGAGCAACATCTATAGCTCAGTGGTAGTACTGAAATCTTTCGTATGCTGCAAGACGTATGTTTAGCGTAAACAGCTGTTAATTTTCAGATGTATCTGTCAATTTATTCAATTTTTACCAGGTATTTGAAATTTTCCTGTCACGCGTGTTCTTAAAATGCACAAAATCAATCATCGTGTTGTGATGAATTCTCTGCTAAAAAACATTTTAGCGCCAATAGAAAATCAAAACAAAATTGTAAATGTCTTAGGAGCTGCTTCAGAAACAACGGGAAGTGAAGCACACTCGAGTTTAAATGTGGTCGTACAAGCACTGAAGACGATCCCAGCAGTGGACGTCCAAAAAGTGCAGAAAAAATTGGCATTATTGAAAAAATTTCATAGGGTGTTGGAAGACCGCAGATTGAGGAGTGGATGACGTTTCTGAAATCATAGGGATCTCATGTGAGCGTGTGCATCATACGTTAACTCAAGAACTTGGTGTGAAAAAGCGTTGTGCAAGATGGTTGCCGTATCTGGAGTTGTATGTTTTGGGCGTCCAGTGCGACCAGGTTTCAATGCTTGTACGACCACGTTTAAACTCAGGTACCTATTTACAAACCGTTGGTTCTGAAGTCGCAGCATCTCCTGACAAATTGACAATTTCGTTTTGAAATTCCGTTGGGGCTAAACAATTTTTAACAAAGAATCACACCACGGTGTTTGATTTTGTCCGTTTTTCAAAACACGCATGACACGTCAATTTTAAACAGCTTCTAAACAATGAATAAATTGAAAATAATTTGGAAATTAACAGGAGTTCACATAAAATACAAATCTTGCAGGTCACGAAAAATTTTAGTTTTACTGCTAAGCTACAGATGTTGATCCGCGAACTTTTCAACTGACACTTGTAGATAGAGAATATTTTATTCAGGAACGGTTTAGTCGAAAATACCAGAAAAGTTGAGAAAAGTCCAGAAAAGTCCAGAATGGGCTATTGGACCCTGTGCACACGAGGAAAGGGCTTGCCTCCTTTAGCTTGCCTTCTATTTAATATTGCTTTAGGAAAGGTCATTAGCGAGATAGGCATTACCATAAGAGGAAATTTTCTGTCTCATGACGTCGACATTATAGGAAGGACAAAAACAGGTATGATGGAAGCCTTTGTGAAATTGGAGAAATCTGCAACAAGAATGCATCTGGAGATCAGTCAAGGAAAAACAAAGTATATGCCAGTGACAAGAAAAGACTTAATTTAAACATATTTAAAGCGGTCCAGGTCACTGTATGATAATTATATATAATTTACCTTGTAATTTCCGTCCAGTGACGTCGAGCGTAATTTGTATGGTTACGCGTTTCAGGCCATGTGGCCCATCCTCAGACCATCACTCCGAGAGGAGCTCGTTAAACAATAAAATCCACACAAAACAAACACATAATAAATAAATACATAAAATATATTAAATAAACATATAAAAGCGTTCTATTACCCGAATACGGTGCACCGTGTGTAGCATGTCTGAACTGCGCCAATGGAACCTGTTATCTATTATTATCTGTAATCGATCGCAGCGCGGTATCATACAGTGGGTTGGACCTGAAGTTAAGTTACATCACTTTACATCACACATCACTTACATCCACTTTAAGTAAATTAGGTTATACTGTCATTTTTAAAACAAATAACCGTCTACAGAACTTGGTTCGCAAAGTCGTTCAGACAAACATTGAATCCAAAACCGGTATTTATAAGCTTATATGTGACGATTGTGACCGATTTTATATCGGCCAAACGGGTAGACCGTTTATCAAAAGATTCCGTGAACACACACCACAAAGCCATTTTAACAGGGGTGATTTTTCCATAGATAATATTAAATCTAACTTTACAAGGCATCTGATTTCGTGTAATCATTCTTATACTAATTTCAGCACTAACTTCATACCCCTACATTATTGTGGTAAAGGCCGTTATATGGATGCACTCGAGGAATTCGAGATATATACAGGTCATAATAACCCTGGTGTGTGTGACGACATACTTAATGATAAACTTAACTTCAGGTCCAACCCACTGTATGATACCGCGCTGCGATCGATTACAGATAATAATAGATAACAGGTTCCATTGACGCAGTTCAGACATGGTACACGCGGTGCACCGTGTTCGGGTAATAGAACGCTTTTATATGTTTATTTAATATATTTTATGTATTTATTTATTATGTGTTTGTTTTGTGTGGATTTTATTGTTTAACGAGCTCCTCTCGGAGTGACGGTCTGAGGATGGGCCACATGGCCTGAAACGCGTAACCATACAAATTACGCTCGACGTCACTGGACGGATATTACAAGGTAAATTATATATAAATAAAGAAAAGACTGTTGTGTGGGGCCTAAAAATTTAGAAATAGGTACTTCTAAATTTTAGACAGTACATAGCTCCACCTTCCTTGGCTCAGAAGTTACCTGTAAAATAATATTAGTGTGGAAATCCGAAAACGTATTTTGTCAGTAAATAGGTGTGTGCAGGGCCTCAGAAAACATCTAAATTCTCAGTTAATATAATGGAAAACTAAGATATTTATGTAGACTAAGGTCGTAGTGCGCCCAGTACTGACTGAGATGGACGCTGCCTAGATGAGAGGCAACTAAATATATTTGAAAGTTTGTGCTCCATTGAAAGAGTGGGAAACCTGGCTCTAAAGATATAATTTAGAGCTCTATAATTTGTTACATTAAAAAGATTAGAATGGGTTGGGTACATTATACGTGCTTGTGAAAGCAGAATTATTAAGAAGACATTTAATGCAAAGGTAGGTGGTAAAAGGAAAGTTGGGAGGCACAAACTGAGATGAAGACACGGGGTGAGTCAGGACATCAGTACCCTAGAAACTGGAGGAGTGTGGCTATGAATAGATGATTAGAATGGCAACATTTTCTGAAGAAGCCCACGGCTCACAAAGAGCTGTCGAGAGAATGGTGATGCTGATGATGATAATGATATTATTAATTGAAGTTGCGTTCAGTTCTTTTAGTAATTACGTTCTTTACCTTGATAATCAGGAATGTATGACGTAAGTCTATTAAAACAGATGATAAAAGGCAATTATTGTACTAGCCGATTATACCGTTATCTAGATTGGATATGAGTCATCTCCAGCACTTATTAAAAGAGTAAATAAAGCAGGAACAAGGGCGATTTTGGAGATTAATGTGTTAGGAACAAAATTTATATTTAGTAGTGAACAGTACTCAGATGCTACACTGTCTATTAGCAGCCATAGAAATAGAAATAGACATGGGGGAAAGAAAAAATGGTTTAACTTATTACCAGGCAACTAGGTAGTGACAAAGAAATTAAACTAAAAATAGAAAAAGCATGAAAACTTTGCTTAAGATAAAATTTTTGTTTTGTAATAACAATCTGAATTTGAGAGAAAGTATGCCTTAATTGATTATTTATAAAGTTTGTATACATTATAATATTTTCCATTCTTTAATTTTTAAATAAACTTTTCCATTATATACATTTTTAATTTTCCATTCTTTTGGTGGCGCGCCAGCATAATTTGCGCAGTTACAAGTGCTCTTGAATAGTCTGGAGACTACTTGAGTGCACGGCGTTCACCGAAACAGTGCCTGCTCGGCTAACGAAGAAACGTGCTTAGGACGCTTACGTAACTGCACCTTCAGACTTTTCCAGAGAGTTACGTAACTTCCTAGCTATACTTTCAACTAATATATGAATTATGAAAGTGCAGGTTTGTGACTCTGTGTGTTTAAAACACAATAATATACACTAACTCAAAAGCCCTAACCACTTCTATATTAAACGTCTAGTACCAAATAAACAACCTACAACATTTATATGTTAAGAATTTCTTATTTACTCTATATATACATATATAAATAGGTTCATAACGTTATCCTACGTCTTCCGATCGCTAGTCAGAAATTCTAACTTACCTTGATGCTCCCTGCCAATTATCTCCTCCAATCAAAGCGTTTGCATTCTCTGAAGTTCTCAGGGAGATAAAACATTCCAAGACACATAAAGTCCCCGGTTACGATTTAATAGTTGGAGAAGTTCTGAAACATCTTCCCAAAAACGCGTTAGTACTACTTACAACTATTTACAACAGTATGCTCAGACTGTGCGACTTTCCAATCCAATGGAAATTTGCCCAAATTATCATGGTCGCAAAATCTGGCAAACCCCCTACTGACCCTACATCTTACAGGCCAATAAGCCTTCTTCCACTCTTGTCAAAAATATTTGAACGACTTCTCCTGACCAAACTAAAACAAATAGTGCCCTTTAGGTACCTGATCCCTGAACACCAATTTGGGTTCAGAGAAAAACATTCTACAGTGCAGAAATGCCACAGAATAGTGAACAAAAGTAGGGATAGCCTGGAAAAGAAGGCGATGTGCGCATCTGTCTTCCTGGGTATTCAGCAGGCTTTTGATAAAGTCTGGCATGAGGGCCTTCTGTACAAGCTGAAGAAACAACTTCTTAATCAACTATATTTACTGTTGAAATCATATGTGCAAGATAGACACTTCCAATCAAAATCGAAGACACTGTGTCCGTTATATTTCCAGTCGGGAGTGCCTCAGGGCAGCGTTCTGGGGTCATACTTATATCTTATATTTACTGCTGACCTACCTGTGACGGACTACACTACCACCGCCACCTTAGCTGATGATACCGCTATCCTCGCAGTATATCCCAACCCGGAACGAGCCTCTGAGAAACTGCAAAGCCATCTTTACCTCCGGCAAGATTGGTTCCAGCGGTGGAGGATCCGAGTTAATTCTGCAAAATCCACTCAAATAACCTTCACCATGAAACGTAGCTCTTGTCCACAAGTCACCATAAACGATGCCCCCATACCTATAAAATCAGAAGTTAAATACCTGGGGTTGCATTTGGACGACAAATTAACATGGAAAGCCCACATTCAGGCTAAGAGACAACAACTCAACTTAAAAGCTAGGCAAATGTACTGGCTCATAGGTAGAAAATGTAGAAAATCTCAACTATCTCTCGCAAACAAAGTCATCATATATAAAGCTGTGCTCAGACCAATCTGGACTTACGGTATAGAATTGTGGGGCTGCACTAAACCTTCCAACACAAAGATTCTGCAGACAGTTCAGTAAAAAATCTTGCGCTGCATACCGAATGCACCCTGGTTCATCTCTAATTATACTCTTCACAAAGACCTCAACATTCCATACATTTCTGAGTTCATCAAGATGCACGCCGCTAAGTACAGGAACCGCAACATAGGACACAGCAATAACCTGATCAACGAACTCCTCAATCCATCACTGGATGTAAGAAGGCTGAAGAGACAGTGGCCAGATGACCTGACCCGGTGAACGTAGTAATCATCGCTGGATGGTTCCCACCTCAAGTGACGACTTATACATCACTTTACTTATTAGTCTGTGAAATGAGTAGATTGCAAAACTGCATTATAATAAAAAAAAAAAATTCTTTTGGTGGCGCGCAGCATAATTTGCGCAGTTACAAGTGCTCTTGAATAGTCTGGAGACTACTTATTGTGCACGGCGTTCACCGAAACACTGCCTGCTCGGCTGACCAAGAAACGTGTTTAGGACTCTTACGTAACTGCACCTTCAGACTTTTCCAGAGAGTTACGTAACTTCCTAGCTATACTTTCAACTAATAGCCTATATGAATTATGAAAGTGCAGGTTTGTGACTCTGTGTGTTTAAAACACAATAATATACACTAACTCAAAAGCCCTAACCACTTATATATTAAACGTCTTGTACCAAATAAACAACCTACAACATTTATATGTTAAGAATTTTTTATTTACTCTATATATACATATATAAATAGGTTCATAACGTTATCCTACGTCTTCCGATCCCTAGTCTCCGTTGGTCTCGAACCAACCAAGATTCTTCTTCCGATTCCCGGTCTCTCATTGCCCGATTGAAGCCTTCTCTCCAACTCAACCTCGGTCTTCCTCTTCGCCTACTACCATATGGTGTCCATCCCAAAATTTTCTTGGTGAGTCGATTATCCGGCATTCTTTGCACATGTCCAAACCATCTTATCTGTTTTGTTGTTATGTCGTCAACAATAGAGCACTGTACCCCCATTATCTCCCGGATTCTGACGTTTCTTACTTTTTCCAGTGTTGACCTCCCTGCCGCTCTTCACCAATAATCCATCTCAGTAGCCTCCAACAACTTTTCTGTTCTTTGTGTTATTCACCATGTTTCACACCCGTATGACGTAATTGGTTTCACAATTGCATTGTATATACGATGTTTATTTTGTTTTGATATTTGTTGGTTCCACAATATGTTGTTCAGCAACGCTCTTGATTTTCTTCCCAAGTTATTTCTCTCTGTTATCGCATTATTTACTAAACGTATTTAAATCAAACAGATTGTCGGGAATAGTTTTCTCAGCAAAGTAACATTCGTATTCCGTATTTAGGTCAGTCAGTGCAGCTAACTGCAAGAATACATACGTGTATATTAAATTATATAAGACGAGTTTGTCTGCATTCAAAAATCTCTAACAGATTTGTGTCAATCGAATTTTCATTCCAAAAAAGTAGTTTAGTTGTTCATTGACTGATAATCGTATTTTGTTAGAACATTTGACTTGAGTAAATTTAATTTTACTTAAACACACTGACTTTGAAGTGCAATACGGTAATTAAATTGAACAAAATTACTTCTAGTGTTGCAGATTCCCAAAATAAAATACACGTAAAAATATAATAATAATAGAAGTACAGATGTATTAAATTCTCTTCAAGGAGTATTATTTTTGCTGAGGTCATAGCAAACCTCTTCGTGGACAGACTCGAGAAAAGGCAAAGAACACAGCACAGCTAAAACTCTGGATTAGATGCATCGACGACAACTTCGAAATCTGGCCACACGGAAGGCACATATTAACATAGTTCTTGACAGATATAAACAGGATCAATTCAGAAAATACATTTCACCATGAAGACGTAGACAGACAACAGCATTACATTTATATGAATTAGGATTTTAACTTGAATTTAACACCGTAAATTTTCATGACACTACGCAAACAAAAATGACAGTATATGTTAATTAATTATATAAAGCTACTTGAGATAACATTGGTATAAAATAATAAGAGATAGGGCGGCGCAACAATGCATTTATAATAACGCCTCAGCTGGTAACGGAAACGCAGGGGTGGTTGAGCGTCAGTGAAATCTAAACTTTCCCCAAAGGAAGTGGTTGTTTTAGGCACTTTCTGAGATGTAATAAAGTGTTGTGGCAACCCCGGCACCCGGGCAACCCTGGCGTATCCCCCTAATTACACTAACTACGCCTTTGAATAATCTACTAACTGAAAATGTTAATGTGTACAGTGTAAATTCCACAAAGTAAACCAGTTTGTAAAGTACTTTGCTTTTGTATAATATTACGTATTTCTTTTGGTAAGCTCTTTGTGCTCAGACACAAATTCTATCATTTGCTCTATCGTTTCCATTATGTTTACACCAACGTACGTTCTTCAGATAATTTTTTTATTATTCAATAAAGAAGACTAAATGTTTTGGAGATAAAAAAGTAGGAGAACACTGTAACTTGAATTGTAATGACATCCAGTTAAACAGTTTCTATTAGTAGATTAAAAGTTCTTATAAAGAATATTATTATTATTCCGGCTGTACAATGTTTACACATTTTCCGAAACGAAAAATTACAGAAGTGATTGAATTCTCATCTTCCACTGCTACTTGTCCATCAAAAGATCTTCTTCAATTTCTCGTTCCGTCAATATAGTCTGAATATCTTCTATCCAGGTGATAAACAGGTCTTCCTCTTTTCCTTCTTCCTGGTGGGGTCCATACCATAACTCTCCTTGGAAAACTATCCTGAGCCATTCTTTTCGTGTGTCCATATCATTGCAATTTTTTGTTTGGATAAAATCAACAATTAAATTTTCATATTCATACTTTCCTTAATGACTTCATTTCTAATTTTCTCACGTCTGGATACTAGATCTCTTAGTTTATTCTTATTTTTTTATAATTCGTTTATTCAAATTAGTTTTGTTTTTGTGTGTTTATTGGTAGTCGAAACCTCTATGCCATAAGTCATGATGCTTCTAACAATGGTTTTAAATATTCTGGTTTTAGTTTCTGCTGTAATTTGCTTATCCCACAGGACTACATTTAATGTAGATATAGCCATCTTTCCCAAATTAATTCCGGATTGTATTTCTTTGTCTTGCCTTGTAAGGAATATGAGATTACCTATTGAATCTGTTTTTATTGTTCTGTCAAACTTAGTTTTTCTTTTATACTCTTTCTACCACACCTCATATATGGACAAATATGAGACATGCACATATATTTTTAAAGGGCAGTTTACGAAAATACCGAATGAAGTAGGCGTATATTGAAAATACTACAAAAAGAGGGATAGAACAGAACATAATAACAAACATAAAAAATTTATATAATCAATCCAGAAATTTTGTGAGACCAAAGAATGAAACTGCGGAACTCTGTGTACGACTGGGAAACAGGCAGTAGCGTGGCATCCATGTAACCGCTGTTGCCATGTAACAGTCCTGGAAATGAAAGAAAATAATATTAATTATATCACTGAAAAATACTTTAGTGTTTGAATAATTTGTAATCCGACCAATATTAGTAGAGAAGCTTGATGAAAAGCGTAGCATGCTTTCTAATTGCTGGGCACTTGTACCGTCTTGTGTTGCCGGCTCAGACATCGGCAATGTTTCACTGGGTACGGTCATTGACCTCGTAGTAGTTGTCACTGTACAAACTGTAGAGGGGCGGGTCACATTCGTCCATCCAATGTGTTGCCGCTGTATAAACCGGCAAAACACTCAGTTAGCAGCTATGTTCGTTTCGGAACCAACGTGAAGCAGTTAATACGCCTAGCTATTTGTGTTTTGTTCGTTTAGTTATGTGTTTATTATTATTAATTCGATTATATGTGTCCTCATTTATTCTGTTTAAGTATAATGGAATCAGTTTCCGTTGAACCGGGGTCCTCTTCTTCTGCTAGCGAAATATATAAAACACTCTAAAAAGGTATTTTAGTCCTAAAAAGAATATTTTAACTATAAAAAGAACACTTGGTACTAGAAAAAATTTGAATTAATTTTTAGGCTATGTTTTAGGCCTAAATTAATAAATTATAGAAAAGACAACAGCAAACCTCGATTATTAATCAGTGTAAGCAATATATTCCTAAATGTAACATGAAAATTATGAAAGAAACAACAACCGAACAGATGGGCCAGACCCATGGATGTTCATGTGTTTAGTTAAAACCCAATTTTTAACGCGTATGAAATGTCAGTCAGACAGTCCATTAACGTGGACTTCATTGTTGTAATCGTTTGTTGTCACACCGACCGTGAAATTAGTTCCGTGTGCGAGTTTGTTTTAGTACAGTCAGGCTTTATGTAAATGTGTACACAGTTACATACGTATAGTCTGTTAATTAGAAACTGTTAACGGGGCTCTATAAATGCTGTTGCGACGGTCTCACTGATCGTCGTATGGTACAGTGGAAAACAAAATACAGAAACCAATGAAGTCACTAATTACCAGCCTTAGTTAATCACAAATAACATTTTGTGATCACAAGATTACACTCGTACAATAATTCGAATTAAATTTGGCCACACGCAATAAGAATGTCAACTAATAGAGTCCCGCACAATAATCACTTTTCACTAATAACTACTTGAGACGCATTAAGTAAATCGCCTAGCATAAACTGACTTTCAAGCGGCAGCTATCGCCTATTTATAGCCTGCAGAGTTCCAGACTAATGTTTCAAAATTGGCGTTATTAACAAGCACTCGAAAACTCTAGAGAATACTTGAATGCGGCCTTGGCAGAAACACGCACCTGCTGGGCCATTCGACAATCGTGTAGAACACAACCATTGTTGGAAAACGTTCCGTAATTGCGTAAAAATATGATCACACACACTCACACATCACATTCTATTCTCGAGTACGTAAACTCATCATTATTATGTGTTGTTCGTATAAAACGTTATCAACCTACTGCTCAGGCCATGCCTCCAATAACCTTGATCTATCCTTGATATTTCTTGTCAAATACTGCTCTTATCACTGTATTCAATCAGATCGTCTTGTATTTATTGAGGTGGTGGTGTGGTGATATTAACTGTTTGTTGTGTGGTGGACAAGATTTACCTTGAATAAATTCTCTGTTTTACCTTGAACAAGAGCGTCCTTGTTTGTTTTAGAATAAAATTGACTTATCTCCGGGCCATTACACTCCTGCCGGTCCATGCCGGTCCATTACTGCCGCTAGGAACAAACATTTTGGCCTCTCCTCTGGAGGTTATCTTCAGTGTAAGAGCGATTAGATAACTAGCACAGTTTTCGCCAGTTTAGTTTGCCACGGTACTGTGGTTAACTGGCACAGTCTTTACCTGTTCGTAGCGGCAGGAGTTGACCACGGCCTAATAGCCTAGAGGTAATTTATTTTTTATTTTTTTAATTTATTGGAGATCTGTAATCTGTTCGACTTATGGGACGTTTAACAAATTGGCTGACAACACACATACAGGATTATGAAGAGCTGACCATTGTTTTTGATAATAGATTAAAGAGGTACAGAAATTACAAAATTAAATGATAAAAACATGTAAACACATGAACAAAAATCACTTCCACTCTTCCTGCTGAAATGTTAAACACTGGGCCCATAAGGCACATATACAGGTTGACATTAACAAAAAAATTGACGAGAATACAAAAACATCCCGAACAGAACAGAACAGATACCACAGACATTACAATACAGAAAAGACAGAGAATACATTATTAGTTAAACCTGAATGGTAAGCCTAGAGGTAACTTAGAGGTAAACTTAGCCTATAGGTAAGTCTAGAGGTAACTTAGAGGTAAACTTAGTCTAGGGGTAACTTAGATGTAAACTTAGTCTAGAGGTAAGTCAATTTTATTTTAAAACAGTTGACGTCGGCCGTAGAAGCCTTTCGTACAGATTACGGTCTAGTTTATGTCCGACTCTGTTGCAATTAGTGATGTTATCTGGTGTCATTTACTCCGTTTTCGCTCAACAGCACTACGATCCATGAGACATTTTTTACGTAGTAACTTAAATTATGTAGCCTATGTAATTCCAGTGATTCACAACTAGAAAGCTAGTATCTGGTTAGTGTATTCAGTAAATTCTTCTTGTTTCCACACCGGAACAACACAGTGTTTTCATGACATGCTTCCATGTAACTCGACTTTCAGTCCCAGACTTGATCTGCTGCCAACAGTGGTTAACTATCGCTCTTTATTCTTCCGTCTTGTCCTTTTTATTCGACCTTTTTTTTGCTGAAAATAGTCTCTTCTAAATCCCTAATGACATTTCTCTCTTCTCTCTTATACATTCAAGATCTTGTCCTCGGAGAGCACCTCCTACCCCCGCCTACATATGGAGTCCGTGGAAATCTTTAAACATGATTCTGTCGCGATGAATCAAAGAGGAGAAACCTTCTATTGAATAGGATCTGGCATGCTGTGCTCCCAAGCCAATCAGATAGAACTTCATGTTGATTGGTTGATGTTGCTTTCCAGCTTAGATCGTGCTGGTACAAAAGTATATAAAAGTGTTCCTTCTCAGTCAGAACGAATAGTCTGTACCTCATCTCTGTGAGGTGAATTGGCGGACACCGTGCCAATCTAGACACGAATTTTCTTTTTCGAGGGTAGGTGAAAATCTCTGTAGACACTAGGAACGCCGTAGTTCCTAGTAGTGTGGGACGATGATAACACAGTAAAAACACGTCCCTCAACTGAGCAAGGTCGTCCAGCAGTTTCTCCTTCATGTTTCCTTCACGGGTGATAGGGTGAAACCCAGTGGCTAATCCCAAGATTATTTTCTGCCTTTCTTTCACGTAGAGTTTTATGGATCTATACATATTAATTGCTTCCTAATTGCGATACCAGATCACGTGGCTTCCGTCTTTTCAGAGTCGCCTCAGGACGTGTGGAGTTCCTTCCACCACGTGTCGCATTATTGGGTTATCGTGGACCTGAATCCTCTGATCATGTTTGTCTGCATATCTTGTTATTATTTCGCTGAAATATACTACATAGAGGTCTCTATGTAGGTTGTCGTTCCTTATATACTAAGGGCTATTCACTATGGTTCTGACTACTTTGTTCTGAAAGGGCTGTATCTTTTCTAAGTTTGTTTTCTTTGTACAGTCCCACAGCTGAATTCCGCAAGTCCACACAGGCATCTAGACACTGATGGTAACCTCCATTGATTGGGCCGAAACGTTTGCCAGTAACGACAACACTGTGGAAGACGCCTAACAACCTGGCAGATAATAATAATTTCAACAATCTTATTTGCTGAATTTTCTAACCCCCTCTCTCTTTCAGAAGGCTACTATGCACGTAACACTAATGTTTCTATAATATAAATGTACACATTAGTTATAAATGTAAGTTAAGTAATTTGTCATTAGCTATCGTAAAAACATAACGATACTTACATAAGCATTGTCATGCTAAATTAGAAATTATTACACAGCGCCAAGGCAACTTTAATCGTGGATTAAAAACTGCTTTGCCTCTCGTAATGTTTTTATAGAACCAATAGATCACCCATTAATTGTGTTGTAGCGCGCGGCAAGTGTTAATTAATGTGCTCTCGCGGTTCTGAAATATAACGCTCAGCGCAGCCTAATTGGAATTTGAGAGAGCGTTAAGATGATTTTGTTCTCCCGAGGATACCACTCCACTATATATGAGTTAACGCCTATCACATCACCCGACTTGTCAAAGGGTTGTTTTCCGTAATCTTAATTATAACCGATTGTGAGAGTTAAAAAGTTAAAACACACACACACACACACACACACACACACACACACACACACACACACACACACACACACACACACACACACACACACACACACACACACACACACACACACACACACACACACACACACACACACACACACACACACACACACACACACACACACACACACACACACACACACACACACACACACACACACACACACACACACACACACACACACACACACACACACACACACACACACACACACACACACACACACACACACACACACACACACACACACACACACACACACACACACACACACACACACACACACACACACACGCACGCACGCACGCACGCACGCACGCACGCCCGCACGCACGCACGCACGCACGCACACACACACACAACTGGAATATTAGTAGAAAATTATGGTCCATGTATATTAGAAAACTGTTTCCGTTTATGTGGAAAATGGAAAAACAACCAACAAAAATTAAGACTACCGACTCGGAACAGAAGTAATTATTGATAAAAATGAAAAATTTTTAAATACGGTACTTCATTTCTTAGTGACCGTCAATTATTGAATTATAACAATGAAGGGTTTGCGAGGATCAGTTAAAGAAGTACAACACAAAGTTTAAATTATTTGTGTCGATGTTTCGACGATATTTATTGTCATCATCTGGACCTGTGTAGCAAGCACAACAGATAAATTAGTTGAGTGAATGTATGATTGTGTGTGGCCGTGCGCGCGTATACGTGTATGTGTGAAGGAGTTGAAATAGATTGTTTTACATCGTCAAAATAATTGCAGTATTACATATTGTTTTCCTCAAATACATCGAGAAAATTATAACATACCAGAACATAATCTATATTTTATAACAATAGGAGAACTTATAACTATACGTAAATTACTGATAATGTAAATGTTTTTACCTAATGACCTAAACTAGCTTTCGCTCGTTAGAGCTTCGTCAGATGCTCCCGCTAGGAGCGCTGTCCGTCCTGCTTTTGGTGGCGGCGCCGTCGTTCAAAAGATCGATGTTGTTGAGTGTGTGTGTGTTGTGTAATATATTAAAACAGTATGTGTGATTTAAATTGTTTCTGCTTGTTTAGGATGTTGTTTCTATGCGTTTTTGTGTGTTTGTATATTTCTAGTTTATTTATATATAGTGGTGTGCAACAGTGATAATTCTGGTTTTGTGATTTTAACCACTAACACAACTTTCTTCATTAAACTGCTATCAAGAGTGTTTAGTTTTTCGTCCATTTCAATGGACGTGTAGGATTTCCATGTTGTATTTTTTATGTTTGTGTATGTGTGGTCCACCTGAATGAGACGGTTTCTAAAATTGAGTTACTCTTCCAGTTCTAAAATTGTATACTATGATCCAGTAACTGACAGAGATTTTCAAACTCATATTTCTATTGGGTGGATGTGTCCTCAATTGAAAAATTATGTTTCGAAAATTGATTCTCTTTTTTTGAAATGAAATTTTTAACATCAAATCTAGTATTCTTTGAAATTATTATTAAAATAACTGTCACGCTACATCAGAAACAAACAACCTTGTCTGCCTGTGTAATTCTAAATATCAAATAAAATAAAAAAATTACTTAAAAGCTAATATTTATAACAGTTCTACCAAAACAATAATAACAATAAATTTTAATACATTTACATTTTCATAATTAGTAAATACTACTTAACTCAGTCTGCAATATATGCAAACTTCTAGAGTTTTTTCAACTTAGAATGTATTTTAGCCAACAGATTACGATGTAAGTGTTCTCACTATAGATTATTATTATCTTTTTTTTGAATGGATTAGAAACATAATTCCTAGATTAATTGAAGTCAGAGTGCGTGTCAAGGCTTCGTTAGTCTCTAGTGCACCTTATTACTAACTAATGCATCATCGCTTAGATTTAGTTTTATCCTTTGTTATATTGTACCTTGTTCTCGGTGTGGTCTCCAAACGTAAATAAGCCCCGCAACACGGCTTGTATATAAACGTTAAGTTATATAGATCCCGCAGATGTTCCAGAATAATTTCCCATATTCTTGGGGGTATGCCAGCGTAATTTGCGTAGTTAGAAGAGCTCGAACAGTCTGGAGTGCTACGTGAGTGGCCCGACCTTGACACACGCTGGGCTAGTCGAGAGCGTTACGTAATTTTCGTAACAATATTTTCTCTAATTTTTACTTAGTCCCGACGTTTAGAAAAACTTTATATAACATTTAGTAGAAATCAATATTGTTACGACGGTCTAACTGATCGTCGTATGGTACAGTGGAGAACAAAATACAAGACACCAATTACGCCACCAATCACCAGCTTTAATTATCACAATTAAACAGTTTGTAATCAACAAGTTAGCCTGTTACAACAAATCAAATAAAAATTGTTCACACGCAATAAAAATGTCTACTAATATAAAACACAATCGTATTACAATTGTTCCGGACAATTATAAAACACATAACACTTCGCCACAATATTACGAACCGCACTCCAATAAATCGCGACTCAAACTGAACTGAGCGTCGATGAGTACTTGTATTTATACCCCGCCGATAATCCAGAATATTCTATACTGAGCGTCAAGAACGCTATTAGGAAACACCAGGACGTAATTGAGTGTGGCCATGCACACAGCGCGCGGCCGCGCGAATTGTATCACAGTCTAGCTAACGCGTTGAGAATCACGTACGCACACACATTACAGCCGGATTCCACTGGAACATTCGAGAAACACGTAGATTGTTCTGTAATGTTGTAACAATGTGGTGGTTTTCAGTTTGTTTCTAACAAATTCTATCATTTACCTGATTAATGGAACACTTGTCTATGTATAAAGCAGACGCTGGTCTTGTATCTTTACAAAGACATCGACGTAATATGCCTTTTAAGGCGTTAAGCCCAAACTGTAGCCACGTGCCTAAGAATTCGACATAATCTTCACAGTGTACTGCGATATTTAGAATAAAGTTTTAGAGGTTTAAAGAACACACAAACACTTGGTAGTTTCACAATTTATTCTGAAGTATGACAATTTTTTCAGCCGATTAGGGTATTCTTAAAGAACTGCTAAGGACAACTAAATACAAAGAATGTGTAGAGTGGTGATGTGACAAGCGTGTATGTGGTCATATGTGTGGGGGTGTATGTTGGAGAGGGTTGTAGGAGGAGGTATAGGAAAGGACAAATGGCTGTAAAAACTAAGTGTAATACGATAACCATAATAGTTTAAGGACAATATAATTTTTATATTTTGTTTCCAAGTCAAGGTTATCTAGAAATAAGGTTTTTATATTTATTACATTTTGCATAGTATTTTTACATTGTTGTTGATTCGCATTGTCATGAACAATAAAAATACGCGACAATGAGAATTCATCAAATATAATACCTCACAGTAAGGGCAAAAAACAATAATTGAATGTTCTTTTATTTTTGTTTTGTGTAGTTTCCTCTGGTGCAATCGACAATAGCTATAACAAGACACAGACTCAGCGTGGTTGCAGAAAGGTAAAATAAAATTCCCACAGCAGCAATAAGCGACAATGTCATTTGTTCCGGAAGTAAAGCCGCCGACACAAAAGGAAATCTAGATAAATTGGGAGCAACACTGTGCGGCTTCTTTTGAAAGCGGATGGAGGTTTTAATGAGGCGGATTCGCCGACGCACGCTGAGCATGGGACAACAGGAAAGCTACATAAATCATACTAATTTTGTTTTTATGTTAAGTACGGTGCTAGTGGAATACTACACAATTCTTCTGAAAGAAAAAACAGTGCTCTTTTACGGAGTATAAAATTTGACCTATAATTTTATGTGTGTGTATATATATATATATATATATATATATATTTGCTATATAGCTATAAAATTATTTTCTTTTCTGACATACTGCTCACTTTATAACGATAAAATAATTTTATAGCTGATTGAAAACAATATAGTATACAGTATAAAGATCAACAAAAGATATTAATAAGAATAGATGCTAATTAAAGTATTATTGACCAATAAAAGATCAATAAAGTATAAAGAACATGGGATAAAAACAAGGAGAACAGTAAAGAAGACGCTACAATAATGTTCTGTACACACATGTTGAGAAAATCACAGACGTAATTAGAAAAGTAAGAATTACTTTCTACGGACATGTTCAAAAAACAAATCCTTACAGACTAACTGGAAAGCTTATTAACTATTTCAGAAAGCTCAAAATGTCCAACATGTGGTTCAAAGAAACAGAAAAAGATAAAGAAGGACTCCATATTACTCAAGAATACATTGAAGAATGCTTGAGACTCGAAAAGAAATTAAAAAATGCCCAAGGCTTTGAGGAAAAACCCAAGAAGGGGACAGGTATCATCTGGACTGACGGAAGGAGGGAGAGACGTCGATCAAGAATGAAGGAGATGTGAGAGAGGAGGAAGAGAGAGAGGAGAAGAAGCGAGGGACCAGTTGAAACAAACGTAGTTCACAGTGGCTGATACGAAAAAAGTATAAAGGGTAATAAGACATTATAGACCATAAACTATAGTATTTATAGACTATAAAACCCGCAAAAGATCTACACAAAATTATCAAACAACACACACAACTATACAACAACATTGCAGTAAAAAACAGCACAGACCTCGTAACAAAAATAAAAGACATACACATCCCCCATAATGCCACATTAGCCTCCTTTGACATGAAAACACAAACATCCCCATCTCCGAAGCAATCACCATCCTACAAACAAACTCAGACAGAACAACACACCAGACGAACTTATCAGCGAAATAACAGAAACTCTGAACATAATCACAAAACAAAACTACTTCACTTATAACAATACATTTTACACACAGAATGACGGTCTACCCATGGGCTCACCCATATCCAGCATATTAGCATAAGTCTTCCTCCAACACATAGAAAAAACAAGAATCCTCACGAACAACGACACACACTCACATAAAATACTATATTGGTACACGTACGTTGACGACATTCTAATACTATACAGGGGAACAAAAGACAATGTGAACAGTTACTAACGCACATAAACAAAATACACAAATAATAACCTTCACTGTCGAATACAAACACAAAAATAGCATAAACTTCTTAGACCCCTCAATCACAAAATTTGAAGAAATGCACAAATTCAGTATATACAGAAAACCGACTACAACTAACACACTAATACACAACTGCTGCAATCACCCAATACAACACAAACTAGCTGCCTTCAGAACTATGATACATAGAGTTAACAACATCCCACTAGATGAAAAAGACTAGAAAGGCGAATTAAACACGATAAAATATCTAGCAGAATCCAACGGATACAACAGAACAATAGTCAATAAACTCCCACACAAAATACAAAAAACAACAATAGACAAAGACAGAAAACAACAAATTCATAACACTAACATACATCAATATTACACACTGAAAAAATAACCAACAAATTCAAAAAAGCAGGATACAGAATCGCATACAAAACTACTAACAAAACAGAACACACACTATCAAAACACACACACAAAGCACAAAACAATTTCGATCTACCCTGTGTTTACAAACTAAAATGCTCAGTTTGCTACAAATTCTACATAGGCCAGGCAGCACGTAGTTTCAAACAAGGATACATTGAACACACAAAGGCAGTCCACTCCACTACAGAATCCACTGTAGCAAACCACCTCATTGAAGCAAACCACACATACAAAAAAATCGACAATAACATGAACATTCTACACGTACACACAAAAGGCCAAAAACTAGACACTCTTGAACAATTGGAAATATACAAACACAAGAAAACACATAAAAACGACATCCTAAACGAACAGACACAATTCAAATCACACCCATTATTCGAACATACCACACCCCACACACACAACATTGATCCTTCAAAAATCGATACCGTTGCCAAAAACAAGACGGACAGTGCTCCCAACGGCAGCCTCGGAAGAAGCTTTTTAAAAGCGAAAACTGGTCCAGGCTATAAGGTTTTACGTTTTTACCCATAAAAAACCTTTGTTCCCAGTCGGTAGTGATTTAATTATATTTACTATAATAAGACTATAAAGTTAACATATTTGTAGTTGAATATATTCAAATATCACATCTACACTTATAAATACGAGTACATGCACAGTTATAAATATATTAATAACTAATAATTATACCATTTTACTGGCTAAAATCAACTAATGGGATGAATTTCCGGGTGACCGGTAGCTAATCGTAAGTGTGGGTTGTAGCGACCATCCTGTCACACCGGGCCAGCTTTATAAGTGCAACACAGGCCTTACTTGCAAACAAATATTCTGAAAATAAGTGTGGTATGGGATTCACGAGAACTATTATATTTTCGTACACAAGCAAAAATAACAAACAGGCACCGGTCGTGGCTCTTTACTTTAAAAACTTAGGTTATCCTCTAAGATGAATTTTGGTTTAATATATACATTATTTATAGCGTTTAGAATACTAGCAATAATTTGTATATTATATGTTTTGGAATCTATTTAGAGTGTTGCAAGTGTATTTGAAGTAACATATTAAAAGGGTTTTAAATTTTATTTTATTTACTATGAAGATAATAGAAATAGAAAAGTGCTTGTAAGTTATAAATTGTATTTCATAGTGATGCTAAGAAATATTTTAAGCAGTCTGCTAATTTTGTCATCATCATAATCATTATTATCTGCAAAGATTAAACCAAGGAAGGTTTGTTCCGGTCTCATACAGGCAATGTCACTCCAGCGCTTTCTCGAACGTCCCAAACATCTCCGTCCCTTCGGCTTATAGTTCCATAGGTGTTTAGACATGCCATGTTTGCCAACAGTCATCCATTCGGCAAAAATGTTCCCACCAATCCAGCCGATACTGGTCAATCCTGTCAAGTATACAATTAATATTCAGTTCCTGCCGTATTGCCAATTTTGTTATCGACTTTATTATATGCATTATTGTATTTAGTTCATTTCCATCGTTTATTTAATCTAGCAGTAAAGATAAAACTATTAAAGTTTGGGATTTTGAGACTAGTGAATACGAACGTGATTTAAAGGGACATACAGATTCTGTACAGTATATTCCTTTTGATTCCATTGGTAAACTTTAAACTTCTTAATAAGATGCTTAGTTTATGCTAATCGTTATGTCACTTAGAAATGTCTACTACCATTTCACATTATGTATGAATATAAGTTTCTAGAAGCATTAACGTCATGTATATAAGTCATCCCATATAAATTAACTAGAATCAACCTGCGCATTGTATATTTCAATAGTCTGCTGAATAAATAGTTCATGTTATTAATATAACTATTAAGTTATCTTTAATGATGTTGGTGATCACTGTCATAGTCTTCATGATAAATACAACGGTCATTGAAGCGTATCATAGGTCTTCGTGTGTGATAAGAGTTCAAAGGGGCGTTTATAACATTACATAATCTTTTAAGCCGTCCTGATAATGATAATGTCCAAC
The DNA here is from genome assembly GCA_034769895.1 of Magicicada septendecula. Taxonomy (NCBI): domain Eukaryota; kingdom Metazoa; phylum Arthropoda; class Insecta; order Hemiptera; family Cicadidae; genus Magicicada; species Magicicada septendecula. The sequence goes on along the minus strand of CM068367.1, from coordinate 1,420,372,669 downwards.
AAACGTTTTGAATATAATTAAATCACTACCGACTGAGAACAAAAAGTTTTTTATGGATAAAAACGTAAAATTTTTACCTTATAGCCTGAACCAGTTTCTGCTTTTAAAAAGCTTCTTCAGAGGCTGCCGCTGGGAGCACTGTCCGTCTTGTTCTCGGCGACGTTATCGACTCTTGAAGGATCGATGTTGTATGTGTGTGTGTGGAGTGTGATGTGTTCGAATAATGCGTGTGATTTTAATTGCGTCTGTTCGTTTAGGAAGTCGTTTTTATGTGTTTTCGTGTGTTTATATATTTCCAATTGTTCTAGATTGGCTAGTTTTCGGCCTTTTGTGTTGTCACAGGACAAATGGCGCCAATCGTACACACTATAGTTTTTTTAGGCCCTTAAAAGGACCGTTTGTCGGGTACGCTAAATCATTTGCGTACGCTGCCCGAGCCGCGCTGTGATGTTCGGCGGCGGCATCCGCTGTTCCGGGCATGCTGCGGTTCTCTTCTTTCGGCAGCGGTATGTAGAGCCCGCTGCTGTCCCAGTCGATGTCCATCACTGCTTCTCCTGCGTTCTCCATTCTTCCTTCTTCCTTTTCTTCCAGCTGGCTTGACGACGTCCAATGGAGTGCGCCAAAAATTTTTTTTTTTTTTTTTGCTCTGGGCTTTGCGGTTGTGCGTCGCAGAGACGAACCGCACGGAAACTGAGTTCCGAGCTACCATCTGGAGCTCCTGCCTCGTGGCCCTGCCCAAGTAGGGCGTGTGCTCTATAGCAGGCCTTTCTCGGCTGTTGTGCTAGCCTACACTAGCGCAATATACACCGAGGGCGTTTCCACGAATCACCTGGGCGTATACGGTATCTTCCCAGCCCAGTCACTAGAGGATTGTCTGGGAACCTCGCCGCACGTGCATAAAATTTGCGTGCAAGCCGCCTGAAAGTGTCGTCTAAGGAGCGGACGCCAAGTCCTCTCCTTAGAAGGCGAGATGAGAAGCGACGGGGGACTTTGGCCGCTAGCCGAAGCCCCCTGTCGAGGACGCTCTGCAACTTCTTTTTATGCATTGCGGCGAGGTAACCCCAGACCGGGCAGGCGTAGGTAATGACCGGCAGCAGATACGCGCCGACGATCATCCTACCCAATTTCCTGGTCATGGCTGGGCTGATCAGGAGTGGAAACAGTGCGCACAGGCGAGTGGATGCTCGCTTAAGAACTGTCTGTGCGTGGGTACGCCAGGTGAGCCGACGGTCGAGGTGTAAGCCGAGGTACTTGACCTCGTTGGACCAGCGCAAGTACGTTCTGCCGATACGTAGTTGCCTAACGGGGTTCTTCCGTCGCTTAGAGAATTCGACGGCTACACTCTTGGTAGGGTTGAGGAGCACTCTCCAATTCTCCGTCCAGTCCACGAGCGTGTCGAGCTGGCGCTGCAGTCGTAGGACGGCCCTTTCCTCATGACGATGGCCGTGTCGTCAGCGAAGAGGGCCATCTGGACTCCAGGCTGTCTCGGCACGTCGTTGACGTAGATCGAGAACAGAAGGGGGCCTAGAACACTACCTTGAGGGACGCCGGCTGTGATTCGCCTCTCGGAAGAGACTGAATCGCCAACTCTCACGCAGAAGGTCCTCTCCGTCAGAAAGCTAGCAACCAGATGGAGGTAGCAGTCCGGGAGCTGGAATTCCCTAAGTTTGAATAACAGGCCATCATGCCATACGCTGTCGAAGGCTTTCTCAACATCTAAGAAACAGCCAACGGTCCGTTCTCTCCGACACCCGGCTTCCGTGATGCTTTCCACCAGTCTCATCAGTTGATGAGTGGTCGAATGCCCCACACGAAAGCCGAACTGTTCGGGGACCAGCACGTCAAAGTTGGTTAGATGTTCTCGTACACGACGCTGCACGAGGCGCTCAAAAACCTTGGACGTAGCGGAGAGTAGGCTGATAGGCCGGAGGTTTTCCGAGCGGGTGGTATCCTTTCCCGGCTTCGGGATCACGATAACCGTCGCCTTTCTCCATTTCTTGGGAAAGTAGGCCAGTCTAAGACACGCGTTGAACAAATCAGTCAAGAATTGAACTCCAGGCTCGGGAAGAAGTCGTAGAGCGGTGTTGGTAACACCGTCCGGGCCTGTAGCTTTTCTTGGCTGAAGTTCAGCGAGCCGATCTGAGACCTCTTCCAAAGAGATGGGTTCGGGCTCCGTCGTGATCGGAAGTGACAGAAAGTCTTCCACAGCCATCTCGACTTGTTCGTCGAAGTCCCAGTCCATGGGCGGGTTGGGAGCGAACTGTCGCTCGAAACACAAGCCCAAGTACTCGGCCTTCTCCTCCGGGCGACCCAGGGGTCGACCGAACGGTCCAACAATGGCGGGAAGTGGAGGTCGGCGCCTCCGTCCCGTCAATGCGGTAGGTATTCTGTACGGGTGACTTAGCGGGTCCGCATCCCCCGTTCGGGCCACGTCGAGTTCCCAACAGCTACGTCGGAACGCCTTCAGACTGCCGCGCAGTCGTCCGGTGAGCCGATTGTATGCTGCCTTATCGGCCGGATCACGGGTCCTCTGCCAACTTTTCCGGAAGTAATTCCTCTCGCGAGCGAGAAGAGAGACTTCCTCAGGGATGCGTTGGTAGCCAGGCATGAAACCAGCTCGCGTACGTGAAGACAATCCTATAGCCGAGATGATTGCCTCTTCGATTCCCGCAACTGCTTCGTCTAGGAGGCGAACGGAATCGAGTGGGGCCGCTGGCGGCAATCGACGGCACAAGGCCGGGCCGTAGCGATCCCAATCGATAACCTTCTTCTGGTCAGAACGTGCATAGGCGTGCTGGGTAGCGACGTGGACCAAGATAGGGTTGTGGTCGGATGTCAGCTCCGTAAGTGAGAATACCTCGACCGGACAGACAACTCCTTGGGTCACCGCGATATCCAGAACATCGGGAGTCGCGTTAGGCTGTGACGGAAAGAACGTGGGTTGTCCTGGACCAAACACCATCGCCCGGCGCGATTCAACAAAACTGAGCAAGCGCCTCCCGTTCGGAGTAGTCAGGCGACTATTCCAAACGCGATGCTTGCAATTCAGATCGCCGGCCAAAATTACCCTTCGATGGGAATCGAAGATGACTTCCAGGTCGCCAACAAGGAGTTCAGCTCGTGGGGGCTTGTAGGCTGAAACCACGAGGACGCCGCCAAGAGCTCCGTGGACCTCAATGGCGGTGGCCTCTAGGTTGGTAAGCTGCGGCAAAGCGACACGATGATGACCTATGGAGGTCCTCACCGCGATCGCCGTGCCGCCTCCTCGTTGGCCAACTCGGTCATCCCGATAGACCACGTAATTTGGTAATCGAAACCGGTTCGCCGGGGTCAGGTGGGTTTCAGTAAGGAGAAGTACGTCGGGTTTGAACCGAGCCAGGAATTCAAGAAGGTCGGAATGCTTGGAACCGATGTTGTTAGCATTCCAGGCTACGAGCGAGAGATCTCGTCCAAGGGCTCGGTTCATAGAAGACCTATGACTTCGCAGGCTTCCACCAAGAGCATGAATCTCTCAGTTGGGTCAGCAGCTTCCAGGCGGTCTCGCATGGACCTGAAGGTAGATGCGACTTTCTTGAGGTCGTAGCTAGACAGAAAGCCGCGGACGAACTGTGCGTCATCGGAAATGACGGACTGGGCGGTTTGCCTGGAAACTGAGGCCGCATAAGAGCGACCAGGTTTTACGGCAGATCGGGTCGTGGTGGAAGCCATAGGACCAGGGCCAGACGGTTTTGAATCAGCGGCAGGAAAAGTACGCTGTTGCGCTTCGTCGGACTTATACCGGGAAGCAGGACTTTTCTTGGGCTGTGGGCCGGGAGGAGCTCGGGGCCGAGCATCCGGTGTGGTTATCCCTTTGTTCCTGGGTTTTGTGACGCCTGCTCGCGGAAATCGCGGAGGTGGCAGGGGCGGCGAGGCTACCTCTGGTTCAGAGGCGGGAGTAGGAGGTTCCGCAGAGGTGGAGGGTTCATTCTCCGGCTCCAAAACCGAGATGACGGCTACTGGGCGTGTCTCTGCTTCGGAAGGAGACGCGGTACGTTTGGTTGCCTTTGCAGGGGCTGGAGGTGGAGCCGGAGAGGGCGCGCGCCGTGCCGGTTGTGCCTGAGGTTGAGGCCTAGCCTGCATTTTAGGCTGTCTAGGTTGGGGCTGCATAGCTGGCTGCCGTGGCTTCCGGAGGGGCCCCTGCGGCTTTTGCTTCCGCAGGAGCTCCGCCTTATAGACCGGGCAGTTTACGTTACTCGCTGCGTGGCCTTGGCCACAATTAATACAGTGAAATTTGGTTTTGTCTGCCACAGTGGAGGCCTGGGTTGAATGTCCCAGAGAACAAAGTAGACAGGCCGGGGCATTGCGGCAGACGTCGGTGTGATGGCCGAACCTCTGGCACCGGTGGCACTGCGCAAGCTTGCCCTGGGGTCGACTGGTTTCCACCCGGACGCGGAAGCCAAACAGCCGCGTCAGGTGGAAAATTTTGTCAGCAGCCTCGCCCTTCTCGAGCTGGAGACGGACGAGCGGGAGAGGTACTCGGGTTTCTGAGTGAGTGAACAGGCGGAAAATTGCCTGCACCAGGTACCCGAGGTCGCGGAGTTCCATGAGGATCTCCTGAGGATCAGTGTGCGCGTCAAGCCCTCGCAAAATTACAGACAAGGGCTTGACTCGCTTAGGAGTAAAGGTGTGGTATTGTAGGTTATGCGCTTGGAGGAAGGCCTCGACCAAGCGATGGTCCTCGAGCTGGCGGACGACAATCCTGACCGTATCACCGCCAAGCAGCTTCAGGTCAAGCTTGTCGGCCGACAGGCCGTGGGCCGCGATCAGCCGTCTGTATAAGGCGGCGACATTAGACACGCTATGGACGTACAGGGGCGGCGCACGACCAACAGCGGCAGCAGCCGGAACTGATGTCGAAGCAGTCGGAACCGCGGCCTGTGGGCCCTGAGAAGGTCCAATGTCCATGGCCGAGGTGCTAGAGGAAGCGGTTGGGTGGGTCCTCTTGGGCTTCTTAGCCGGGCGATTACGCCGACCAACGGTCGCGAACTCGCCCGACTCGTCAGCCGGAAGAGGAGGAAGCGGGTTAGGGAGAGGATCATCCGTCTCCATCGCCCGAGGCGATTCAGGCGAGTCGCCCAGTTGGGGCAGCAAGGCGGGGCCGAGCGACTCGGCACTTGGGCCGTTGCCTGTGGAAGGCATGCTGGCCAGGTGCGACGGCTGCCGGGCAGAGACTGCTAGGCAGTCACTGCCAGACGCCAGGGATCTCGGGTCCGGCCGAAGCCGGATTACCCGCGCGTCTTCCTTGCTCACGACGATGCGGGAGGAGCTGGGCTAACGACCAGCTTCGTTGAATACCAGTCCTTACCAAGACTGGTGTCCACTGGCCCCTTTACCCCGGCGATATCCTAGCTCGCTTACCACTGGTGGGGGCTTGCAAAGATTGTCCGGGGCAGCGCTACCTAACAGTCGTGAGCAAGTTAGGAATTACATACTGATACGGCACTCACCAGGTGAGCCCAGAGACCGGCTCGTACGAAGTCGTAGTTTGCGGCGGAGTCCAAGGCTGCGGTCAGTTTTCGGCCGGCGATCTCTATTGGAATGCGCGGTATGTCCGCACCTAGTTGGTTCACGCGCCCCGGTGGGCTATTTACCGGGGCGCTTGGTCGTTTCCCTGCCGGTTCTTCACAGGGCAGTCCCGATGGTAGTGTCTTCCCGGGCAGTAGCGGCACTTGGGCGTTAGGCTGTTCATTCTTTGTTCCTCTTTCGTGCTTGAGGCCGATCGACACTGCTTCGACCCCCCTACTCGATCCAGGGAGTTTTCAGCAGAGTCATCCCGACCTCGCGCACGACTATCTTGATCCAAGTCCGCCTCGATGCTCATTGCCCGTTGTAAAAGTTCCTCCAAAGTCGTAGGCGGCGGGCACCTCAGCGCGGGTCGAAGGCGTGGCTGCAGCTGTTGTGTAAGCATGGTTATGCTCGTCCTCTCGTCACCTCCGGGGTACAGACGGCGAAACAGCTTGATTTTTCTCAGGAGGAAGATTTCCGCCGATTCCTGCCGCTGCGGTTGTCTCCGTACAGCTCGGCCAGCAGCTCTGCGTCGCGTTGCATCCCGCAGAAGTGATGCCGGAAGCGGTCGCAGAACTCGGGCCAATTTATCTGCAATCCCGTGTATCTCTCTGCCCACGTGGCAGCTTCTCCTCGGAGCTGCCGCACTGCGTAATCTGCCCACTGCTCAGGTGGGACTCTGTAGTCCCGCAGCTGTCGCTCTAGCTGTTGAAGATATCGTTCTGGATCCTCGTACTTGAGGCCATTGTATGTAGCGGTGATCACCGGTGGCAACGTGCACCTCATAGCTGCGGCGAATTGCGCAAAGCCTTGCTCTACCTCGAACCCGGTGTCCCGCTGGGTGTAGTTGTTGGGCGCCATGTTGTTTTGTGTGCCGGCTGGTAGCTCTCTGGCGTGGCTAGATCTTGCATCCACAAGATGATCGTCGCCCCACGTTGGGCGCCACTTGTCACAGGACAAATGGCGCCAATCGTACACACTATAGTTTTTTAGGCCCTTAAAAGGACCGTTTGTCGGGTACGCTAAATCATTTGCGTACGCTGCCCGAGCCGCGCTGTGATGTTCGGCGGCGGCATCCGCTGTTCCGGGCGTGCTGCGGTTCTCTTCTTTCGGCAGCGGTATGTAGAGCCCGCTGCTGTCCCAGTCGATGTCCATCACTGCTTCTCCTGCGTTCTCCATTCTTCCTTCTTCCTTTTCTTCCAGCTGGCTTGACGACGTCCAATGGAGTGCGCCAAAATTGCATTGCATTGCATTATGGATGCGGGGTGTCTTTGCACCCGTGGCTTGATTGGAGCATCTGGATCGTGTCCAATGGCTGCCAGAAGTAAACACAGTGCTGGTACATGTCGACTGGTGACCTAATACTGGAAAAGGAAACCACCAACCAGTTAACTGAGAAGGCGGGGGAGTATAACTTTTATTTGTTTAAGGCACTGCCGCTGGTACCGATTCGAGCAACAGATGTTGCCCGTTTCGAGTCCAGTCAGCAGACGCCCCGAGGGCGTCGGTCGTTCCCCGCGAGGCGGAGAGCCTCCGTGCCAGTGATTGATGACAGCGACAAGCAGCCGGCTCAGCGTGCTAGGAGGTGGACAGGAAGGAGAGAAGGACAGTTTGGTGAAATACTCTGGTCGAGGACTGATGATTACTTGTTTTTGTTTAATTTAAAGAGGATGGCGTTATGGCGGGTCATCAAGAAGCGCCCGAGGGCGCTTGACCCGAATGGGCGGTGGTGGTTCTGATGCACTGATGGTTCGTAGGTACGGGAAGGTGGAGGTCGAGGCTTTAGCAAAGAGAGTTAGAGCCAGCGACCGGACAAAGGAAGTCAAGGTAGGAACACGGAGACCCCTTCGAATCACGTCGTTCCTTACAAACCAAGGGGACCCCGTCAAGGACCGGAGTGTTCGGGACTGGAAGGCTTCCAGCCTACATCTGTTGGTGGTGGATAAAAGAGACCACCAGGCGGGTGCCGCATAGGTCAATACAGACCTGAGAAATAGTAGATAGATGGTAAGTTTCGTGCGCATGGCCAGGCGGCTGCGACACGAGAGGAAAGGAGATAATTTGGCTCGGACGCCGCGAGCCTTGGCAAGGGTTTCCGTCACGTGGGCGTTGAAGCAAAGGCGACGATCGAGCCGAACGCCTAAATACTTCACCGATTCTTTGTAGGCGATGGGTCTCCCTGCTAGGGAGAGGGGCTGGCATCGGGAGATGGACTTACGGGTGAAGCAGATCGCCTCGGATTTCTCCGTGTTGATCGTCACCCGCCATTTCCGTAGCCAGTCCGGAAGCTGGTTCAACTGACGCTGCAGCTTTGTACTCGCAAATCGCGGGGACAGGGAGCTGCAGTGATACATAGCATCGTCAGCGAACAAAGACAACGTGACTCCGGGCAAGACAGGCAGGTCGTTCGTGTACACAAGGTACAGAACGGGGCCGAGGACAGATCCCTGAGGTACGCCGGCGGCGACGGGTCGAACTGTAGAACAGGACCCGTCGACGCTCACCCTGAAGGTTCGGTCGCTGAGATACGACCGGAGGAAAAACACTATGGTCGATGGTAGAGGGGAATTGGCAAGTTTGAAGAGAAGACCTTCGTGCCAGACTTTATCGAAGGCCTTGCTCACGTCCAACAGTACGGCGGCCGTAGCCGCTCGCCTGTTGGTGGCGTCTGACAAGTGCGTAACAACGCGGACCAATTGAAGCGTGGTCGAGTGCTCTCTGCGAAACCCGAACTGTTCGCTGCGGATGAAACCATCTAGCAGCGGCGAGATGCGAGCCAGCAGGAGACGCTCGAACACCTTCGAGATGACTGGCAAGAGAGAGATTGGACGATAGCTTTCAGGAAGCATGCGCGGCTTGCGAGGCTTCGGAATCATTACGATGTTGGCTGATTTCCACAGGCGGGGAAAGTACTGTAGCCGGAGACAGGAGTTAAACAGCTCAAGAACGAGGTCAACGCCTGAGGCCGGGAGATTTTGTAGAGCAGCGGCCCCGATCCGGTCAGGACCGGGGGCGCGACGGCGATTCAGTCGGCAGATAGATGAAACTAGTTCATCCCTGTCGAACGGGAGGGCTGGGATTTCGGGAGGGCGTGAAAAATGTCCAGATAGGAAGTCACGGACTTCTGCCGAGTGGGCAGGGTCCGAGACGCCTTGGTGAACAGTAAATTGCACCTCCATGCAGTCGGCGAAGACCTCGGCCTTGCCTTCTGATGAAGATACAACCCCGTTCGGAGTTTCAAGTGGGTTGCGAGTTCTCTTCTCGCGGGTCAGTCTACTCGCCGCTCTCCAGACGGAGGCGTGGTCGACTTCAAGAGACTCAAGGTATGAGTCCCATCGATCAGAGTTTACGTCCCGCAGTAGCTGCTGGACGTAAAGAGACTGGGCCTGAAAGCGCCTTTTGACGCCGGGATCACGGGTTCTTTGCCATCTGCGGCGGAGATTGCGCCGTAGCCAATGGCGTGGAGTACTTCCGCAGGTAAGGCCGATTTACGATGATTCACCTCGAGAGTATATGTGTGTCGATCCATGACACCTTGGACCAATTCTTGAAGATGAGTGGCTCGGAGATCCAAATCGTCACAAGTGACGATCGGGTCCGCGGGGAGTGATGGTAACCGCCGTGAGAGCTCATCATGGTAGGAGCGCCAGTTGACTCTCCTAACAATCTGAGCGGGAGGTCGGGGTGAGGCCGACAGCTCACGGGCAGTTATAAAAAGGGGATTGTGATCGGATGAGAGATCCGACACTGACGAGACCTGGATGTGATGGGTCACGTCCTTGGCTATGACAATGTCAAGGACGTCCGGTCGATGACCGGAAAAGGGGAAGTGAGTAGGGTCTTCTGGGCCGATGACTTGAAGTACCGGGTCGTCGGAGACGAACCGATACAGAGATTTTCCGTAGGCGTTGGCTACTCCGCTGTTCCAGGAGGGATGCTTGGCATTTAAGTCGCCGGCTACAATGGTTGGTAGGGGATGATCGAGGAGGGCGTCCCACTCCTCGGGCGGTGGAGGTAGCCGCAGGCCGGGCCGGAGATACGCCGCAACAACGCGCAACTCCGATCCGCCAGCGTCTATCGCCACCGCACAACCTTCAACAAGAGATGTATCTAAAGGAGGTAGTGGCCTGTGGGATATCCGCCTGTGGACTAAGACGGCTGTCCCCCCCGAGGGGCGACAGCCAGGCCGTTGGGAACGATCCTGACGATAACAGATGTAAGATGGCAGGTTGAAGGTATGGTAGCGAGCCAGATGAGTCTCGCAAAGGAGGACGACATCAGCGTCGTACTCCGTTACGAAAGTCATCAGTTCAGATCGTCGAGGGACTACCCCATGGGCATTCCACGCAACGATCCTAAGACTCCTAGCCATTCAAAGGAAGAAGAGGAAAGAGGGTAGACAGTGATTGAAACACCAGGGCGAGAACCGTGGTTGTATCTGGAGCAGACCTGATGTTGTTTACCAAAGTTTCAGCCCAGGCAGTCAGGGGGTCCACCGGGGCCCGGGAAGATTCCCGAGATTCCGGAAGACGGACCTGGCTGGCCTCGGCCGGTGTTGCAGATGGCGCAGGGCTCGGGGACGGACGTGAGGTCTGCTCAGTTGGGAGCTTAGGTTGATGGCTGGGGGCGGGCGGGGCCCGCTGAGGTTTTACAGGCAAGGCCTGTGGAACTTGTCGCTGACGGCGACGAGTGGGCTTCGGTTTGGAGCTCCGAGGAGCGGAAGGCGGGACTGATGTAGCGGCCACAGCCGCGTATGAAGGGCCGGGCGCTCCGGCAGGCGCCGGGACAGAGGGGACTGCAGGCGGAACTGGGGCCCTGGGAGCAGCCGGAACTGCTGCCGGGGCCTGAGATGATGCTCCGGAGAGAGGTGGGAAGGCCTCTCTGCGGTTAGGGAGGGGACCTGCAACACAGCCTGCCTGCGCGCCAGGGCGAGCAGGAGTCCGCTGCAGCTTCATGGCTATAAAGTCTCTACATCCTCTATAGCTAGCCGGATGGTCCCCGCCGCAGATCTTCGCCTCGCTATGTCACAGTGTGTACATGTAGAATATCCATGTTATTGTCGATGTTTTTGTATGTGTGGTTTGCTTCAATGAGGAGGTTTGCAAAGGTGGATTCTGTAGTGCAGTGGACTGCCTTTGTGTGTTCAATTTAAATTTGTTTGAAACTACGTGCTGCCTGGCCTATGTAGAATTTGTTGCAATCTGAGCATTTTAGTTTGTAAACACCGGGTACATCGAATTTGTTTTGTGCTTTGTATGTGTGTTTTGACAGTGTGTGTTCTGTTTTGTTAGTAGTTTTGTATGCGATTCTGTATCCTGCTTTTTTGAATTTGTGGATTATTTTTTCAGTGTGATTATTGATGTATGTTAGTGTTATGAATTTGTTGTTTTCTGTCTTTGTCTGTTTTTTGGGGGGTTTTGTGTAGGAGTTTATTAACTATTTTTCTGTTGCATCCGGTGGATTCTGCTAGGTATTTTATCATGTTCGTCTTTGTAGTCTTTTTCACCTAGTGGGATGTTGTTAAGTCTATGTATTATAGTTCTGAAGGCAGCTAGTTTGTGTTGTATTAAGTGGTTGGAGGAGTCGGTGCCTGTGTTCAAATTTTGTGATGGAGAAGTCTAGGAAGTTTATGGTATTGTTGTGTTCGTATTCGGCAGTGAAGGTTATTAAGTTCTGAAGTCAGCTGGTTTGTGTTGTATTTGTGTTATTTTACCCATAACAAACTTTGTGTTCCGAGTCTGTAGAGATTTAATTATATTTAGTTAATTAACGGACACGTCATGGACAACGAAAATCCAAGAAACATTTTGAGCCGTAACTCATATATTTTGTCAATTATTGTGGAAAAACAAGAAACAACTATACCTTAATAGTAGTTTTAATAAAAAAGTTACAAGTGTTCCACGTAAAGTGTTTAAGTGTTATATAATTATTGACTTTCTATGCGCTGTAAGGAAGTAAGAAACAATGGCTACTATCTGCGTAGTGACAAGTAGGTCGCGCAGACAATACCCGCAACTGAGAGAAATAAAAGTTTACTACCAACCACAATAAGCAGACCCATTTTTGCAGCGAAGTAAATCCACAGACACAAAGCGAAATCTAGATAAATCGTGTGTCACTGGGTAACTCTTGAAAGCGGACAAAGTTATTAATGAGGTAGACCCATGATAAGCTAAAAGGAAGGGACAAAAATAAAAAAGTATATAAAGCATTTTAATCTGTTTTTTGTGTTAAGTAGTTTATATTTGTGTGTCATTAATGTTACATAAATGTTTTGTGTCATTAATGTTACATTAATGAAAGCTTAATTTTAGGTGGTAAAAATTAAGACATATCGTGTGGAGTTACTAGTCTCACATCGGGCGCCTCCCCAGGTGGCGGATAGGGGAATGCTCACCAGATATGATGGGTACTGGGGAAAAATACCCGGGGCGGACCAAAACTAGCAGCTGTTGCCTTGTAGTTGAACATTGGTTTGCCAAAGACTGAAGGAAGTAAACCTTGATTAAAAATTGCCTAGGTTAGGGGTTGATGCAACGGGCCAACTCCCCATTCATTTGAAAAAAATGTTTAAAAAAAAAATAGATTGTAGCCGGATGGATTCAATAGAGGCAACCGACTAAAGCTACGTAAACGGAGTATGAGAAATGGAGTATGGAATGAGAATTTAATTACATCTGTAATCTTTGTTCCGAAAAATGTGTAAACATTGTACAGCCGGAATGATAAATAAAAAATTAAGACATCTGTCTACGAGTGAACAGACAGTCACTAGTAGTAATGATAATGACGTTTATACAAGTGGTATATTGCCGAGTAATCATAATCAAATTAGCTGCAACTGAACGATAGAAATTTGAAGAAATTAACATAATCTGATAACTCATATTATCCTACGCTTCTTGGCTGGTATTGATGAACACTTGTGGTATGTCACATTATCGGAAATCGTTTAGTGAGTTTTCAGGTCGTCCTATATGTGCATTATATATAGAGTATACTCTGTACCACTGGATTTTCAGCTGACTCCCTTCAAAGCGTCTACACTTGAAAAGTCGCTAATGTTCAGCAAGCTTATAACATATGCGTTGGTCAAGGACAGAGTGACAGTACATACGGGGTGCCATAATTTTCAATTTAATCCTTCTATGTTGGACTATGTAAGAATTATTTATTATTCTGGCTGTACAATGTTTACACATTTTCCGGAACCAAAGTTTACAGAAGTGATTGAATTCTCAGCTTCAAGTGCTGCTTATCTATCTAAAGATCTTCTTCAATTTCTTGTTCCCTCAATATAGCCTGAATTTATTCTGTCCAGGTGATAGGTGGTCTTCCACTTTTCCTTCTTCCTGGTGGAGTCCATTCCATAACTCTCCTTGGCAGTCTTTCCTGTGTCATTCTTTTCCTGTGTCCATACCATTGTAACTTTTTATTTGAATAAAATCAACAATTGAACTTTTTAGTTGTCTTGTTTGTTTATCATCTTTTTTCACAGCACTACACTTTATATAATAATGCTTTCTCTTGTGAACTTACTTGTCTTTTTCCGTCGAACTCGTTTCGGCGTCGTGTTCGCCTTCGTCAGCTTAGAAACAGACTGCCAGTACTTTGTAACGGTTATTGCTTGGAAGGTATAGTGGGGGTGGTGTGTAGAGGAAGGGGATTGGCGCGGGGATCCAAATTATTGTTTGTTTTTTGTATAATTGTGTCAAAAAGTGTATGTGATTTATATTGTAATTGGTCGTTACATTATTGTGTTTGCCACACACATACACACACATAACCATAGCTACACCAACATAGATACTAATCTTGAAATATTACACTACTTACCCAAAGGTCGAAAACTCAACACAGCAGAACAATATGAAATACACAAACACCACACAACACAACCAAACAACATACTTAACGACCAATTACAATATAAATCACATACACTTTTCGACACAATTATACAAAAACAAAAAAATAATTTAGATCCCCGCGCCAATCCCCTTCCCCTACACACCACCCCCACTATACCTTCCAAGCAATAACCGTTACAAAGTACTGGCAGTCTGTTTCTAAGCTGACGAAGGCGAACACGACGCCGAAAGGCGTTCGACGGAAAAAGACAAGTAAGTTCACAAGAGAAAGTTTCATTATTATATAAAGTGAACTTATTACATTCATTCTGTCCTTAATGACTTCATGTCTAATTTTCTCACGTCTGGATACTATTGCCGAACGTCTCGTTATTACTGCGTAATAATAATTCTATTGTCGCACTATGTTAGCAACCGACCGCGGCCTAACAGCCCGGATTTACAACAATTACGTAGTTTTTATTTATGATTATTGAGGAAGCGATTATCATTCACAGTCTGCGAAAAGAGTAAAGATGTTTGGGCCTGCAGATGGGCAGGGCAGATAGAGATTTTTGGTCGGGAGAACTGTATATTCAAAGTAAATATTTCAAATAGAACTATGTATCTCTATGTACGTGGGTGAGTGCGTGTGTGTGTGCGTGAGTGAGGGTGTGTGTGTGTGTGTTGAAATGGAAAATTATATTTTTGTTAAGTTTTATACTTTGATTTTACTGTTAAATAATTTTGTTACCGATTTCCTTAATAAGTTGTTGTACAGGATGAGCCAGAAGTCACGCAACCCAGTAATCAATATTCTCACAATTTTTCACAATTTTCTCACAATAGATGCTGGAAATGTCCTCCATCAGCTGTAACACACGCCTTAACACGTTTCGTCATGTTAGTTGCTACTTTTTGGATGGTCGCTACACCTATGCGGGATATTTCGTCTTCGATGTTGTGCTTCAGTTGGTCGAATGTGTGAGGGTTGTTCTTATAGACGTTATCCTTCAGATGTCCCCAAAGAAAAAAGTCGGGGGGAGTTAAATCTGAGGGTCTAGGTGGCCACAGTCCACGTGAAATGATGTGTCCCCCAAAGAACTCACGCAACTTTATCAGTGTGCTATTCGCTGTGTGCGCTGTTGCACCATCTTGCTGCAGCCAGCAGTCTCGTTCATCAGCCTCTAACAATGCTACGAATTGCATGATGATGTCCTGGTAACGTTCAGCTGTTATCGTTTCCGTGAAAAAAATTGGGCCTACAATTCTTTTGCGCGAAATTGCACACCAAACTCCAACCTTCTGTGAATATAATGGGGTCTCATGGAAAACGTGAGGGTTTTCTGAACCCCTCAATATCTGTCGTTCTGGCTATTTACATAGCCACTTAGATGAAACCATGCTTCATCAGAGTAGAAAACATAATCCAACACCCGAACACTGTTGCGAATAAAACGCAAAAACCATTGACAGTAATGTAGTCTTCTTCCCCTATCAGGTTCTTGAAGCTCATGCACAACGTGAATGCGATACGGACGGAGTTTCAGCTTCTTTGTGGCTCTGCGAACACTCCCGTAAGACATTCCGGTTTGCTGACACATTTACGTATCGACTTTGTTGGTGAACGTAGCACGGATGCGCGGATACTTTCCAATGAGGCATCACTTAACACCGAAGGTCGGCCGGAACGTAAACAATCGTTCACACTACCAGTTTTTCGGAAACGAGCGACTATGCGTGAAATCGTTGATTTATTAGGCACCCGTGTTTCAGGAAAAGCTACCGTAAAGTCTTCCTGACATTGTAAGAATGATTGCGATTTAAAGTAACTTTCAAGAATGAACGCCCGTTCAGCCTGGGAAAAAACCATGTTTGTCCGCACACAGCTAACCCACCACTGACACCAAAAAGGAGGGAAATTGCTTGGATATCATATGCTATGAGTCTCCCACAAGGTCATCCGTTGCCAACACAAACATTCCCGCCGGTAAGAAACTAAATTTCCCGCCACAATATGTTTCCAAATTTAGGGTTACGTGACTTCTGGCTCACGCGGTATAAAACTATCAGAAGTAATGAAAATACTGAAATAAACAAGAAAATATATGTCTAATTGCCTCGCATACTGTGCACCTTTAATATGAACACAATTAAAAATTTTAAACGTATTATACACTTTAAACTAAACTATATGAGTCACGAAAGTGCAGGTTAGTGCCTATGTGTTTGAAACATTAATGTACACTAACTCAAAAGTCCTAACTACATTAAACGTCCAGTACCAAATAAACAACCTACAACACTTTTATGGTAAGTATTTGTTATTTACCTAACATATTTAAATCAAAGAGAAAAACAAAAATAGTTGACTCAGCAAAGTAACGTTCGTACTTTGTATTTAGGTGAGTCAGTGCAGCCAAGTGGAAGAATACATACATATGTATTAAATTATATGACGAGTTGGATTCAAAAGTCTCCAACCGATGTGTGTCGGTCGAATTTGTCTTAGGAAAAATAAATAGGTTCGTTGTTCATTCTACAGGGTGGTTCACGGGGATCTGACATGTTTCAGGTAAACTACCGCTTTCCCTTTACCGATCTTCACCAAAATCAACAGACCTTGAGTTCTCTACAAGTTAGGAACGTATGCAAAATATTATTTGATTTTCTTTGAATTTACGGCAGTTATCGTTCGTCATAGAAAAAATTACCCTTGTTAAAACATAAAAAGTTGCAGGTAAACTACCCCATTCTCTAAACCGATCTTCACCAAAATAAACAGACCTTCAGTCCTCTATAATTCAGGGCTGTATGCAAAACATTATTTGATTCTGTTTGAATTTGCGGCTCTTATCGTTTGCCATAATAAATACCCTTGTTAAAATATAAAACGTTGCAGGTAAACTACCCATTTCCCCTAACCGGTCTTCAACAAAATGAACAGACCTTGAGTACTCTACAAATCAGGGCTGTATGCAAAAACTTATTTGATTCTGTTTGAATTTGCGGCTCTTATCGTTTGCCATAGAAAATACCCTTTTAAAACAAAACGTTGCTGGTAAACTACCCCTTTCCCTTAACCAATCTACACCAAAACCAGCAGGACTTGAGAACTCTACAATT
Organism: Magicicada septendecula; assembly: GCA_034769895.1. Classification (NCBI taxonomy): domain Eukaryota; kingdom Metazoa; phylum Arthropoda; class Insecta; order Hemiptera; family Cicadidae; genus Magicicada; species Magicicada septendecula. The sequence goes on along the minus strand of CM068367.1, from coordinate 1,420,356,146 downwards.
CAGGGCTGTATGCAAACATTATTTGATTCTGTTTGAATTTGCGGCTGTTATCGTTTGCCATAAAAAAAATTACCCTAGATTAAAAAAAAAACCCGTTGCCGGTAAACTACCCCTTTCCCTTAACCGATCTTCACTAAAAACAATAGGTCTTGAGTACTCTACAAATCAGGGCTCTATGCAAAAAATTATTTGATTCTGTTTGAATTTGCGGCTGTTATCGTTTGCCATAGAAAAAAATCTACAGACACACAGACACACAGACACACAGACACAGACACTTTTCGAAAAATGACTTTTTTTCATGTTTTGAGTGTCGTAAAATCAGAATCTGCAATAATCTCGAACACGATTTTTTTTGCCATCACCAGACTTCCATTTCCTTAAGGAACATGGAAGTAAAAATAAAATGAGTAATATAAAAGTAAAGAGTACTTACCTTTGTTTTATTATGAATACAACATGTATTTCGTTTTTTTATTATGAAACAAAGGTAAGTAAACTGTATTTTTCAATATTGTTGAAATGATTGTTACCAGTCGGGCTGTAAGGCTGTGGTCCACAGTTGTCATTACTGACAGACGTCTCGGCCCCACCGTCGTCGGAGCCCATCCTCAGTGTCTACATTGGAAAAGTGTCTGCCATTTCACCTCAGAGATGGTGGGGCCGAAACGTCTGTCAATAGTGACAACTGTGGACGACGACGTAACAACCCGGCGAAGGTCGTCAGTATGTTTTAAAGATCTACGTCGGTGGCTGTATGTTCTTTGTGGCTTGCGTACGAAAATACAACAGTTGTCGTGAATCGCAGCATATTAATTCAGAATATTGGTTTGTAAGTAAGGAAGTGAGGGCTGTGTTGCACTTGTAAAGCTGGTCCGGTGTGACAGGATGATCGCTACAACCCACACTTATGATTAGCTACAGGTCACCCAGACATTCATTCCATTAGTTGATTTTAGGCACTAAACCAGTATAATTATTAGTTTTTAATATACTTATAACCTTGTATGTATTTGTATTTATGAGTATGTAGGTGGATTTGAATATATTCAAATGCCAATATATTAACATTATAGTACTCTTTATACTTTATACTATATACTTTTCAATCAGCTATGTATTATTTTATAATTATAAAGTGAACGAAAGTATGCAGAAAAGAAAATACTTTTATATATATATATATAAAGTAGTAAATACTTTATACTTTATATACTCAATATGTTATTTACTCCCACTGAAGAAGACGTATACCACGTTGAAACGTTTGGGAAATAAACCATAAAGTAAGTTCATAGTGAAAGTTTATATATATATATATATAATATTTATAAAAGTGAACGAAGATGATGTACCAACAAGATAATTAAAATACTTTTATTCCTGCATAACCCAAAAAGATGTAAAAACATAGAAATACGGATCACATTTTATAATCTGTGAAAAACCACTGGTTTTACTTTCAGAAGAATTGTGTAGTATTCCCTGTAAAACTGTACTTAACATAAAAACAAAATTAAAATGATTTATATACTTTTTCTGTTGTCCCACACTCAGCGTGCTGCGAATCCGCCCCATTAAAACCCCCATCCGCTTTCAAAAGGATCCGCACACAGTGTTGCTCGCAATTTATCTAGATTTCCCTTTGCGTCGGCGGCTTTACTTCCGGAACAAATGACATTGTCGCTTATTGCTGTTGTGAGAAATTTTTCTGTCTCTCTGCAACCACGTTGAGTCTGTGCCTTGTTATAGCTACTGTCGCTTGCACCAGAGGAAACAATACACAAAACAAACAAAAGAACAATTAGTTATTGTTTTTTTGCCCTTATTGTTCATAAAAACTTGAATCATCAACAATGTATAAATGTATATGTATAAGACCTTACTTTTATATAAACGTGGAACGAGTTGATTAATATGTAAAATTTAATATTCTTACGATGATCTCACGGATCGTCATATTGTACAGTGGAAACAAAATACAGGGACTAATGAAGTCACTAATTATCAACAATAATTAGTCACAAATAACAAATTAAAATCAACAAGTCACTCTCATACAATAATCCAACTTATATTTTTCCACAACTTATGCAATAATAATGTCAACTAATAAGAGTTCCGGCAGTGTGGGCTGTTGCTCCATCCTGCTGGAACCACACAGCGTCTAATAACGGCACATTTCAGGAGCAAGGAATTACTGTAACAGCAGTGTGTAAAGGGCAGAAATGACTGTCACTATTTGTCCTTCCTGTCCAAAGAAATAGGGCCTCTGATCCCAAAATTGGCCACAGAGTGCTTATTATCCACAACGTTATCGAATTGCCACTAGAACACCATGGTGATGTAGAACTTAGTGTGACGTCATAATAATCACTACGTAAGCTCAATTAAATCACCATTTTAAAAATACGTTTCTACTACGAACACACAGTGTGTAGCAGTCTACTGTTCCACTGTAACTCAAATGTCATCAGATATCGAAGGCCACAGCAAGTCCGATTCCCACCGCTTGCATACCAGGGTTGCCAGTCTATATCGCTTTAAAAATCTCCAGATTCCCGTTAACCACCCTGTATTTCCATGGTAGACTGATATCCGTATTTTGTTAGAATATTGAACTTGAGTAGATTTAATTTGACTTACAACACACTGTCTTCCGAATGCAATACGATAATTAAATTAAGCCAAATTATTTAAGGTCTTTAAGTCTGCGAAAACAAAATACACGTATGAATATAATGATAATAATAGAAGTTCAGATGTATTTAATTCTCTGCATCCGATAGCGAACCTCTTCATGGACAACCTCAAAAAAAGCCAATGAGTACAGCAGCTAAATCTTCCTTGAGGGTTAGATACATCGACGACTGCTTCGTAATCTGGCTACAGGGAAAGGACACATTAACACAGTTTTTGACACATATAAACAGCAGCCACTAAAAAATACATTTCGCCATTGAAATGGAGACAGACACAAGAATTAGATTCCTTGATCTTTTCATGAAGAAGAATGACGGTCACCTCTGCTTTTTCACCTACAGAAACTCCCCTCAGACACAAACAAACCGATACTTACTAGACAGTCACAACTCCATTCGGCACAGGTAAAATCTGTAGTGAAGATACTTACACACAAAACGCTACACCTGCCGGACGAGTGACACTGCAAACGAGAGCTGAACACATTAAAGGTGGTGACGCTTTTTTAATGTATTGCAACATTACAATTAATGCATTGTGTATCTGAAGAGTACTCAACGTAATTGTCAAATAAGCTACCAGCTAGGTCGTGGGATTTCTGTGTTCGTTACGTTAAGTCCCTTTTGTTGCACGACAAATTTTTATATAAGAAGAGAGGAGGCGGATTTTGTGGCGTGGAGTAAATACTGTTACGACTGTCTAGTGATCATCGTATGGTACAGTGGAAGACAAAATACAAGACGCCAATTAAGTCACTAATCACCAGCTTTAATTATCACAATTAATTAATTTGTAATCAACAAGATAGTCTCTTACAACAAATCAAATAAATAATTGTCCACACGCAATAAAAAATGTCAAATAATATAAAACACAATTGAATTACAATCGTCCCTCACAATTATAAAACACAACACTTCGAACCGCACTGAAATAAATCGCCACTAAAAGTGAACTCAGCGCCGCTGAACTCTTGTATTTATACCCCGTTGAGGTACCAGGATATTTTCGTACTACGCGTCAGGAACGCTACTAGAAAATACCAGAATGTAATTGATTGCAACATTGACACAGTGCGCAAGGCCGGCGAATCTGGAAAAGTCTGGCTAAGGCATGATTGTTGAGATCACGTACGCACACAACATTACAGCCGGATTTCACTGGAATAGTTGAGAACGTTCTGTAATGGTATAACACTTTTTCCCCATTATGTAACAATACGAATACAACCACTGATTTATAAAGAACAACAAATTGTTTAAAGATTGAAAAAAGTATATATTAAACGTAAATTTTTAAAAGAAGCTGTTTTACATGCATTAGTCGTATTATGCACATTATAAATAACACATAAATAATATACAAACAGCAAAAATAAAACACATACAGTATATAAACATAGATATATGACAATGTTTGATTTACTTTGATGTCTGACGTAAATATTGAATTCAAATAATTAATTTAAATATTGCAGTACTATATATAAAATAGCATTTAAATATTTTTATATGTAAAAGAAAATTTACTTATATTTTAATAAAAATATAACATTAATTTATTTCAAGAAATACTAGTTATTATGCACTGATTTTAAAATAGAAAGGTTAATAAAAAATAAATATAAAAATTGCATTCTTTAAACACAGAAATTATTTAAATTTTTGTACAACAATAATGTATTTATATTTCGGTTTATTTACTGTCTTTGTTTACAAAAAACTATTATTCATATTTCACCTGTTTTTCACGGTTGAGCTTACCGTGACGAAGTTATCGTTGTGTATGTTTTGATTATTGTGTCTTACTGATGATTCTTATGCCGGAGTTTCCACTTCGATCTTCTGACGGGCAGAGTCTCCCCCGTCGAGAATGATTGGAGTGTGTTGTCGGTTGTCCTTTGGACAGAGTGTCCCCCCCCCCCCGGCGAGAATCATTGGCGTCTGTTTCATGTCGGTGACCAAACTCACGTAGTGTCCCCGTAGGTGAATTCTTATTGTCTGCTCCCGTATGCATAGTTTAAACTACATATTTACAACTGTTTATCATTATTTTATATACACAAATAGATTACCCTTAGCTAATATACAAATATGTATTGTTGCAGATACACCTCTCTTGAGTTAAACAAATCTGTCAAACAAAAGAAGATAAACAAGATGCAACTTGGGAAAGAAACATAAAAGTATATCAACACCTTAACATTGCCGTAAACAAAAGGTACAAGAAGCCTAACAGTGTAAAAACTTGAGAAACATATATCAGGACAACGCTCAACATGCACAAAAAAATAAATGCCTTTCTACAAAATCCAAAGAACAGCATACATTTAGAGAGACAAGGTGCGTACCAAATATCGTGCAAAAACTGGGAATGATTTTATGTCGGGTACTCTGGAAGAAATATCGTGCAACGTGTCCGAGAACAGAAGCTGTCAGTAGGAGGACAAGACGACAACACATGCCTGAAGAAACACATATCAAAGAAACAGGGCTCACATTCAACTTTAAAGATACAAAAATACGGGCACAAACAAACAAAAGAAAATCAGAGAATACAGAGATGGAAATGAAATAACTCATAAAGGGGTGACAGCGGTCTACGACAGAAATGAATATCATCATCATCATCATCATCATCATCATCATCATCATCATCATCATCATCATCATCTTCTTCTTCTTCTTCTTCTTCTTCTTCTTCTTCTTCTTCTTCTTCTTTACGGATTAAACCAAGGATGGTTTGTTCCGGTCTCAAATAGCCAAAGACTAGAGCTGGTAACTCCAGCGCTTCCTCGGACGTCCCACACGTCTCCGTTCCCTCGGCCTATAGTTCCGTAGTTGTTTGGGGATGCGACAGTCATCCATTAGGCAAAGATGTTTACACCAATTCAGCCGATACTGGGCGATCCTGTCCAGTATAGTCATAATATTCAGTTCCTGCCGTATATCTGTGTTTCTTATATGATCGTGGAAACTATATCCTGCCACGTAATCTCATTTCAGCCGCTTGGATGCGATTGGCCTGGCCTTTCGTTAGAGTCCAATTCTCAGACCCATAAAGAAGTGTGGGTCTGAGAGCCATCACTTTGTAGAATTTTAGGTGTGTTCCTTTACTTGCTGACTTAAGGGTTCGCCTAATGGTCCCGCGCATAAGGTTGAACTTATACAACTTATTGACAACAGCTGGGAAAATTACTAATTGACCGTTGTCAGAGTAACACATAACAAACGGCCACAACACTCTTCCCGTACTCTCAAACCGTTCCGCAGCAATAACTTCAAAAGACAAGCAGAATTATCACTGTTGCACACCACTATATAAAAATTATTCCGATTAGCGCTTTCAAGCTTCACAGCTCATCGGAAGATCGGAAATGAACACACAACCATGAAAACAAACGCTTTACCCCTACCACTCACACACAACAAGCTATAATTCAAATGTCCCTTCCCCACCCTCTGAGCCCTATCACCTCCATCTGGACAGTTACATATTTTTCTAGCAAATTCCTTGTGTTTCAGTGTTGTGTGTGTGTGTGTGTGTGTGTGTGTGTACATTCCTTTTAAACCTAACCGTCTTTCTCATTCACACTTGTGGGCCAGTCACACACCCTTATTTTAAAAACATCCAATTAGTCCTATGCAATTTAATTCTTAATCTTATCTATCTGTCCTCTATCATTTACTTCTTAGTTATGTTATAAAATATTTCATCATTATCAAATTTAATTTTAGTATTAATTAAATTGTCTCTAACCCTTTTTCTCTTTCTTTCAATATTTCTAACTCCTCCCTAAGCTTCCTTTCAACTGTGTTATTTACTACTTTTACAATTTCGTAATCTTCCAAAGGATTAACAAACTTATCGTTGTCTTCTATGAAATGTCTTGTATATAACAAATTCGTTGTTCTATTACCTTCTCCACGTTTATGGTCAGACAACCTGGATACGAATTTTCGTCCTGTCTCACCTAGGTACACTTTGTTGCAGTCTTTACATTTTAATTTTAATCGGAATAATTTTTAATAGTGGTGTGCAACAGTTATAATTCTGCTTGTGATTTTAAACACTAACACAACTTTCTTCATTAAACTTCAAATGAAGTAAGATATATATATAACTGCCTTCGTAGCTAAATCAAGAGCAGTAAGTCCTGATCATGTTACGCGATTACGGAATGAAACTTTGATACTCTGAACTTTCCATACACAGATGTACCCAAAAGGTGATATAACTTTACATGTATAAAAAACATTTAAATTAATCCTTATCTTTGGAAAAATTAGTTGCAGAATAGCGTGTGTCAGAATTTAGAATGCGTGTTAACACAACATTTCTTCACCGGAATGCTTCATTTCACTTTGCTAATGACTGGTCCGCTATTGGGAATGCCTCTACGCGCGGCCGCTGTTTTCAAGTTTTTGTGTATAAATAATCCTTCACTGCCACGTCCAGGCATGGTGAGTTAATCGTTTATCATACGTTCCCCACAACATGATTTTTAACCTCTTAAGCTGTACCAAAAGAATATTTTTAAAAACTAACAAAATTTTGATAATTTGCCTTTTGTTAAGATTAATGATGTCTATATACATTACTAGTCAACAAAGAAACCGAGTCGTTTGGAGAAGAAGGAGCTTGGTATGATCTTCGTTAAAGTTAAATAACCATTTATTTCTGTTGTTTTTTTTAAGACACAACTCTAATAATAAAGTTCGAGTCTCACAGAAAAATAGAATATAATCTACTTTAAATATCTATAATATATTTTTTGTAATATAGTTCATTAAAACATGTTGTTTTACGATTACAAAGAGGAACGACTAAATGTGGCCAGGCTGCAGATATAACATTTTTGGATCCAGTGGCAGAATATATATTTAGTGATGTTAAAAGAAATGATGGAACCAGGAAGGAACGTAGTATATTTTCAATAAATAAAATATATTTATTTATTTCACCATTTTGTGTATCGCATCAAATGGAAAATAACTATTTAAATAGACAGCCAGACGATTGCATTGCCAAAAAGCTTAGCAGTATACAGTAAGAGTTAAAAAGGAGCAAAAATGGACACAACAAACCTGTGACACCGGAACATTCATAATCAATGCCTAATCTCTGAAGTAAATTATAATGATGATGACGACAGACAGAATCTATCCTAAATATGCTGACTGCATTAGGAATTTAAAACACTTTGTAATCATTAAAAAGTCTTGTTATCTTCCCTTGTTTCCCGCTAAAATTTTCTGCTTCGTATAACTCTAGGTGACTTACCTAAAATTAAATTATAATCCTGTATTTCTTGAAAAACAAAATCTGTAACATTTCATTAAACTGTCAATAGGCAAGCCGTTGCTGACAACTAAATTTCATCATCATCATCATCATCATCATCATCATCATCATCATCATCTTCTTCTTCTTCTTCTTCTTCTTCTTCTTCTTCTTCTTCTTCTTCTTCTTCTTCTTCTTCTTCTTCTTCTTCTTCACATCACGGCATAGGCAAGGTGCTGCATGTTCCGCCTCCAAAGGACCTCCAGCCATCTTCTCCTGGGTCTACCCACACACCTGTGTCCTATAGGTTTGTATTTCCAGACTTGTTTGGCCAGTCTGGAATCTGAAATCCTTTCTGAAAAGTGTTCTTTTCATCGTTGTTTGTAATCTTTAAGTTTCTCATTTAAGTTAAAAACTTGTAACTTATCTCTTATGGCCTCATACTTCAGACGGTCAAGTTTAGAACACTTATAACTCGTCTTAAAAACGACGTTTCCAAGGCCATATTTATATATTTTACTGACTTGTTTCTTGGTTTTTGTCCATAATTCAGTGCCATAATTTCATAGAACTTTAATTTTGTATCTCGATGTACATTGTTTCTGAAAATACAGTTAATTGTCTCACAGATTGGCTGAAACGTCACTAACTTAACATCAATATTGTTATTGCCGGCTTCCACTAGAATAGCCAAGAAACACGTAGAATTTTCTATATGGCATAGAAATAGCATAATCTTAACACAGACAGGAACATATCTCCCAAATAGTTAAAATGACTCACTTGTTCTACAATTCGATCGCTAGTCATTATTTTTGTTCTTATTGGTTCCTTGCTTCGAAATGCCATTACCTTTGTTTTTGCAGTGGAGATTGTCATATTGTATTGTTTTCAAATCTGATGGAGCTCAACAATGTATGATGATTTTTGTAAAGCAAATTCTGTATTTTGAATTACAAGTAGGTCGTCAGCACACTCAAATACCTGTCTCGTGATATCTTAATATGCTTGCTAGATGTTTTCATTATTTTCTTTCTTATTTTTGCTAATCCTCTGAAGAAGAATGGCTGCAACAAAGAAAGCATTGTAGACGATTTAGAGCTACACTCTTCAAATCTACCCTACTCTCCGTTCACTGTTTAGTTGATAGCACGGGGGGTCGTAGCGCTACTACCTGCCCTAACTACATCGACTAACATCGACCGAGTGAAGTTTCGATGTGACAGCGTGAGCCGATGTTTTTATACGGGCGAGTAGTACAAGGCCTCCGTTTGAATAGCATGGCCATTGCCTGCCAGTGCTATCAACTAAACTGTGGACGCAGAGTAGTCTTGCCATTTTACCTTACTTCACTCTCAAACTTTCTGCTTCATATGACTCTCGTTAAAATTCAGAAAACTAAATTGTAATCCTATAGTTTATGACAGAAAGTCTGTACTATTTCTTAAAAAACTGGTTTACCGACAGGTATGTCGTTTCTGACGACTAAATTTAATTTTCTTACCAGTATTAAAATGTTCAGACTTCTTCGCCGAAGTGAATAATTATGGATAAAATTACGCTTTTATTAATTTTGTTTATATTCTTAATTTTAGTCCTAGTTGTAGTAAAATCTATTTAACAATAGATAGTTATTTGTTCGCCTTAACGGATCCCATCGCCGACACGAAGCTGCTGGCCTTCCTTCATTTCTTCCGGGGTTATTTAAGCGGGCGCTTCACAACTCTTTTATTTACGGATCACTGTTGTTACGCTACGGTTATCAACCGAAACTGATTTACACGAAACTCGCACAATTTTTATGCTGCGCAAAAGGCATTATGATCATGGAGTTGACACCTTTTTACAGTTTCACACTGACATATAAAAAGCTATCGTAATATATTGTCCCAGTAAAGAAAGGGGGCGAATACGTACAGCAGTGTATCATTGTTCGCTGTATTGTGCGTTGCTTTGTTCACGAGATGTCTGGGCCTGCAAGACAGATGGGGAGCAGTCCTTTATGTGAGAATCTACGGCAATCGATCTGTGCTGTATTCAGTACGTCATTCAATACGGGGGAATGGCTATCCCAGCAAGAAACATGGTAGATAGGTTTCATCGATATGTTGTATTGATTTCATTGATTGTTTCCTTTGTGTGTGTGTGTGTGTGTGGAGGGGGGTGACTTTTTATGTTTTTAGTTGTTATAAGTGCCTCAAGGTGATATTTGGTTACGAGTAATTTTATTTTGCATTTTGTTATCCCGGAAAGATGATTTGATTTATACATTAAACGTTATTTCAATTTATTGATGTTATACATAAACAAATAATGGATATAAAAGGCTGTATTGTTGTCTGTAAGAGGTTTCGCCGTCACATTCAATCTTTGCTTATACAGATATAAGTATTGTATTAAAATATTCCACTATTAAACTGTATAGGGTAAAGAAATTGTAATATTTAAAATGTTATTTAAAACGTACATTGTCCAAATGTTGAAAGCATGGAAATCCAAAGTGACTTCGGGAACGCAGCTTAAATCAATTTGTATGGGTCCCTGTTATATGCGGATGACATAGTTCTTATTCAAGAGAATGAGGATGATTTACAAAGAGCTATATTTCAATTACAAGAAGTGGCAAGAGAGCAAGAGAGTACTCACTGACAATTTCAGTAAGAAATCATGGCCATTAAAAGTAAATATCCAGTGAGGACTAAGATAGTTATAAGCAACAGCACTTTAGAACAATTGAGCCGTTTAAAATATCTCGGCTACGCAGTAAGCTATGAATCTAAATATGTTATAAGAAAGAAGATTACTAAATGGAATATTTGTGGTACGATTAATAGAAATCTTAGAGAGACACAGCACAAGGATTGAATTTTATAAGACAATTCCAATACCCACGTTGATTTATGCAAGTGACGCGTGGGTCATGACAAAAAAGGAATGCGGCAAGATTCAGAGTGCTGAAATGGAGTTTCTTCGAAATACTTTAAATTATACAATGCAAGATAGAATAAAGAATGAGGATATCAGAGCAGAACTCAAGGTAAAAGACATAAATAAAATTATTGCGATTTACAGAAGACAATGGTGGGATCATCTGCAAATGATGACAGAGGATCGATTGCTGAAAGCGGCACTGAACTATGAAGCCACTGGTAGAAGAGACGTGGGTCGTCGGAGGATGAGATGGGTGTCGGAACAGATTTATATAACCTAATCCTTGGAGAAAAGAAGAAGAAGAAGAAGAAGAAGAAGAAGAAGAAGAAGAAGAAGAAGAAGAAGAAGAAGAAGAAGAAGATTTCAAACGTTTAAGCTAACAACAAGGGAAAATAGTAAGCCACGTAAAGCCTCATATTTAACCAGTCGGCCATCTTGGTAAGCCTTGCTCATGGTGTAGTGGCGGGAGTTTCAAATAGCAATAATTAAAAAACTAATACAATTTCAAAAGAAAATATCTTAAGTTAATCTATTGTTAATGAATTTTTTGTATTAATTGAAATAAGTGAAAAAGAGCTAATATTTGTGTAAATATACTTTGTACGTGCCGACCGTGAGATATAAGAGTATGTTACGTTCATACTATAAAAAGTAAAACCTATTTGTATTGAGCATATCTTGTTGTCTATTTCTGAAATAGAATAGTAAGTAGCAGCACCGTACATATGTTGAATATGGCACCAATAAAGTCACTAAATTCCACCTTTAATTAGTCACAAATAACAATTTGAAAGCAACAAGCTACTAACAATAATTCAAGTTAAATTTGTCCACATGCAATAATAATGTCAAATGTTAGAGTTCTGTACTAGTTATAGCACGATAATCACTTTGCGTTAATCAGCAACAATCACTTGATCCGCACTCTACAATCAAGCCAGGTGAACTGACTGATTAGGCCGGACGTTGTTGATTATATAGTTTCCGCAGATGTTCCTGAATAGTTTTCTATTCTGTTTGGGGCGTGCCGGCATAATTTGCGTAGTTACAAGTACCTGAACAGTCTGGAGGGCTACGAAAGATGACGACGTTGACACATACGGCTCGGTTAAGGCTGACAGAGAAGCGTAGACGCGTGTAAAATGACACCTCGATTTCTCGAGAGCGTTATATAATTGTCGTAACAGTACAATAAATCATATTTCAATTGGTGTAATACGTAAACAAATAGTAGATACAAATGGCTGTAATGTTGTGTTGTAAGACGTTTCGTCGTCACATCCTCTCTTTGCTTTTATATATATATAATATTTAATATTAATAATGACTTTACCTCAAGATGTTTCGGGAAGCTTCGTGTTCCCGAAACATGTTCCAAATAATGAGAAAACATCTTGAGGTAAAGTCATTATTAATATTAAATATATTATATACATAAAGAAACAGACTCTAGCAAAAAGTGTTATATATATATATATATATATATATTCAATCACTTTCTGCTACAGTCCGTTTCTTGATGTATATAATACATTTAATATTTATAATGAATGTATAAATATTAAATATAAATTATAAATATTATAATTATTATAAATTCATTATAAATATTAAATGTAATATATATCTGTGTGTGTGTGTGTGTGTGTGTGTGTGTGTGTGTGTGTGTGTGTGTGTGTGTGTGTGTGTGTGTGTGTGTGTGTGTGTGTTAAGAAGAAGTACAAAAGGTGAATGCGCTACAAAGGTCGTTAAATCTAATCAAAGAGTAGTGAGAAGGTACAAGGTGACACAGCCTTAGTTTACTGAGCAGTTAGTTATTGCTAAACTTCCATCAGCTTTCGCATAGTTGTCTTACAGTGGCGCTCACACAGCTTCAATTACTTACTTGTTGGCTACCGATAAATTCTAAACCAACAAAACGGCAATTGTTCAGTAGAGCCAAATTAAAGTGATAAATCAGTCACTGGCATTCTTTTGAGACTGCAGCACTCCAAAGATGGATTCTCAGTAGGATGTGAAAGCAAGATGGCACCAAGGTTAAATTTTAAGCTGAAGCTACATCGCATTAGAGGAAAAATCATTGTTACTATTTAGGAAATTATAAACTTCAGCACTGTCTTATAAAGTAAATACGTTACTGTTGTATATATTACGAAGTATTATATATAGTAATAGTCAATGAGATTTTTCAGCCAGTGAAAATCCCTTCGGATCCCAGCCTCAACAATCGCCGATCTTCCCATTTTCGCTCCCAATGAATTGAGTCTCGTACGGAGTTTGTGCTTCTTTTGGCGAAATAAAATATTTTGTATCAAAATATTCTTTATTTCTTTCCACTGTCATTAAAATTCTTCTTCATCTCGTTATTGTTGTTGTTCTTCTTTTCTTCTTCTTCTTCTTTTCTTCTTCTTCTTCTTCTTGTCTTTTTCATCATCTTCTTCTTCTTCTTCTCCAAAACTTTTCCGATGATCTCAATTATTTTTAAATAGTCAAAATTTATTATCAAATTGTTCAGACGATATTGAAGATTTTATTTATAAAATCTACTTTTTAGTCGATTTACCAGTTATGGTTCATTATATAACATCTTCTCTTGTGTTATAACTTAGGGAACCCGCAATAATTGGTTCTGCCAATTACTCAGGCTGCCTTAGTTGTGACGAGCTGAAAATTAATCAGAACAACAAACAATAAATATAAAAGGATTCAGGGGAGGGGAAACTGTTGATTTATGCACTCAGTATAGTCGGTACTCCTGATGACATCTCTTTATTACATATTGTATTATTTGCTCTACTTAAAATTCTCGACACATATGCTTCAATAGCTTACAGTTTACATGATGATTATATTTTATTCTCTTTCAAGGCCCCTCAAAGTAAGATGTACATCAAATTTAATTAAGTCCCCGGATCCGGGATTTACTCTAATACGTTAAGAATGGTTACCTCGCCATATAAAGCTTTAAAATTTTGCCATTTGAAGAATGGTCTTTATTAATCTTTTAAACAATAAGGCTTTACAGTTTAGAGCTATAACTCTTTTACTAGGAATAAGTATACAAGTTATAAGTATACACTTACTGTCAGTACTTAAAATGTCTTAACGTGGTTAAATTAATTGTCTTTTGTTGAATATAGTATTTAGTATTTCATAAGCACGGAAGGCTTGCCTCCGTGTCACCTTTTTGGATGTCCTCCAGCTCTGCGTTATTCCAGTCGTAGGTCGTCGGTTGCAGCATGTTTGAAGTAGGTCAGGTATCTCTCATTATCTTCGTATCCGGGAATGGTGTAGTCCTGAAGTCTTTTAGATCATGGTGGCTCCTGGTTCTCTGCTCTTGGCTAACTGATAGTAATAGCTCGTTGATCTGAATGATTAACACAAAGTTTCATTCACCGGTATCCACTTCACATGATTGTCTGATTGTAGCACTTCACTTCATGGTATTACCACAGTTTTAATTACATAAGTTTTATATTTTAAGATTTTTGAAGAGATGTCACCGGCGCTAAATTTTAGTTATTCATTCTCACTAGTTTACACCATATTTATATGAGTCGCGGTTCAACTACATTAACGCAACACATTGTTTAATAGTATAAAGAATGCCTCTGTGTCTTAACTGACGGATTAATTACATTTTGTAATAAACTATTTTTAACGTTGCACATATCGGCAGTACACAGCTTACTGCTTGACCGCTGCATTCCAAGTGGGCGAAAATAGTTAGGGGAGAGAGTAGTAATCTCGCGAGAGTTCAATTCAACATAAAAGTAGTTCCAAGTTTCTTTTTTATTTAAAGGATTAAAATTAGATTAAATAATTAAGTAGAGAGATTCTTAGTTACAATTGCTATCAAGGTATATTATAGTGATCTAGTTTAATTATTTAAATAATTATCAATTTACAATTATTTTTAGTTAGTTAAGTGGTCGGAAAACAAGTTGGTTCTGGTTGGCGCCTGTTTATGCAGGATTAATTAACATGCTTTACCCTTTCTGTACAATCGTATTCCTTTTAATATATTATTAGACTTTTTATTTAAATATTATTATTATTTAATGATTACAATACGCTTTAGGTTAAAATGTAAGATTTTATTAAACACTTAAAATTTATCAACCTATACATTATCAACTAACACATTTTTTTTTTTTTAATTTAATGAAATCGTCACATACTCCGCCTCTTAAGAAACACAGACTCCTGACAAGTTGGTTAGCAATGTACCGGGAGTATGCTTGGGGAGTACCGTGTGAAGTTATTTATTATTATTATTTATTATTAGTGCAAGGTTTGTTTTTTTCCTATCTCTCTTTAAATGATCTTGTTCTCATTTAAATGTTCCCCTTCGTGAAATTCCCTTTATCTCACTTCTTACAGTACTAACTTATAATACTAATTTCCCTAATTACAGCAACTCACAATATCGTGGCCCGACTGACATCAGCTTACTCTAACTCTACAAGTTAGCTTTCAGCATTCATTAATGATCTCTTGGCACCTTTCTGCCTCATCATTATCCTTTTCAGTCGGCGCCGTTGTGACTAGTTACTTTACATGTATATAATTCTTTCTTGATTATATACCATAGACTAACTTCTAAAATAATCTAAAGAGGATCCCATACTCCACTCTAGATTATAGTTACTTGAGAGAAGCGGAATCTCACGAGGGTAATTCTTATTATCTCTTTAACAATAACCAAACAAACTATGCGGAAGGGGAGACACTTTACTCAATTCATTGTCATACACAGGGGTGGTTTTCATTGTTTAGGGAGGCAACGGTTTATCACAATAGGGAGAGTGTGGCTGCTTGCTACAATTTCTTAACACGCTTTATTGTTCTCTTACTGGCCACAACTGGTTGTTGACTATTCAACTATACTTTTATTATTATTTACTTTTCTCTTATTTACTGCTACAAGTTACACACATTTAGTTTTACTTAAGATTTATTCAGCCTTATTATTACTTTGGGGGGTTTAAAACTACCTAGAATTATTTCCTATCGACTTACCATATTTATTTAGGACACTTTATTTACTTTGTTTTTTTTTTACTTGGCTCAGTTTACAAGGTTACTGTTTTGGGACATGGGGTTTAATTTTTTATTTAACAAGGGAGGGTTAACTGAGTCATTTATTTATTTGAAATTTAAGTCATAATATTATTTGCTCTACTATACTACACACAATTATTTCCTACACACTTTAGTACATGGTAAACATTTATTAACAGTGATTATTAAACATTTGCATTAGTTTTTATTTAAACGATCAGCTGTTACGCTGGAATGTAGGTCAGACTAGTTTTAAACAATGGCATTGTTTTGCTTACAAAGGGGGACTCAACTAGAGGGTGAATGCATTGTCTAACTCAACTTGGGGTAGGGTGACAAATACAATTCCGTACAGCTGAGAACAGGATATTCACAGGTCTGATTTTGTTTACAAACCGACATGTTGATGAATGAACTTTTGACAAGCACGTACCTGATATTATTTCGTATTCTTGGGGCGTCATTAGTTAACATTATGTTCATTCCTATATCTAAATAATAATGTAGATATCTAAATAATAATTAAATTACTTATTTATTATATTATTATAATAATTATTATCGTTTAATTTTATTTAAGATTTTAGACACATTTTAAAGTACATGAGTGAATAAATCAACAGCTTGTGTGTGTGATATCGGGACACAATTACTTCTTAAACAACACAAGTCACAAAAATTTTTTTTTACAAAGGAGTTGCAAAATTTAAACAAATTAGCAGAGTGGGGCAATTTATTTGTGACACTCTGTACACAGTTAATTATTAAACAACAGCACAATAGCAGAAAATAGCAAAATAGCAAAATAAGCAAAATTAGCAAAATTAGCAGAATTAGCAGAGTGGCGCAATTTATAACATCTTCTCTTGTGTTATAACTTAGGGAACCCGCAATAATATTGGTTCTGCCAATTACTCAGGCTGCCTTAGTTGTGACGAGCTGAAAATTAATCAGAACAACAAACAATAAATATAAAAGGATTCAGGGGAGGGGAAACTGTTGATTTATGCACTCAGTATAGTCGGTACTCCTGATGACATCTCTTTATTACATATTGTATTATTTGCTCTACTTAAAATTCTCGACACATATGCTTCAATAGCTTACAGTTTACATGATGATTATATTTTATTCTCTTTCAAGGCCCCTCAAAGTAAGATGTACATCAAATTTAATCAAGTCCCCGGATCCGGGATTTACTCTAATACGTTAAGAATGGTTACCTCGCTATATAAAGCTTTAAAATTTTGCCATTTGAAGAATGGTCTTTATTAATCTTTTAAACAATAAGGCTTTACAGTTTAGAGCTATAACTCTTTTACTAGGAATAAGTATACAAGTTATAAGTATACACTTACTGTCAGTACTTAAAATGTCTCAACGTGGTTAAATTAATTGTCTTTTGTTGAATATAATATTTAGTATTTCATAAGCACTGAAGGCTTGCCTCCGTGTCACCTTTTTGGATGTCCTCCAGCTCTGCGTTATTCCAGTCGTAGGTCGTCGGTTGCAGCATGTTTGAAGTAGGTCAGGTATCTCTCATTATCTTCGTATCCGGGAATGGTGTAGTCCTGAAGTCTTTTAGATCATGGTGGCTCCTGGTTCTCTGCTCTTGGCTAACTGATAGTAATAGCTCGTTGATCTGAATGATTAACACAAAGTTTCATTCACCTGTATCCACTTCACATGATTGTCTGATTGTAGCACTTCACTTCATGGTATTACCACAGTTTTAATTACATAAGTTTTATATTTTAAGATTTTTGAAGAGATGTCACCGGCGCTAAATTTTAGTTATTCATTCTCACTAGTTTACACCATATTTATATGAGTCGCGGTTCAACTACATTAACGCAACACATTGTTTAATAGTATAAAGAATGCCTCTGTGTCTTAACTGACGGATTAATTACATTTTGTAATAAACTATTTTTAACGTTGCACATATCGGCAGTACACAGCTTACTGCCTGACCGCTGCATTCCAAGTGGGCGAAAATAGTTAGGGGAGAGAGTAGTAATCTCGCGAGAGTTCAATTCAACATAAAAGTAGTTCCAAGTTTCTTTTTTATTTAAAGGACCAAAATTAGATTAAATAATTAAGTAGAGAGATTCTTAGTTACAATTGCTATCAAGGTATATTATAGTGATCTAGTTTAATTATTTAAATAATTATCAATTTACAATTATTTTTAGTTAGTTAAGTGGTCGGAAAACAAGTTGGTTCTGGTTGGCGCCTGTTTATGCAGGATTAATTAACAAGCTTTACCCTTTCTGTACAATCGTATTCCTTTTAATATATTATTAGACTTTTTATTTAAATATTATTATTATTTAATGATTACAATACGCTTTAGGTTAAAATGTGAGATTTTATTAAACACTTAAAATTTATCAACCTATACATTATCAACTAACACATTTTTTTTTTTTTTTTTATTTAATGAAATCGTCACAATTACAGCATTAAACAGATGTTATTAACTAATTGTTAACAGAAATTTAATTAAGAAAAATTTGTGTTAGTGGTTATAATCACGAACAGAATTGACACTGTTGCATACCACTACAGACAAATTATTCCGATAGCGCTTTCAAGCTTCACAGCTCATCATGAAATCGGAAAATCAGCTGATTTTCGATATCACGATCTGCTGTAAAGCTTGAAAGCGCTAATCAGAATAATTTTTCTGTAATGGTGTACAGCAGTGTTAATTCTATTTGTAATTGTTAACAGAAAGAATTATAAGTATCCAATGTTACATTTATTTACACTGAACCTAACTTTTTATCTATTTACTGCCATAAATCTTCTTCAACATTTGTTTATATACGAGTCTCAGCTTCTAACAAACCATGGCCGGCTCTCGTAGAAGGCCGGAATATTAAACGTGGCAACGTTGCGTCTGAGTCCTATAAGCATAGTGTAATAAAATAGCTAAAGTGAACCTGTTATATTTTTATTTAATTTCATAGCATTACTAAAATCATAAGTAGGCCCATTTATAGCTAAATCTATATTATAGATCTGTGCGCACTGAGTACTATACGTTTAGGTTGAAGAAATTAGTGAACTAGTGTTAGGCCTATTGAATTGATTTTGTTCGAGTTATTGAATTCGCATAATATGGGTGAGTTAACTAGTATATTTCTTAAAAAAATATAACAGTATTTTTCATTATAAAATTTTAATTTGCAAAAAGATGCAGAATTATAAAACTGTTGTTAAGCGGGAATTAAAAAAATGACGCGATTTGATTATTGAAATACATAAATTAAGAGATTGTCTAGTTGGCCTCAAATATCAGCTGGTTCCAGTGTTGCCACGTTTAATATTCCGGCATTCGACTAGAGCCGGCCATGAACAAGCACTATGTAGACGCTGTTGCCTTGCCACTTTGTCGCTCTCCCGTCACCCTGACACAGATTGTGAGAGATCGATTCGACTGCCGGAGGTGACTGTCATCCTCTGCTTCTATTGATTTATGTTTTATGTAATCAACGAGTAAGGAGAGATGAATAACTTACACATGTCACTGTCATACGTGTACGGTATCGTAATTTCTCTCGCTGACAGCTTACAATCAGTTACCGTGTCTTCCTCTCGCAACTAAAGTGAAAATCAATTTCCAGGCAACAACAACAACAACACTCAGTGCTGTAGCAAAGTTTAAACATGTCAGTAAGTCAACTCACCCAACACATCAAACGTAACGTGCTTAAATTAATACTCAACCACATAATAAATTGATCATCAACATCATCATCGCCTTTACAATACGGCATGGGAAAGGTACTGCCTGTTCCGCCTTCAAAGATCTTCCAGCTGTCTCTTACTGGGTCTGCCCACACACCTGCGTCCTATAGGTTTGTATTTCCAAACTTGTTTGGCCAGTCAGGAATCTGTCATTCTTTCTAAGTGTTCTTTCCACCGTTGTTTGTAATCTTTAAATTTTTCATTCAAGTTAAAAACTTGTAACTCTTCTCTTATGACGTCATTCTTTAAACGATCAAGTTTAGAAGACTTTTTAACTCATTTTAACAGTTTTCAACTTCATTAAACTCGTCTTCAGAACGCCATTTCCGAGGCCTGTATTTTATTGTCTTGTTTGTTGTTTCCTACCCAAAATGCACACCTGTAGGACAGTACAGGGACTGCCACAATTTTTGCCTTCTTTAACCATATTACATCTCGAATATGATACAATTTCACCATCATCATTATCATCTGCAAGGATTAAACCAAGGATGATTTGTTCCGGTCTCAAACAGGCAAGGTCTAGAGCTGAACACACCAGCGCTTCCTCAAAAGTCCCACACCTCGCCATCTCTTTGGCTTACAGTTCCATAGTTGTTTGGAGATGCGGCAGTCATCCATTCGGCAAAGATGTTCCCACCAATTTAGCCGTTACCTGGCAATCCTATCGAGTATACTCGTAATATTCAGTTCCTGCCGTATATCTGTGTTTTTTCTATGATCATGGAGGTACACCCTGCCACGTGCCTGAGAAATCTTGTTTGGATGAGATCGGTCTGGCTTTTCGTTAAAGTTCAATACTCAGACCCATAAAGAAGTATGGGAAGAATCTTCACCTTGTAGAATTTTAGGCGTGTTCCTTTACTTGCTGACTTAAGAGTTACTTTACTTGCCTTCTATATTGCATTGTCCAAATCTATCTTCTTCGACCGAAGAAATATCTTCTTCGGAGCGTGCCATACAGTTCCAGATGTTCTCCTCTTGAAGCATCGCTTCAACGATGTTATCCGGGGAGATTTTCTCCCAAATATCATGTTGCAACGATCTTCTATGTTCCTCCGCAGACGAATAACGTGTGGCTGACGTTGTCCGCAGCTCTCGGGCAGTACAGGCACTCTGGTGACTCGGCGTTTTTAACTTTCTTCAGGTAAGATCGAAATTTTAAAATTCCCATCACCTTGTAGAATTCTAGGCCTGTTTCTTTACTTTGCTTACCTAAGAGTTCACCTGATAAAATTTAATGACAAAACATAAACTAAATTTTATTGAATTTTTTTGGTTACTCGTTAACACATTATTATGTTCATATGTCCTTAATACAAATATTGTTACGACGGTCTAACTGATCGTCGTATGACACAGTGGAAAACAAAATACAAGACACCAATGGAATCACTAATTACCAGCTTTAATTAATCACAATTTAAAATTTGTAATCAACTCGCACAATAATTCCAGTTAGATTTGTCCACACGCATTAATAATGCCAAATAATAGAGCTGAACACAATTTATACTACAATAACACTTCACACAATACTTCGACAAACACTCAATCCGCGCTAAGAAAATCGCTCACGTAACTGACTGAACTCAACCAGATGCTCTTGCTTTTATAGGTCGCGCTGATGTCCAATATTGCTTTCCCTCCTTACTGCACACTGGCCTAATGCGTATCTCGAGTTTTCTTGAACACACTAGAACCTACTTGTGGATGGCCTTGACTGACGCTGCACCGGCCAGAGTCTGGGGGGGGTGGAAGGACGTGCTCTGTTGTTCGAGTGTGTTCTCGTTACAATATCTTTATGAAAATAATACTCATAGTGTTCAGAGAAACAAGTAGTTAACCAGATTAGTGAACTGACATTGAACATTTTTATTATGCAGAAACATTACTCTTAGAAGTTGTTCAGAGCTACAAAGTAGTCATTAATGTAACAGTGCCCTTGGGCTTAAAGAACGTCTTAACACGCGCTCCAGTTTCAATTAGTCCGCGAGTAATGTTTTTTACCCCGCGCGCATATTAATTACCACATCAAAGTGAGCACAGTTGTGTAAATTACGCTGAGTACAGTCTGCTTTATGTTGAAATACTCTACAGCAGAGAGATTATGTTATTAACTATAGAGTGTTCTGTTGGTCTATTTTTTATGCAGAGATACAAACACATCTGTTTTAAATTTATGCGCGTATGTGTAGGTGTAATATCTTTTAACACATTGAGCCCTATGGACGTACCTAGTGCGTCCAAGTCAAACAAGGGGCGGAATGCTAAGGACGTACCAGGTACATCCGCGAATTTAACGTAGTTTAAACTAAATAAGACAGTTCCTATACGTCCACACGAGCTAAGGTTTCCACGAAATGGAATATTTTAGTTCTCTACCTAAACTGTAGAGGTCAGCATGCACTGGAACAAACACGGCGAAAAATATTTCTCTTTGTGCTATGTACACGTATTTGATGACGGAAGCCATTTTTGTTGTTTACCTACAGCTTGTGCGTGACATAGTAATTTTGTGTTATATTTTTGTTTATTAAAAATGTATTCCAGGAATCAATTTATACAGAACAAGAAATTATCTATTTCACCAACATAAAAGAAGTCACATCCAAGGAACCTGAATAAATGCAATTACTCAATTAGTTGATGATTCAGTACTATTTTCCACCTTACAGGAAAACAACCTTTAAAAGCTATGGACTTAGTCACGCTTATAGGCCTACTATACGTCTGTCTCAAGCAATAAAAAAAAACAAACAAACCAAAATTTTTATACACAAATTGACGGTAGTAATTAATTACAGAAATAAAAAAATCCATCAAAATTTAATTTATTGCGCTTTGGCTATTAAAATATGTTAAATATTTAGAATTAATATTAGGCAATTACCTGTATTAACTTCCGTCTTGTGACTTATTTGGTTTTTTTCTTAAAACGACGCGTTTCGATAATAAATTCTCATCATCAGGTTCAAATTCAATAAAAACATCAAATTCACCCAAAAGGGGTCGTCAACTAGTTAAAATACACAAACACGAAAACACCACACATAATTCAACACCGACACAGTCACGGCACAGTCCACAGTGTCGGCACGGTGTGTCGGTGTTGAATTATGTGTGGTGTTTTTGTGTTTGTGTATTTTAACTAGTTGACGACCCCTTTTGGGTGAATTTGATGTTTTTATAGAATTTGAACCTGATGATGAGAATTTATTCTCGAAACGCGTCGTTTTAAGAAAAAAAACCAAATAAGTCACAAGACGGAAGTTAATACAGGTAATTGCCTAATATCAATTCTAAATATTTAGTAACGTGACTTGGAGACAATTAAAACAAAATGAAAATATGTTAGCTGATCTATTAAGACCGCATGGCACTGTCATCACTTTATACAATTTTAAAAGAGCATCTCTTCTAAGTTTTCCATTCAGTATTCTTACTGTTCCACACATGTGATTGAACTTATCTAATTTTTTGTCCACATCTATTTCACCAACATAAAGAGAAGTCACATCCAAGGAACCTGAACAAATGCAATTACTCAGTTAGTTGATGATGATTCAATACTACTTTCCACCTTACAGGAAAACAACCTTTAAAAGCTATGGACTTAGTCTTGATAAGAGAAATTTCTAGACCATACCTCCTGATTATCTGCTGCAATTCATACAGAGCCCACTTCAGGCTATTTTCATTGTCTGCTATTATGACCTGATCGTCAACAGACGTCAGAGTTTTGACGGAATTATGTTCTCTGAAACTGTCAGTGAATATCAGTATTTTCTAGCCTCTGCTTCCACCCTCTAACAGCACCGTTCAAATATCAATTAAAAAGTTTGGGTAAAATGCTATACCCATATATGACCTCTTTGTTTACAAAATTATGTTTTATAAATAAAGGTATCTATTAGCGGAAATGAATTGATTATTATTTACATTCGGCTACGCGACTTTCCGCCTACATGTTGTATACACACATACTAACTATAATAAATAGTAGATTATAATAAATAAATCACCTTGTATCCGTCGTGTGACTTCGTTGTACGTCGATTAAAATGACGCGTTTCGGAACATATGCTCCATCATCTTCTTGGTATCCAAGTCACGTAAGAATAGTAGATTATAATAAATAAATCACCTTGTATCCGTCGTGTGACTTCGTTGTACGTCGACTAAAATGACGCGTTTCGGAACATATGCTCCATCATCTTCTTGGTATCCAAGTCACGTAGGAATAGTAGATTACAATAAATAAATCACCTTGTATCCGTCGTGTGACTTCGTTGTACGTCGATTAAAATGACGCGTTTCGGAACATATACTCCATCATCTAAATAGGCATTAGGCATTATAATAAATACTTTTCTTTGTTAAATTAAAGTATGTCTATTAAATTATGTCGCCTTTTGACCAGTTTTGGATGCCCTCATAACAACACTGATAAGTAATTACATTTGCTTACGTAATTAAATAGTTACCATACAAAGATACAAAAAGAAATGATATACAACAGTGTGTTGTAACCTTGAAATTTCACGACAGGTGTTGAATAGTTTAAGCAGAACGGAACGAAAACCAAACAGATAAAGACACACGACTGCTGTACACAGATCGATAAGCAGATGCGTTGGAGAAGCGGAGAGCACAGTATCAGACAACGCGGCACGTACGCACACGCCGGGTCAGGGACGTTCTGAAACGTAAACGAAGAACGGAAAACGCGAAGTCAAGGGTAAAGAGAACTCATTGTGTTGTTGTCACGTTTCCGCTACATATTGAACTGAACACGTGCTGAATATGCTAACGAAATTAATAAATAATACTATACGTGTGGAATCCTTATGTACAGACAAAAAGAAACGCGCACGAACGCGCATGCGCAAGCGTCTCCGCAACATACGAACTCACTGAAATTACGCACCAACAATGCTATTGCACATTGTTTGGGGTTTGCAAGCAACGGCTTATTTAGAAAAGGGAGTAAGTCGATGCTACAGAAATAAGTGCATTTAAAATTCTATAAAACTGAAACTGGCGATTCTCGTACTTTTATAGTTATTTAATATTGTTACTATTAAATACTGTCTCACGGATCGTCGTATGGTACAGTGGAAACAAAATACAGACACCGATGAAGTAATTAATTACCAGCTATAATTAGTCACAAATAACAATTTGTAATCAACAAGGTATTCTCATGCAATTAGTTCAAGTTAAATTTGACCACACGCACTAATAATGTCAACTGTTAAGAGTTTCACGTTAATTATAACACAACAATCACTTTCCACCTAACCTTCAACAATCACTTGATTGTTGAAGGTACTCTACAATATCGCCAGGTGTAACCGAAGTCTAAGCCGGCCGCTGTTGCTTCTATAGGCCCTGCAGATGTTCCAGAATTATTTACCATTATGTTGACGGTGTGTCAACATAATTTTCGTAGCTAACAAGCACTCGAACGGTCTGAAAGGTACTTGACTGCGCAGCTTTGACACAGACACAGCACCTGCTCAACTAATCGAGAAACTTGTAGAACTTTCACGTAACTGCACCTGTCGACGTATCGAAAGCTTTACGTAATTCCGTACCAATACTAACCGTTCTGATATAACCTACTGACTATTTTAATTGCCCTGTGTATGATTTTCTTATTTTTCTTTAATTTCGTTTATTACCAAAGTTCTAACGTAGCATATTCACCTAATGAGCTTTACATACAACCATCGATTTAGACTAAAGGAGCACCTACTTTCAGAACAATTTCTTTTAGTGTATCCGATACAAAATTATGATTGTTAATATACCAAACGTGTCAAATAAAAATTACTATAAATACACAAAAACACAGTTTAATAAAAATATACATAAAACCTAAACTAAGGGAATAATTCATATTTTACGACCGTGTGCGAAAAAAACGGTACATTTTATTAGTCATAGTAGAGGTTATTTACACACATTCATTGAAATATAATTGTTATGCAGGATTCAGTACATCAGAGGCAAGGACTAGAATTATGCTTTCCCCAAAATTTGCATGGTGAATTTATAACTAGAAATGTATGTATATGCAAGCATAACTGTAAATTATAGTGAATAATTAATCAAATGCGTGTCTCCAAATATATTGTTTTTGCGATTCACAAGCTCGCGGCCAATCTGTCACGGTCAGCTGGATTTATTGCTGTCATTTTTCTTTTCACTATGTTGGCGTACTGTAATGTATTACTGTTTTATTACCATCATTTGCAACCTAAAAGTGAAATTTTAATCTACAGCTTAATAGAATGTGTTTACCAGTTTTTTTTAGTTTTTGATGTTTCTAAATTAATCATGTACGCAACAATTAGAATAGAAAAACTTGATTCTGTTTTCTTAAACTACATCTATTTTTTTTTTAATATTTAGGTGTTAGATATTGTTTAGCAAGAAAATTTTATTTCACAATAATAAAAAGAAGGTGTTGTTTTATATCAATTTTCTTTTTTCTTTTCTTGCGAGGGATGGTGGTACAATTTGCTCTACAAATGTCTGGAAAGACAACTGTCTATGGATTTGAGTATTTTACCCGACCCACTAAAGAAACACCTTATTCTCTGTTCTAGGACACTAACTTGGAACAGTTAGACACACTGTTAGACTTCGGGCTAGACCTATTGTTCTTCAGCCCTAGGGCTCACATCTGACTTGTTGGCATTCTATGTTGTATTGGCATATCCTATATCTCCTCTGCCAAGCGTCTACACAGTTCCAGGTGTCCTAACCTAGAAGGACTGCTTCAATGATATTATCCGAGAAGATCTGCTGTTTAATATTATCTTACAACGATCTTCTATGTTGCTCCCATCTGTCGCAGGCGAAGAATGTGTGGCTGGCATCGTCCGCAGCTCCCGGGTAGTACAGGTACATTGGTGACTCGGTTTTTCACCTTTCTTCAAGTAAGATCGAAAATACCCATCTCCAGTCAGAAATAGGCAATCCCGCCACGCTTCTTCTCCGCCCACGGCTGCGCCTGTTTGATGAGCCTTCTTGTCCAATTACCTCGGTCTTCTTACTCCAAGCTCTCTACCAGCTCTCCGTTATCTGGCTTTGGGATTCTGAGTTTTCAGCTTCACCACCTAGTACCTCCTTCTTCCTCTAAAAGACGATCTTACGTACCTCGGCGAGAAGCTCAATCGGCATCATTAGATATCAATTTTACACACCGTGTAAAAAAATAAAAATAAAATGTAAGTAAATGTAATTCGACTACTGACATGATGAATACCGAACAACATTGATTTAAAACCATTTGTTTTGTCTTACCAGAATTTCATTATCAGAATTTACATTTAAGAAATTCTGAACTCAATGCAATGATACAACACCAAAACCATGTACTTAAAAGAAATACTACCTGATTTCATAAGCGTTGTAAATACATTTCCGTGCATAAAAAATAAAGTGCCAATAAAAATAAAAATTAAATTATTAAAAACCATTGGCGCGACAAGCTTTTACATTATTACCAAAATTTATGTATGTTGTTAGTCATATTATAAACAAATAGTAATTTTAACAGATGGTGAATCTGTTAAGACAGTAGAAAAATGTAAGATGCAGGTAAATATACTAAAACAAAATAAGAATATATGAAGAATATATAAGAAAATTTTGTTTGAAAGTTTTAAATAATTCAATTCAATAATCTGACTTAAGCACAGAAAGTGGAAATTTCAGTAGTATGCTAACAAACATACTATAATGAAATAGACAAATAATTTCCTCGAGTATACTGTTATGACGGCATCACGGATCGTCCCGTCGTGTGGTACAGTGGAAACAAAATACAGACACCGATGAAGTCACTAATTACCAGCTTTAGTAACAATGTGAAATCAACAAGGTACTCCCATACAATAATTTAAACAAAATTGGTCCGCAGGCAATAATAATGTCAACTATTAAGAGTTTTGCACTAATAATGACACAATAATCATTTTCCGTAACAACCACTTGATCCACACTGAACAAATCGTCCACTGTAACTAACTAAGCCAGCCGCTGTTGTTTACATATATAGCCTGCAGATGTTCGAGAATAATGTTTCATTCTTTTAGCGGCGTGTCAGCATAATTTGAGTAGTTGACAGGCACTCAAACTATCTAGGGCGTACTTGACTGTGCAGCCTTGACAAAGGCTGCTCGGCTGGCCGAGAAACGTTAGAACGACACTGTCAAGTCAACTGTTTGAGAGCGTTCCGCAATTGTCGTAAGAATAATTTGTACTAAGCCGGAAACTGTGTAATTTACGGAAATTTACGGAAAATGTTTGTGTGTTTACGAGGAAAAGTTACGGAAGCGAGATGAATGTCATGTGAAAAATGTGCAAGATTAAACTATTAAACTGAAATAGTAGAAGCCAATTAGAAGAATATTATCTTTTTTTAAACTAAGTATACATGGTAATAATGATACTAACAACCAAAACTCCAAAAAAGATTAAGAAATACTGCATGCTGAAATGCACTTTCTTCGAAATACTTTAAATTATATATTGCAAGATAGAATAAGAAATGAGAATTTCACAGCAGAACTCGAAGTAAAGGATATAAATGAACTTATTTCAATCTACGAAAGACAATGGTGGGATCATCTGCAAAGGATGACAGAGAATCGATTACCGAAAGCGGCACTGAACTATAAAGCCACTGGTAAAACAGACGTGGGTTGTCCGAGGATGAGATGGGTGCCTGAACAGGTTTATATAACCTAATTCTTGAAGAGAAGAAGAAGAAGTAGTAGAAGAAGAAGAAGAAGAGAGAAAACTCTTTATTTTAGTAAATCGTGAAAAAGGAGAATTCAGAGAACCGATGAATGTTTCATGATTAAAATATTTATTGACAATACTAACACTTTAAATGTTGCTGTTTTGATGTATTTAATTTAGATTCGATTAATTCAGTCTGTGTTGTTCAATTAACTCTGACGGGGATACTAGAGCGTCTCTGGCAGAGAGCTGTGTAAACACTAAGAGAAGAGCATTGTACTTTACAACTCTGTACAGAGAAACACTCTCGCCAAACGTTTCCGTAATCGAACGATCAACTTCAATAATATCAGAATTTACAGCTCTGCTACAGTTAACAGCCTTTCAGACTCTGGCTTCCTCGCCGTATCTGCTAAACAGCCTCATTTGTAGTTCAATGTTCCTTAGTTTGTCTAAAACCCATGACTCCGTAATGCAGTTGGTTGCCCTCATTTTATTTTTATCATTACATTGTTTGTGGGCTCTTTCCCTTAACCGGCTCCCACATGCTGTCCTATCCAGCTAAACTACGTTGTTTTTGGCAGTCTTAGTCTACCAAAACTGCGGTCGTTGTTTTGATGTGTACTGTAGTACCTTCTTTAACGTGATATTTGGTGACTGCCAGTGTACACAGGATCTAGCATTTATTATATTTTTATTGGATTCTTTTATTTTACTGCCGAGATTATACATGCCGTCAATTGAATTTTGGTTCCTCAATACTTATAGATTTTTAAGTTATACTCTAAATACAGGTCTAACTTAATTTAAAACTTATTAGCTATAAATTACCAATTTGAGGACTGCAAAAGATGGACTGGAAGTAGACAGAATATATTTATAGGCAACGCCTTGATCAATAAGCACAAAGAAATTGCTAAGTTTGAGGCCATGAGCTATTTAGGACAATTTTTGTTCTCAAAGCCTTGACGACAACGTTTTAGAGGGTCTGTGGACCACTAAAAAAATAAATATATCAACTAGAAAAATTCGAAAAATGTCCGAAAGACTTTAACTAGTCAAACGGTAGTCCTTTCGGACTCCAAACATTTGCAAAAATGGTTACCTTTTGACAAAGATGTGCTTGACAAACACAAACTTATTCTTTGAGCATTAAGCTCTGTTTATTTTTGCTTGTCTCTGTTTCGGCTTCAATTCGCCTCTTCAGCTAAGTAAGTTGTGATAGCAGTTTTCACTGCCGTCCACTACCTTAGGACAGATTGTGGAGAAGGTAAAATTTCTCTTTTGAAAATTACCAAACTGTGTAATGATATTTATGTTAAGTTAGGTAAGTTCTAGTCGATGTGTAGGACGATCAACTGTATTTTTATGGATAAGTTACGCTGAGGTACAAAATTGAAGTTTTACAAAATTTTAGCGGTCCCTTTATGATCTTGTGGTTGGTGAGTTATAGACGACAACCAAGAAACAAGACAATAAAATACTTTTTCTTTCTCGCAAATATAGGAGTGTGTATGTTGTAGTTTGTTCTACATTTGTGTACCATTTTGTTCAATCAAAAAAATTAATTGAAAAATTGTATATAAAAACAATTTAAACCACCCAAATATATGCGGTAAAGGGCACGAAAATCGAACGTCTCTCGAACATAACTCTTAATCTTTAACCAGAATACAGATGACGTTCCTGTTGAGTCGATTCTCTACTATGGACCGTGTGTCATAACCTTGTATGATAAAAGCGTTCGCCGTCCGTTTATGGTTACGTAGATAGGGCAGTAAAACATTGGTGTAAGACTCCGTTCAATACCACCCAGCAGACTACTTTGCGAGATTACCAATCCGTCATACATGATATGCTTCTTTATCGCACCTGATAGGTAGGCCATGCCTCATCTGAGCAATGTTAGCAAGCCGAAAACGATAAACAAATATTATTGCACACAATTTTTTGCAAATTCATTTCATTTTTGCCTTTCAGAAATAGTACCACACAGTAATGTTTACCACACAGTAATGTTTACCTTTTTGTTTGGCCTTTCTTCTTTTCTGTCTGCAATTCCTCGTCAAGGTCTGCAAATTTATTTTTATTTTTTTTATAAACTTAATTTTTACTGTGACCGAAATTTTATGAATTATATTTTTGAAGTCTTCTTCCGGTGAGGAACGCGTAAAAATTGTCTTGTATGACAAGGTTTCACTCATATTACAATGAGTGTCCGTGGGTCTATGTGACGATGAGATTGGTAAGCGAAATCAGTTATATAGTGTAGAAGTGGCGGTGGGTGGTCCGTTGTGGTGGTGGTGGTGGTGGTAAGTGGACCCTGTCCTGTAGACGTTACGCTGTGTGCATTATTTGTGCAGTCAGTCAACTCGCGTACAGTCAAACCAGAAAGTAAAGGGTACCAAGTCGTGCTGAGCGTGACTGTTTCTCTGTTGATGTTATCCTCGTGTTTATTAATTTCTGTTGCTTCTGAGACCATTCTGCCATAGTACCTATTACACGATCTTATAACAGATGCGTCTTGGAAGTTTACCATAGATTAGTTATGGCTGAAGCTCATCAATTACCAAATTTTTAACTGCTAATAACCGTACTGAAGAACTTACCGGTGCGGTCCATACCAAAAGAAAATTTCAAAAATATAATGGACACGGCCGCGGAAGCCTACGTGAGGACATTTTATGAAGTACGTTTACAACGCAGGCTACATATTGCTGGCTGCACCCTATACTCATATAATCACTTTTCCTAAAATTAGTTACATCGTTACCAAGTTCAGTTAAAACGGCTTGTTGTAAGATATTAACAGGGCTATTAGGCCATGGCCCAGTACTCAATTTTCTCGACGTTTTGGCCGCACCAACGGCCACCATCTCCAGTGGAGCGGGGACAAGTTAGTACAGACCGCTGGAGAAGAAACTGATATTGTTCCCAGAGCGACTTAATAGTATGCATTGTTGCCTTTGCTAAGATATTAAAATTATATATGTCATTACGTAACCCACAACTAAATCAGTATTAAACGTAATTCTCAAGGAATATATTCCTGAGCAGGGACAAGTCAAAAGGAGTTTGAGTAACCGAGGTAGTGAATTTCAAAATAAATTGTTGTGTAATACTGAAATAAAAACATAACACGTTAAAGATGTCTTACAACTATAATGACTCCGGCCTTTAGAGTTTGTGCGTTCACATATTGAGACAACTTGCTCTAATTCGTCATCACCATCATCTGCAAGGTTTAAACCAATGATAGTTTGTTCCAGTCTCAAACAGGCAAAGTCTAGAGCTGGTCACTCCAGCGCTTCCTCAGTCGTGCCACATCTCTCCATCCCCTTATTCTTACCAGTATGTTTGGGGATGCGGCAGCTTCTATTCGGCAAAGATGTTCCCACCAATTCAGCCGATACTGGGCAGTCCTATCGAGTATAACTCATAATATTCAGTTCCTGCTGTATATCTGTGTTTGTTCTACGATCATGGAGAGTATACCCTGCCACGTGCCTGACAAATCTCATTTCAGCCGCTTGGATGCGAATGGCTTGGCCTTTCGTTAAGGTTCGATTCTCAGACCCATAGAGAAGTGTGGGAAGCCCCATCACTTGACTAAATTGTCTCAAATAAGGACGTGTAGTCTTGCTATACCTGTATATTGAAGTTTATCTGTCTCCATGTCTTGAGAGGTATTTTTAAAAACAAATTAATTAGTATTTAATAGAGTTTAATATGGTTTAATATGTAATAGAGTTTACACGTAATTTAAGTAGCACTTAGCAACTGTGGAGCCATGACTGACTTATCGGAAAATCTACCTAATGTTTCCAGAATATTACTGCCATGTTTTGGGAGGATCGTGTAGGCGTATGTTTGCCGTAGCAGATTTAGCGTTACCCAGGGTGCACCAACTAGGCGGTACTGCTACTTTGCAGATGCAAAAAGTGAGAGTCACTTCTTGCCTCTGCAATCATGTTCCAACTGTACCTCAAGCCAACCTTCATCGCTATGCTCAGCGGTAATATTCTTTACTTTACTTTACTTTATCCAATCCCCGCTCTCGGCAGTTCAGCCATTCGGCGGCGAGTCTCCCAGTACAGACAGGACAAAGTTCGCGGCTGCAGGTTCGCCAGTTCAGGACAGACAGGTACAGTTGGAACAGTTCACAACACAAATTTCACGAACCCTCAAGAGATCGACCGCGGTTGCGGAGTTCAGACTATGCACTGGCCACGACTACCTCCAAGCCCATTTACACCGATTCGGCCTGGTGAATTCCAACATCTGCCCGCTGTGCAATGGAGGAATGATGGATAGACAACACCTACCTGTCTGTCCTGAACTGGCGAACCTGCAGCCGCGAACTTTGTCCTGTCTGTACTGGGAGGGTCGCCGCCGAATAGCTGAACTGCCGAGAGCGGGGATTGGATAAAGTAAAGTAAAGTAAAGAATATTACCGCTGAGCATAGCGATGAAGGTTGGCTTGAGGTATAGTTGGAACACGATTAACATGCATTGACGGTAATGTTATTAAGTCTTGTACAACAGTCTCGGTAAAAGCAATTACCGAGTTATTACACCGTTTGGAAGTAAACACGCAGTAGGGCCGGTCGCACATCTTCCACACGCAAATATGATTTTCTCCCTAATCAACTGCTTAGCTTGTTAATAACCACTACGTCTTCTTCCTCGTCAACCACTTCACTTCTTGTCAGACTCGGGAAGGTAAACTCCTTAACCCCTTTGTCAATCCGCCAGACTCTACGATTACCTATTTTCTTCTACGCGTGATATCGATCTCCGAACAGATTAATTCCTTGGAAACAAACTGGGCCTAATCTTCGCGTTATTGGGCCGTAGTCCACTCCTGTTGTTACTAAGAAACGTTTCGGCCTCTCCTACTGACGATGGCCGTGTGAGTTAGCTAGTTGTTTGTATACAGTTTCAGGGCAAGTATTTATTGTTTGAATATTTCTTGAATGCAAACTCACGTACATCGTGCACACAACTACTCACCTGGCATGTTACGGGAAGGTAAAGTATTATTACAAGCGATGATTCTTTTGCCAAAATAATAGTAAAACGTCACATAACTTATATTCTGCAAGGATTTGATCTCGAGTTACTTGTACGTAAATATTTCGACAACGTTTCTGGAAAAGACCCAAAAGCATATAATCTGAATCACTGTAGATTCCTGTAGAATACTTGAATATAATTAAAAATATCGGTATGGAGAACCATACATGACTTCCATGTTCTAAGATTTATATTTAAAAGCTTATTCGAAATGAAATATTTCCATAGAAACTACTTCTTTCTATTGCTTCAGCCTTAACCACAGTACTTTGGTCACTAACGTATACCACCTCACATTTCGCACTCGATTTTCACTGATGATGGAAGTCGATGGCACTGCCAAAACGTCTGGTTTTGCAGAAAACATTGGACTACGGCTAAACAGCCCGGGAAGGAATTTTAACAAAAACTACTTCTTTGTTGCCGATAACGTAGTACACATAAAATTTTCGCCCCTCCCTCTTCAACTATAATTTTCATTAATAGAAAATTACTCCCACCCCGTTCAACTAGCCTCTTCATTTATAGATATTTCATCTACGTTTCTGCAGTGGATTATTATGAGCTTCTTATCAGGACACTTTGTTTATCAAAATTATGTATTTTACTCTTGTTAAAACATAAAACGTTGCAGGTAAAATACCCCTTTATCTTCACCGATCTTCACCAAAATCAATAGGCCTTCAGTCCTCTACAATTCTGGGATGCATGCAAAAAAATATTTGATTCTGTTTGAATGTGCGGCAGTTATCTTTCGTCATGTAAACATTTCCCTTGGTTCAACATAAAATGTTGCAGGTAAACTACCCCTTTCCCTTAACCGATCTTCAACAAAATCAACAGACCTTGAGTTCTCTTTAGTACAAAAAGGTATGCAAAAACGTAGTTCATTCTGTTCGAATTTACGGCAGTTATCGTTCGTCATATAAAAAAATTACCCTTGTTAAAACATAAAATGTTGCAGGTAAGCTACCCCTTCCCCTTAACCGATCTTCAACAAAATCAAGACACCTTGAGTTCTCTTTAATTCATAAAGGTATGCAAAAACGTAGTCGATTATATTTGAATTTGCGGCAGTTATCGTTCGTCATATAAAAAATTACCCTTGTTAAAACATAAAATGTTGCAGGTAAACTACCCCTTTCCCTTAACCGATCTTCACCAACACCAACAGGACTTCAGAACTTTACAATTCAGGGCTGTATGAAAAACATTATTTGATTCTGTTTGAATTTGCGGCTATTATCGTTTCCCATAGAAAATTATCGGTATGGAGAACCATACATGACTTCCATATTCTAAGATTTATATTTAAAATCATTTTCAGCCAAACAGCCAGGGAAGGAATCTTAACAAAAAAATACTTCTTTGTTGCCAATAACGTAGTACACATATAAAAAAAAATTATCCCCTCCCCCTTCAACTATAATTTTGATTTATAGAAAATTACCCCCAGCCCGTTCAACTAGCCTCTTCATTTATAGATATTTCATCTACGTTTATACAGTGGATTATTAAGATCTTATCAGGATACTTTATCAAAATGAAGTACTTTACTCATGTTACAACAAAAAATGTTTCAGGTAAACTGCCCTTTCCCCGTAACCGATCTTCACCAAAATCAACAGACATTGAGTTCTCTATAGCTCAGGCACATATGTAAAAAATTATTTGATTCTGTTTGAATTTACGGCAGTTATGGTTCGTCATATAAAAAATTACCCATGTTAAAACATAAAACATGAGATTTATAAAACATATCTAAGATTTATATTTAAAATCATTTTTGAAATAAAATATTTTCATAGAACCTACTAACGCTGGGGAAATCTGAGGAGCCAATCAGAGTTGGGCCTACCTGTCACTCTGCTGAATTTGGTGGAAAGCCCTGTCACTGTCGTCAAGTCCCCACCTCAATGAAGAACCCATTGTTTTATAAAAATATATTTAAATTTTGAAAACTGAAAATACTTTTCTTGTAAATATTTATATTTTATAATCAAAATGACTTTATTTTTGTTACCTGTCAACAAAATTATTTTATTTTCAACAATTACCATTGTTTCAAAAAGTTTAAATAAATTTTCAAGTACTTTACTCTTGTTAAAACGTAAAAGGTTGCAGGTAAACTACCCCTTCCCCTCAACCGATCTTCACCAAAATCGAAAGTCCTTGAGACCTCTACAATTCAGGGATGTATGCAAAACATTATTTGATTCTATTTGAATTTGCGGCAGTTATCGTTTGCCATAGAAAAAAAAACGTTGCAGGTAAACTACCCCTTCCCCTCAACCGATCTTCACCAAAAACAATAGGTCTTGAGTACTCTACAAATCAGGGCTGTATGCAGAAAATTATTTGATTCTGTTTGAAATTGCGGCTGTTATCGTTTGCCATAGAAAATACCCTTGTTAAAAAAACGTTGTAGGTAAACTACCCCTTTCCCTTAACCGATCTTCACCAAAAACAATAGGTCTTGAGAACTCTACAATTTAGGGCTGTATGCAAATAATCTTTTGATTCTGTTTGAATTTGCGGCTGTTATCGTTTGCCATAGGAAATACCCTTGTTAAAACATAAAACGTTACAGGTAAACTACCCCTTTCCCTTAACCGATCTTCACCAAAAACAATAGGTCTTGAGAACTCTATAATTCAGGGCTGTATACGAAAAATTATTTGATTCTGTTTGAATTTGCGGCTGTTATCGTTTGCCAAAAAAAAAATTTCCCTTGATAAAAAAAAACCGTTGCCGGTAAACTACCCCTTTCCCTCAACCGATCTTCACCAAAAACAATAGGTCGCGAGTACTCTACAAATCAGGGCTGTATGCAAAAAATTATTTGATTCTGTTTGAATTTGCGGCTGTTATCGTTTGCCATAGAAAATACCCTTGTTAAAAAAACGTTGCAGGTAAACTACCCCTTTCCCTCAACCGATCTTCACCAAAAACAATAGGTCTTGAGAACTCTACAATTTAGGGCTGTATGCAAATAATCTTTTGATTCTGTTTGAATTTGCGGCTGTTATCGTTTGCCATAGGAAATACCCTTGTTAAAACATAAAACGTTACAGGTAAACTACCCCTTTCCCTTAACCGATCTTCACCAAAAACAATAGATCTTGAGTACTCTACAAATCAGGGCTGTATGCAAAACATTATTTGATTCTGTTTGAATTTGCGGCTGTTATCGTTTGCCATAGAAAATACCCTTGTTAAAAAAACGTTGCAGGTAAACTACCCCTTTCCCTCAACTGAACTTCACCAAAAACAATAGGTCTTGAGAACTCTACAATTTAGGGCTGTATGCAAATAATCTTTTGATTCTGTTTGAATTTGCGGCTGTTATCGTTTGCCATAGGAAATACCCTTGTTAAAACATAAAACGTTACAGGTAAACTACCCCTTTCCCTTAACCGATCTTTACCAAAATCAACAGATCTTGAGTACTCTTCAAATTAGGGCTACATGCAAAAAATTATTTGATTCTGTTTGAATTTGCGGCTCTTATCGTTTGCCATATAAAATACCCTTTTAAAACATAAAACGTTGCTGGTAAACTACCCATTTCCCTTAACCGATCTTCACCAAAAACTTTAGATCTTGAGATCTCTACAATTCAGGGCTGTATGCAAAAGAGTAGTTGATTCTGTTTGAATTTGCGGCTGTTATCGTTTGCCATAGAAAACAATTACCCTTGATTAAAAAAAAACCGTTGCCGGTAAACTACCCCTTTCCCTCAACTTATCTTCACCAAAAACAATAGGTCGTGAGTACTCTACAAATCAGGGCTGTATACAAAAAATGATTTGATTCAGTTTGAATTTGCGGCTGTTATCGTTTGCCATTAAAAAAATCTACAGACACACAGACAGACAGACAGACAGACATACACACAGACAGACAGACACACACACACAGACACTTTTCGAAAAATAACTTTTTTCATGTTTTGAGTGTAGTACAATCAGAATCTGCAATAATCTCGAACACGATTTTTTTTGCCATCACCATACTTCCATTTCCTTAAGGAACATGGAAGTAAAAATAGATGTTTCTAAAAATCTGTTTCAATATATTTATACGAGGGTCGATCAAATATAAACGAGACTTTTGAAATTGGTACGAGATATTTTAACGCTCATTGATGTTGGCAACAGTAAGCGTTGGTAGCAGTGCCTGGACATGCGCAGCGCTGTACGGTTTTTTGAAAAGTCGTTTGTTTCATTGCTGTCACAATAAGTGAACAGGAGGTGCATGTGTCCGTTGCGCATCATGTAATAATTAAGTTTTTAGGTGTGTGAAGGAGTTAAACCATCTGAAATTTTGTGAAGATTGCGTGCACATTTCGGCAATGATACATGTTCTAAGGCTCCACTATACTGAAACCAAATGGTCGAGTATGGAGTGGCGTGCAAAAGGTGAAGCAACTCCAGTGAAGGCGAAAGCACGTTTGTCTGCTGGAAAGGTTCTCATGACCGTCTTTTGGGATGCTAACGGCGTTGTGTATGTCGATTTTCTACTTGAACAAAGAACAATAAATGCTGCATACTACTCTGAACTCTTGGGTAAGGTTAGAGAGGCCTATAGGTCCAAAAGGCGCAAGATTCCGATCCGCAGCGTCTTGATTCTTCACGATAACACCAGGCCCCACACTGCTGCTGCTATGCAAGCAAAATTGGAAGAACTGCACTGGACAGCTTTGGATCATCCCCTCTACAGTCCAGACTTGTCGCCATGTAACTATCATTTGTTTGGACCCCTCAAAAAAACTTGGGCGGGAAAAAAATTTCCAGCGAAAAAGAGGTGCAAGACTTCGTGCGCGTTTAGCTACTAACACGTCCAACAAGTTTTTATGAAGAAGGAATAAAGAAACTGCCAGCGCGATGAAACAACGTGTAGACAATAGCGGAAGCTGTGTAGATAAATAGTTTTGTTTTTGTTTTCACATATATTAATCCCATAAAAAGTTTCTCAAAAGGTCTCGTTTATATTTGATCAACCTAGTATGTACACAGATGTTAGCGTGGGCTTGTCACAAGTTTAAAAAAATGAGATTATTCTTAAAAGGCAAACCATAATTCCGTATTATAAAAGACCAATACGTACGGAGGTAAAACGATTTAAAGGTACAAGAAAAATTCAGAGAAAACAATAAAATTAGGAAAC
This sequence comes from Magicicada septendecula, assembly GCA_034769895.1. Classification (NCBI taxonomy): domain Eukaryota; kingdom Metazoa; phylum Arthropoda; class Insecta; order Hemiptera; family Cicadidae; genus Magicicada; species Magicicada septendecula. Next base: position 1,420,317,404 of record CM068367.1, on the reverse strand, counting down.
AGATAGGAAATGTATCTAATAAAGTGCATTGTAAAAGAAGTTTATAACATAATAGGAAACATAGTTGATGTTGCAAAAGTTTATATTAAATATTGACATTCAATGACTATGGTACTGACGATACTATAATTGTAGATAGTGAAAGTACATTTTTAACAAGATATTAAATAATATGCCTATGCATGTGCTGAAATAAATAAATTGTCTTGCCTCTGTTAAGTATACGTTTTCTATTATTCCAACAGATTAGATATTCATTGGATATTCACACAGGGTAAAAGTGAAAAGGGTTGAGATTGTCGCATGGTAAACCCAAGGTTGGAGAAAGTGTGCAGGGAATTTCCACATCAATCAATAGTTCAGCGTTGTGACAGTGATGAGGGCGGCAGGTCATTGTCTCTATTGCAAATATTAGAGACATTTTGTTAAACACACACACACGCGCGCGCGCGCGCGCGTGTGTCTGTTGCAAGGTAATAGGTTTGAAACTGTCTGCACTTGAAGTAATAAATTTCAATAAGGTTATTAATACATATATTAGTTTTCTTTGATATAACACATATAAAGTTTATATTTGATAATTATTATTCACGTTAGTCTTCCTACAAATGTTTGTAGCTGGTAATAATAATAACGCTATCTGTCCTTACAGTAACACACACACACACACACACACATAAAGTTTATAAACTATACACATGAAAATGTTATAATCAGTAAAGGTATTAATCACCCTCACTAATATTAATGGCACTTTATAACTGTAGAGCGATGATGTACTTATCGGAAACTCTACTTAATGCTAGCACAGTATTACTGCTGAGCATAGCGATGAAGGTTGGCTTGAGGTGCACTTAAAACATGATTAACATGCATTGACGGTAATGTTTTTAAGTCTTGTACAACAGTCTTGGTAAAAGCAATTACCAAGTTATTACACCGTTTGCAAGTTAACACACTGTGGGCCGATCCTACATCTTCGACACGCAAATATGATTTTCTCCCTAATCAACTGCTTAGCTTGTTACTGAGGACTACGCCTTCCTCCTCAACCACTTCACCAACGTTTCTACTCTAAGCTTCTTAACCGCTTCTCAATCCGTGCAGAATCTAAAGTTACCTAATCCCTTCCACGTGTGCTATCAATCTCCGACCATCACTATTCCTTTTACGGCAAAGACTTGCGGGAATGACCATTTTTGTAGCAACTATACACTTAATGCCTGATTAGAGACAACGATATATTATGTTATGCAGTTACAATTCAGTTTCTGCCGTATATCTGAGTTTCTTCTATGATCACAGAGAGTATATCCTGCCACGTGCCTCAGAAATATCATTGCAGCCACTTGGATACGACTGGCCTGGCCTCTCGTTAAAGTTCAATTCTCAGACCCATAAAGAAACGTGGGAAGGCGACACGAATAATAAAAATATTATTATTATTATTATTATTAATAAATACAGTTTTTTAGTCTCCGCCATTATAGCACTATGATTAGGCCGGTGATCATGTATGAAGTGGAAACAATGTGCTTTCAAAATCTGGAACCTCTTCTTAAAATTTAACGAAGAATGCTTCGGAAAATTTATGGCCCCAAGCAAACCAAAGATGGCTACAGGCGTAGACCCAAAAACGAGCTGTACAGGGATCTGGAAGATATGGAAACGGTTTTCCAAAGGAAAAAACTAAGTTACCTTGGACATACGGTTCGGATGGATCGGCCTAGATTAAATAAAAAAATCTTCAACTACATTTGGCAACTTTCCAGTATGAACGGATACACCAAACAACTCAAGGAGGGAATTATGAAACTGGGTATCCCTCTGAACGACTGTGTGGATAGAAATACATACAGAAATAAAATTCAAAATCTTGAGGTTCTCCGCGGTGAGAAGAAGACGAGAAAGGGGTGGACAGTTGAAAGGAAGGCTGCACATAGTGTGCGAATGAGGGCCTTCTGGCAGTAGAAGAAAAGGAAATGATATTCGGGTGGTCCATGCCTGGCCTGTTCGTGTAAAAAAAATTGTCTTTTAACAATAGCAGTCTCAGTATAATGTGACATAGTAAAAATTATGCAATACAGAGAGAGAAAACTATTTCTGAATTCAAAATATACACATACATATAGAATAGGATTTTCAGTCATAATACATTTTCTTGGTAACTTTATTTATACGCTTTAGTAGTCTCTGGTTGGGCATTTTAACTTTGTGGTCAAAGGAATGAGTTCGGTGACGATGACCTTCAAAACGCAGTAAAAAATGAATGTGTAGCAACTTTAGATGGATGTACAAACAGTGTTTCCTGGTTTAAACTTATAATTACTGAACGACACTTTTTGTTTCTCTTAGGCAAAACTTGTTTCACGGAAGTAATTTGACGTCGGCCTGTTGTAATTATGAAACGGAAATAACAACACCGTGCAGCGTTTGTATGCACTGTTTCACGTGCGTCAGGAAATTAAACTGACAGAAAACTTTAAACGAGTACAAAAAAACACGGAACCGTGAAAAAAAGACTTATAAAAACATTGCTTGCCCTGTAAGAGCTGTTATCAGCATTCCAGCTTGCTATAAAATATTATCTGTTGTTATTACTACACATATATTCGTTATAACTTATGGTGACTATCCTATCTACGTATTTATCTATTATCTATTACTAATTATCTAGTATCTAATATCTATTACTATTATCTATTACACATTATCTACGTAATTTTCGGCCAAAATGTTGTCCGTTTGTGCCTACCTCTCTCTTGATTTGATTTAGTCCTGGCACCGTTTTCTTCATTCCATTAGCCCAGCAAAGTTGCATTTGTCTGACATTCTAACAATGCTGACTGCCTATTTAATATATTATTACGACAATTACGGAACGTTCTCAAATATTCAAGAGTGTTGTTCAACACGATTCTCGACTAGCCGAGCAGGTTCAGCGCCTCTTTCAAGGCCGTGTAGTCAAGTACCACTCCAGATTGTTCTATTATTTGTAACTACGAAAGTTATGCTGGCACGCCTCCAAAAGGATGGAAAGTTATTCTGAAACATCTACGGGCTATATATACAACAGCGGCTGGCTTAGTCAGTTAGTTACACCTGGCGACATTTAGAGTGCGGATCAAGTGATTGTTGTGGATAAGTGAAAACTGATTACTGTTCATGTTGAATGCGGTATCCAAGTCACTTGTACGAATTAATAACTAAATTACCTTAAATTGTTCGCATCGTGACTTCTTATAATTTTTCTGTGACAGGTTTCAGAGCTTATGCTAGAACATAAACATTGCCAAGAGTCCACTATTGTTTTTAAACATACATTTTATCCCAGAGTCATGAACCTAACTACAATAAGCTTTGATGATAATGAAATGAAACTTTTAAACAAAGGGTTAAATTATAATCTTCTACCTGTCGGCAAAAACAAACTTATCTATGAAGTCGTTGAAGCGGAAGCTGCCGTAAAAACTATCCCAGACCCGAATTTGCAAAATGAAACACGTGTTCTTATAAATAGTAAATTCAATAAAGCCATCATACAGAACAATAATCTACCTCTTATCTCACGGTGCCAGTCTAGGTACTCCGGTGAACATAGAACTTTAAAACATTTGAATACAAAATTAATCAACAACAATGCCCGTATCGTTAAAGCAGATAAAGGTAATACGCTAGTTATCATGGACACTGTTTCATACAGTACTAAAGTTCATGATTTCATTTCTAACAACAACATTAAACTATTAAAATCTGACCCCACTGAAATATATGTCAGGGAACTTAAAAATTATATTAACAAATCTATCAATCTATTTAACGAAAATACACGACGATACCTAAAGCCCATCAATGCAAAAACCCCGATATTCACAGGATTACCCAAAATTCATAAAGGCAACATACCTATCAGACTACTTGTGAACTTTACCACCGCCCCTGGCTTCAAAACTGCAAAAGCACTTGTTCGTTTAATTAAAGATAAGTTACAATTACAAAATAATCATAGTATTGTAAACAACACTGATTTCATTAACTGAGTTAAATCCATTGAATTGCGGCCTAACCACAAATTGGCATCATTCGATATAGCTAATTTATACACAAATATCAATGTAATAGATATATTATAGATCTTGAGAAATAATCTGTCTGATAGTCGTTGCATGAATGCACAGATGATAAATGAATTAATCAACCTACTCCTGGTAGTTTTAAAACAGAATTATTTCACTTTTGATGGCTTATTCTACTTTCAAGATGATGGACTGGCCATGGGCTCACCCCTCTGCGGCCTATTAGCTGATATTCATTTGAATTTTTATGAGAACACGCACATGTTAAATAATAATATATATGCAAAGAAAATAATATTTTATGGACGATACTTTTTTCATTTTTGATGGTACTACAAGACAGATCGAGCTGTTCAAAAATTGTTTAAATAAAATAAATAGAAAGATCCAATTCACACTCGAAACCGATGTTGACAATAGATTAAATTTTCTAGATTTCACTATCACCCGACAGGTAAATAAGCTTAAGTTCAACATTTGTAGAAAGCCTACTACTACCGACATTACAATACACGCGGACTCTCATCACCCATATTCGCAGAAAATGGCGGCGTATAATAGTTTTATTAACAGGTTATTAACAATTCCTTTAGATGATAATGACTTTCGGGATGAACTAAATACTACAAAACACATCGCGGTTGCTAATGGGTACAGTAGTTTGACCATAGACAAACTGTTATAAAAGCATGAAAGAAACAAATGTAAACCACGAACGAACAATAACGTACAAAAAATGTTTATATCTACTAATTACACAAGTGTAATGCCTAAGGTTTTATCACCTGTGTTGAACAATATTGGTTTTAATATCTCGTTCAGAACCAATACTAAATTACTAAACATTCTAAGACCAAAAAAGCACATACCCGCGGAAGAAAAAACAGGAATATATAAACTACTAGGCAATGATTGCAATAGTTTCTACATTGGACAAACTGGGAGAAGTTTCTTTAAGCGTTTTCGAGAACATATACCAAAACCAAGTAATATCAACAGCATTAAATCCAACTACGTCCGACAACTAACTCCACATAATCACAACTATACGGACTTCAATTCAAACTTAATTCCGTTACATGTATATAAGAAGGGTCGGTTCATGAATGCCTTGGAGGAGTTCGAAATTTATAGTGTATACGCCGACCCAAGCAGTCGCGATTGTGTGTTGAATGATCAACTAAACTTTGTTTCAAACCACTTGTACGACACGGCCCTGAAACTGCTCGTCGGCACTAAGATAAGGTAGCTACCGCTCAGTGGTAATTTGAACGTGAACGGGTGCGTATACCCTACTTCCGCGCGCTGTTTATATGCAAAAATTTGTGTCATTTTATATTATGTAACGACCTCGGTAAGAGTGATAGCTTTATTTTAATCTATATCTGATGATGGAGCATAAGGTCTGAAACGTGTCACAGAAAAATTATAAGAAGTCACAAGGCGGACAATTTAAGGTAATTTAGTTACTGATTACTGTGTTAATTAGTGCGGAACTCTTAATAATTGACATTATTATTGCGTGCGGACAAATTTAACTTGAATTGTTGTATACAAGTATCTTGTTGATTTGCAGTTGTTATTTCTACCTCATTTAAAACTGGTAATTAGCGACTTCGTTGGTGTCAGTATTTTGTTTCCGCTGTACAATACGACGATCCGTGAGACATTCGTAACAATATTTATGCCGCCACCGTTCTTTAGATATAACCGTAACCAATGGAATTGTATTACTTGTATTCTCTTAGACTTATTTATGGGTATTATTGCTCTTGCTATAATTTCTTATTTCCTTAATGTTGTATCAAAAAGCGTTTTTTACGATTGCATTTTTTTACAGAATTCAGTCAATATTTATGACGTTTACCCTTTAAAATACAAACTTTTTTTTGTTTGGTCTTGTACAATTTTTATTATTTTATTAAAACTTGAAAGTACCCAGCTATTGGGCCGCGGTCGATTGCTCACTACGTCATTAATTTTTTCTAAACGTTTTGAGTAGCCACCGGAGGTCTTATTCAGTAGAATCGCGTTCAACAAAGGATAGCAGAACAAACGCACCTCAAGCAGAGGTATAAGCATTCCTTAAGTTAAATTGTCAAGTAAGGGGAAGTGTAATCGAAAGAAAAAATAAAGATAGATAAACAGGCCGCGGTGTCGTTTCCTAGCGTACGTATAATTGCTTATTTGAAGGTTGAAAATACGTACTATTTTACTAAAATGTTGAGTGATTACGATTATTACGAAAACTGCAATGTATTAACTTACAGGTAATGTATTTCCTATTTTTTTTTTACAAATATTTGTAAGCCTTATTTTAACACATAGAATTGGCTTAGAAATCCATCCGTCTCTAATCTATTTGGATTTTAACATTTTCTTTTTTTTAATGAATTGGAAGTTGGCCCATTGCATTAACCCCCAACCTGGAGAATCAGGGAATTTTTAATCAAGATTTACTTCCTTTAGCCGTTGATAAACCAATATCCAACTACAAGGCAGCAACTACTAGTTTTGGTCCGCCCCGGGTAATTTAATTCCCCATTATATCGGGTGAGCATTTCACTACCCACCACCTACTATATAACAATTAATAAATGTGCGGTATGTCAGATTTAAGGTTAACGTGAAATAAAATTAAGAATACGTGTATTTTCTCTACAAGTCTAACGTACTTTATTTTAATTTGATTTTCCTTTAAATGAAATTAAATTTACATGCGTTTATAGGGTATTAATATTCTATGTACCCTGTCTTTGCTCCTTCTGTCAGAGTGACACTCTAATTTACATGCGTTTATAGGGTATTAATATTATATGTACCCTGTCTGTGCTCCTTCTGTCAGAGTGATACTCTAATTTACATGCGTTTATAGGGTATTAATATTCTATGTACCCTGTCTGTGCTCCTTCTGTCAGAGTGACACTCTAATTTACATGCGTTTATAGGGTATTAATATTATATGTACCCTGTCTGTGCTCCTTCTGTCAGAGTAACACTCTAATTTACATGCGTTTATAGGGTATCAATATTATATGTACTCTGTCTGTGCTCCTTCTGTCAGAGTGACACTCTAATTTACATGCGTTTATAGGGTATTAATATTATATGTACCCTGTCTGTGCTCCTTCTGTCAGAGTGACAGTCTAATTTACATGCGTTTATAGGGTATCAATATTATATGTACTCTGTCTGTGCTCCTTCTGTCAGAGTGACACTCTAATTTACATGCGTTTATAGGGTATCAATATTATATGTACTCTGTCTGTGCTCCTTCTGTCAGAGTGACACTCTAATTTACATGCGTTTATAGGGTATCAATATTATATGTACTCTGTCTGTGCTCCTTCTGTCAGAGTGACACTCTAATTTACATGCGTTTATAGGGTATCAATATTATATGTACTCTGTCTGTGCTCCTTCTATCAGAGTGACACTCTAATTTACATGCGTTTATAGTGTATTAATATTATATGTAGTCTGTCTGTGCTCCTTCTGTCAGAGTGACACTCTAATTTACATGCGTTTATAGGGTATCAATATTATATGTACCCTGTCTTTGCTCCTTCTGTCAGAGTGACACTCTAATTTACATGCGTTTATAGGGTATCAATATTATATGTACCCTGTCTTTGCTCCTTCTGTCAGAGTGACACTCTAATTTACATGCGTTTATAGGGTATCAATATTATATGTACCCTGTCTGTGCTCCTTCTATCAGAGTGACACTCTAATTTACATGCGTTTATAGTGTATTAATATTATATGTAGTCTGTCTGTGCTCCTTCTGTCAGAGTGACACTCTAATTTACATGCGTTTATAGGGTATCAATATTATATGTAGGCCTACCCTGTCTTTGCTCCTTCTGTCAGAGTGACACTCTAATTTACATGCGTTTATAGGGTATCAATATTATATGTACCCTGTCTTTGCTCCTTCTGCAGAGTGACACTCTAATTTACATGCGTTTATAGGGTATCAATATTATATGTACCCTGTCTGTGCTCCTTATGTCAGAGTGGCACTCTAATTTACATGCGTTTATAGGGTATCAATATTATATGTACCCTGTCTGTGCTCCTTATGTCAGAGTGGCACTCTAATTTACATGCGTTTATAGGGTATCAATATTATATGTACCCTGTCTGTGCTCCTTATGTCAGAGTGACACTCTAATTTACATGCGTTTATAGGGTATCAATATTATATGTACTCTGTCTGTGCTCCTTCTGTCAGAGTGACACTCTAATTTACATGCGTTTATAGGGTATCAATATTATATGTACCCTGTCTGTGCTCCTTATGTCAGAGTGACACTCTAATTTACATGCGTTTATAGGGTATCAATATTATATGTACTCTGTCTGTGCTCCTTCTATCAGAGTGACACTCTAATTTACATGCGTTTATAGTGTATTAATATTATATGTAGTCTGTCTGTGCTCCTTCTGTCAGAGTGACACTCTAATTTACATGCGTTTATAGGGTATCAATATTATATGTACCCTGTCTTTGCTCCTTCTGTCAGAGTGACACTCTAATTTACATGCGTTTATAGGGTATCAATATTATATGTACCCTGTCTTTGCTCCTTCTGTCAGAGTGACACTCTAATTTACATGCGTTTATAGGGTATCAATATTATATGTACCCTGTCTGTGCTCCTTCTATCAGAGTGACACTCTAATTTACATGCGTTTATAGTGTATTAATATTATATGTAGTCTGTCTGTGCTCCTTCTGTCAGAGTGACACTCTAATTTACATGCGTTTATAGGGTATCAATATTATATGTAGGCCTACCCTGTCTTTGCTCCTTCTGTCAGAGTGACACTCTAATTTACATGCGTTTATAGGGTATCAATATTATATGTACCCTGTCTTTGCTCCTTCTGCAGAGTGACACTCTAATTTACATGCGTTTATAGGGTATCAATATTATATGTAGTCTGTCTGTGCTCCTTCTGTCAGAGTGACACTCTAATTTACATGCGTTTATAGGGTATCAATATTATATGTAGTCTGTCTGTGCTCCTTCTGTCAGAGTGACACTCTAATTTACATGCGTTTATAGGGTATCAATATTATATGTAGTCTGTCTGTGCTCCTTCTGTCAGAGTGACACTCTAATTTACATGCGTTTATAGGGTATCAATATTATATGTACCCTGTCTGTGCTCCTTCTGTCAGAGTGACACTCTAATTTACATGCGTTTATAGGGTATCAATATTATATGTAGTCTGTCTGTGCTCCTTCTGTCAGAGTGACACTCTAATTTACATGCGTTTATAGGGTATCAATATTATATGTAGTCTGTCTGTGCTCCTTCTGTCAGAGTGACACTCTAATTTACATGCGTTTATAGGGTATCAATATTATATGTACCCTGTCTGTGCTCCTTCTGTCAGAGTGACACTCTAATTTACATGCGTTTATAGGGTATCAATATTATATGTAGTCTGTCTGTGCTCCTTCTGTCAGAGTGACACTCTAATTTACATGCGTTTATAGGGTATCAATATTATATGTAGTCTGTCTGTGCTCCTTCTGTCAGAGTGACACTCTAATTTACATGCGTTTATAGGGTATCAATATTATATGTAGTCTGTCTGTGCTCCTTCTGTCAGAGTGACACTCTAATTTACATGCGTTTATAGGGTATCAATATTATATGTAGTCTGTCTGTGCTCCTTCTGTCAGAGTGACACTCTAATTTACATGCGTTTATAGGGTATCAATGTTATATGTAGTCTGTCTGTGCTCCTTCTGTCAGAGTGACACTCTAATTTACATGCGTTTATAGGGTATCAATATTATATGTACCCTGTCTGTGCTCCTTCTGTCAGAGTGACACTCTAATTTACATGCGTTTATAGGGTATCAATATTATATGTAGTCTGTCTGTGCTCCTTCTGTCAGAGTGACACTCTAATTTACATGCGTTTATAGGGTATCAATATTATATGTACCCTGTCTTTGCTCCTTCTGTCAGAGTGACACTCTAATTTACATGCGTTTATAGGGTATCAATATTATATGTACCCTGTCTGTGCTCCTTCTGTCAGAGTGACACTCTAATTTACATGCGTTTATAGGGTATTAATATTATATGTACCCTGTCTGTGCTCCTTCTGTCAGAGTGACACTCTAATTTACATGCGTTTATAGGGTATCAATATTATATGTACCCTGTCTGTGCTCCTTCTGTCAGAGTGACACTCTAATTTACATGCGTTTATAGGGTATTAATATTATATGTACCCTGTCTGTGCTCCTTCTGTCAGAGTGACACTCTAATTTACATGCGTTTATAGGGTATTAATATTATATGTACCCTGTCTGTGCTCCTTCTGTCAGAGTGACACTCTAATTTACATGCGTTTATAGGGTATCAATATTATATGTACCCTGTCTTTGCTCCTTCTGTCAGAGTGACACTCTAATTTACATGCGTTTATAGGGTATCAATATTATATGTACCCTGTCTGTGCTCCTTCTGTCAGAGTGACACTCTAATTTACATGCGTTTATAGGGTATTAATATTATATGTACCCTGTCTGTGCTCCTTCTGTCAGAGTGACACTCTAATTTACATGCGTTTATAGGGTATCAATATTATATGTACTCTGTCTGTGCTCCTTCTGTCAGAGTGACACTCTAATTTACATGCGTTTATAGGGTATCAATATTATATGTACTCTGTCTGTGCTCCTTCTATCAGAGTGACACTCTAATTTACATGCGTTTATAGTGTATTAATATTATATGTAGTCTGTCTGTGCTCCTTCTGTCAGAGTGACACTCTAATTTACATGCGTTTATAGGGTATCAATATTATATGTACCCTGTCTGTGCTCCTTATGTCAGAGTGACACTCTAATTTACATGCGTTTATAGGGTATCAATATTATATGTACCCTGTCTGTGCTCCTTCTGTCAGAGTGACACTCTAATTTACATGCGTTTATAGGGTATCAATATTATATGTACCCTGTCTGTGCTCCTTCTGTCAGAGTGACACTCTAATTTACATGCGTTTATAGGGTATTAATATTATATGTACCCTGTCTGTGCTCCTTCTGTCAGAGTGACACTCTAATTTACATGCGTTTATAGGGTATTAATATTATATGTACCCTGTCTGTGCTCCTTCTGTCAGAGTGACACTCTAATTTACATGCGTTTATAGGGTATCAATATTATATGTACTCTGTCTGTGCTCCTTCTGTCAGAGTGACACTCTAATTTACATGCGTTTATAGGGTATTAATATTATATGTACCCTGTCTGTGCTCCTTCTGTCAGAGTGACACTCTAATTTACATGCGTTTATAGGCTATTAATATTATATGTACCCTGTCTGTGCTCCTTCTGTCAGAGTGATACTCTAATTTACATGCGTTTATAGGCTATTAATATTATATGTACCCTGTCTGTGCTCCTTCTGTCAGAGTGACACTCTAATTTACATGCGTTTATAGGGTATTAATATTATATGTACCCTGTCTGTGCTCCTTCTGTCAGAGTGACACTCTAATTTACATGCGTTTATAGGCTATTAATATTATATGTACCCTGTCTGTGCTCCTTCTGTCAGAGTGATACTCTAATTTACATGCGTTTATAGGCTATTAATATTATATGTACCCTGTCTGTGCTCCTTCTGTCAGAGTAACACTCTAATTTACATGCGTTTATAGGCTATTAATATTATATGTACCCTGTCTGTGCTCCTTCTGTCAGAGTGACACTCTAATTTACATGCGTTTATAGGGTATCAATATTATATGTACCCTGTCTGTGCTCCTTCTGTCAGAGTGACACTCTAATTTACATGCGTTTATAGGGTATTAATATTATATGTACCCTGTCTGTGCTCCTTCTGTCAGAGTGACACTCTAATTTACATGCGTTTATAGGGTATCAATATTATATGTACTCTGTCTGTGCTCCTTCTGTCAGAGTGACACTCTAATTTACATGCGTTTATAGGGTATCAATATTATATGTACCCTGTCTTTGCTCCTTCTGTCAGAGTGACACTCTAATTTACATGCGTTTATAGGGTATCAATATTATATGTACCCTGTCTGTGCTCCTTCTGTCAGAGTGACACTCTAATTTACATGCGTTTATAGGGTATTAATATTATATGTACCCTGTCTGTGCTCCTTCTGTCAGAGTGACACTCTAATTTACATGCGTTTATAGGGTATCAATATTATATGTACTCTGTCTGTGCTCCTTCTGTCAGAGTGACACTCTAATTTACATGCGTTTATAGGGTATCAATATTATATGTACTCTGTCTGTGCTCCTTCTATCAGAGTGACACTCTAATTTACATGCGTTTATAGTGTATTAATATTATATGTAGTCTGTCTGTGCTCCTTCTGTCAGAGTGACACTCTAATTTACATGCGTTTATAGGGTATCAATATTATATGTACCCTGTCTGTGCTCCTTATGTCAGAGTGACACTCTAATTTACATGCGTTTATAGGGTATCAATATTATATGTACCCTGTCTGTGCTCCTTCTGTCAGAGTGACACTCTAATTTACATGCGTTTATAGGGTATCAATATTATATGTACCCTGTCTGTGCTCCTTCTGTCAGAGTGACACTCTAATTTACATGCGTTTATAGGGTATTAATATTATATGTACCCTGTCTGTGCTCCTTCTGTCAGAGTGACACTCTAATTTACATGCGTTTATAGGGTATTAATATTATATGTACCCTGTCTGTGCTCCTTCTGTCAGAGTGACACTCTAATTTACATGCGTTTATAGGGTATCAATATTATATGTACTCTGTCTGTGCTCCTTCTGTCAGAGTGACACTCTAATTTACATGCGTTTATAGGGTATTAATATTATATGTACCCTGTCTGTGCTCCTTCTGTCAGAGTGACACTCTAATTTACATGCGTTTATAGGCTATTAATATTATATGTACCCTGTCTGTGCTCCTTCTGTCAGAGTGATACTCTAATTTACATGCGTTTATAGGCTATTAATATTATATGTACCCTGTCTGTGCTCCTTCTGTCAGAGTGACACTCTAATTTACATGCGTTTATAGGCTATTAATATTATATGTACCCTGTCTGTGCTCCTTCTGTCAGAGTGATACTCTAATTTACATGCGTTTATAGGGTATTAATATTATATGTACCCTGTCTGTGCTCCTTCTGTCAGAGTGACACTCTAATTTACATGCGTTTATAGGCTATTAATATTATATGTACCCTGTCTGTGCTCCTTCTGTCAGAGTGATACTCTAATTTACATGCGTTTATAGGCTATTAATATTATATGTACCCTGTCTGTGCTCCTTCTGTCAGAGTGACACTCTAATTTACATGCGTTTATAGGGTACTAATATTATATGTACCCTGTCTGTGCTCCTTCTGTCAGAGTGATACTCTAATTTACATGCGTTTATAGGGTATTAATATTATATGTACCCTGTCTGTGCTCCTTCTGTCAGAGTGACACTCTAATTTACATGCGTTTATAGGCTATTAATATTATATGTACCCTGTCTGTGCTCCTTCTGTCAGAGTGATACTCTAATTTACATGCGTTTATAGGGTATTAATATTATATGTACCCTGTCTGTGCTCCTTCTGTCAGAGTGACACTCTAATTTACATGCGTTTATAGGGTATTAATATTATATGTACCCTGTCTGTGCTCCTTCTGTCAGAGTGACACTCTAATTTACATGCGTTTATAGGCTATTAATATTATATGTACCCTGTCTGTGCTCCTTCTGTCAGAGTGACACTCTAATTTACATGCGTTTATAGGCTATTAATATTATATGTACCCTGTCTGTGCTCCTTCTGTCAGAGTGATACTCTAATTTACATGCGTTTATAGGCTATTAATATTATATGTACCCTGTCTGTGCTCCTTCTGTCAGAGTGACACTCTAATTTACATGCGTTTATAGGCTATTAATATTATATGTACCCTGTCTGTGCTCCTTCTGTCAGAGTGATACTCTAATTTACATGCGTTTATAGGGTATTAATATTATATGTACCCTGTCTGTGCTCCTTCTGTCAGAGTGACACTCTAATTTACATGCGTTTATAGGCTATTAATATTATATGTACCCTGTCTGTGCTCCTTCTGTCAGAGTGATACTCTAATTTACATGCGTTTATAGGCTATTAATATTATATGTACCCTGTCTGTGCTCCTTCTGTCAGAGTGACACTCTAATTTACATGCGTTTATAGGGTATCAATATTATATGTACTCTGTCTGTGCTCCTTCTGTCAGAGTGACACTCTAATTTACATGCGTTTATAGGGTATCAATATTATATGTACCCTGTCTTTGCTCCTTCTGTCAGAGTGACACTCTAATTTACATGCGTTTATAGGGTATCAATATTATATGTACCCTGTCTGTGCTCCTTCTGTCAGAGTGACACTCTAATTTACATGCGTTTATAGGGTATTAATATTATATGTACCCTGTCTGTGCTCCTTCTGTCAGAGTGACACTCTAATTTACATGCGTTTATAGGGTATCAATATTATATGTACTCTGTCTGTGCTCCTTCTGTCAGAGTGACACTCTAATTTACATGCGTTTATAGGGTATCAATATTATATGTACTCTGTCTGTGCTCCTTCTATCAGAGTGACACTCTAATTTACATGCGTTTATAGTGTATTAATATTATATGTAGTCTGTCTGTGCTCCTTCTGTCAGAGTGACACTCTAATTTACATGCGTTTATAGGGTATCAATATTATATGTACCCTGTCTGTGCTCCTTATGTCAGAGTGACACTCTAATTTACATGCGTTTATAGGGTATCAATATTATATGTACCCTGTCTGTGCTCCTTCTGTCAGAGTGACACTCTAATTTACATGCGTTTATAGGGTATCAATATTATATGTACCCTGTCTGTGCTCCTTCTGTCAGAGTGACACTCTAATTTACATGCGTTTATAGGGTATTAATATTATATGTACCCTGTCTGTGCTCCTTCTGTCAGAGTGACACTCTAATTTACATGCGTTTATAGGGTATTAATATTATATGTACCCTGTCTGTGCTCCTTCTGTCAGAGTGACACTCTAATTTACATGCGTTTATAGGGTATCAATATTATATGTACTCTGTCTGTGCTCCTTCTGTCAGAGTGACACTCTAATTTACATGCGTTTATAGGGTATTAATATTATATGTACCCTGTCTGTGCTCCTTCTGTCAGAGTGACACTCTAATTTACATGCGTTTATAGGCTATTAATATTATATGTACCCTGTCTGTGCTCCTTCTGTCAGAGTGATACTCTAATTTACATGCGTTTATAGGCTATTAATATTATATGTACCCTGTCTGTGCTCCTTCTGTCAGAGTGACACTCTAATTTACATGCGTTTATAGGCTATTAATATTATATGTACCCTGTCTGTGCTCCTTCTGTCAGAGTGATACTCTAATTTACATGCGTTTATAGGGTATTAATATTATATGTACCCTGTCTGTGCTCCTTCTGTCAGAGTGACACTCTAATTTACATGCGTTTATAGGCTATTAATATTATATGTACCCTGTCTGTGCTCCTTCTGTCAGAGTGATACTCTAATTTACATGCGTTTATAGGCTATTAATATTATATGTACCCTGTCTGTGCTCCTTCTGTCAGAGTGACACTCTAATTTACATGCGTTTATAGGGTACTAATATTATATGTACCCTGTCTGTGCTCCTTCTGTCAGAGTGACACTCTAATTTACATGCGTTTATAGGGTACTAATATTATATGTACCCTGTCTGTGCTCCTTCTGTCAGAGTGACACTCTAATTTACATGCGTTTATAGGGTATCAATATTATATGTACCCTGTCTTTGCTCCTTCTGTCAGAGTGACACTCTAATTTACATGCGTTTATAGGGTATCAATATTATATGTACCCTGTCTGTGCTCCTTCTGTCAGAGTGACACTCTAATTTACATGCGTTTATAGGGTATTAATATTATATGTACCCTGTCTGTGCTCCTTCTGTCAGAGTGACACTCTAATTTACATGCGTTTATAGGGTATCAATATTATATGTACCCTGTCTGTGCTCCTTCTGTCAGAGTGACACTCTAATTTACATGCGTTTATAGGGTATCAATATTATATGTACTCTGTCTGTGCTCCTTCTGTCAGAGTGGCACTCTAATTTACATGCGTTTATAGGGTATCAATATTATATGTACTCTGTCTGTGCTCCTTCTGTCAGAGTGGCACTCTAATTTCAGGAAATAGCGTTTCAGGTGTGTCACGCCTGTTTGTTTACCTCAGGATTGATCTAAGAACGGACATAGCTTACATGCCTTCACGATCAAGCGTAATAAGAGGCTGCCAATTTTAGATTGAAACCGACCGTCTTCTGGTCCCCACCTATTTACATGTAGAGATATGGTTGCAAAATATCACAATACTGATGTAACGGTTAAAATTGTATGCTTCACTGTTCATTGCATTGTTCGCGAGACGTGTAACGTGATGTCTGGGGAGGAAGACAGATTGCGAGCAGACATTTGTGTTACACTGTTGCAATCAATATGTACTGAAGTCATGGTATATGTCGTTCTAGAAATGCGAATGAACCCAAGCAAAACGTTTAACACCATGTTTCACGGCGTCGTAGACAACACTACATTGATTATTTCTTATACAAATGATACTGTTATGGAGAGATGAGGCAAGAACTATTTGCTTAGAATATGCCTTTTGCGACACGATAACCTGTGAAATATATGTAACTTTTAAGATATATTTTCTGAAGTGATTTGTACCATAATTTTACACACTTCATATTACAGTTCATTTTCTCTTCATTTTCATATATTTTTATCCGTATAAGCTACTGTGGACTACGTTTGGTTCGACTGGCTCGTTCCTTCGCCTCCTCCCTCTTCCTTCTTTCCCACATCTCTTTTATTCTTGATAGATGTCTCTCCCTCCTTTCGCCAGTACAGAAGGCACCTGTCCTCTTCTTGGGTTTTCCTGAAAACCTTGGGCATTTTTTAATTTAGTTTTTATTGGCGAGCGTTCTTCAATAACTTCTTGAGTAATCTGAAATTCTTCTATGCGTTTTTCTGTTTCTTTGTACCACGTATTGGGCATTTTGAGCTTTCTAAAATAGTAAAAGTTTTCCCTGTTGGTCTGTCAAGATTCATTCTTTGAACGTGTTTGTAGAAAAAAGTAATTCTTCTTTTTCTAATTACGTCTGCGATATTCTAACATGTATGTACAGCTCAGTATTGTGGTGTCTTCTGTACTGCTCTCCATATTTTATTGTCCAAAGATTATTCTTAATATTTTCCTTTCCTTGACTTCCAGTTCTTCCATCACCATTTTCTTGTTCAGATTCAAATTATTCTTCAAAATTTTTATTATTATTCAACTTTATTATTCAACGTTATTATCATCGACATTCAAATTACTATTCCGGGAGAATTTTCTTCTTATTATTATTCATTTCCTTCTTCTTTTCTTTTTTTTTAATATTTATCGTCTTCCCCTCCTTTTCATTTTTAAATTCTTATTCGGCTTCTTATTTTCTTTCCTTTCACTACTTTGCAAATCAGGCAACGTCAAATGTTCCAGCCTTTATCTGTTAAACCTTCGTCGAACATTTTACTATTTATTTTTAAAGTTATTTTTCAATTTGCCTCTAAGTGATGGTTTTATAAAAATATAACTATTCACACTTCATTGTACGGATAGAAAATATTATAATATTTGAACGTTTTAAATCTTATACAAACTCTAATAGAACAATGATTTTTTACGTGATACATTTACAAATGTAAAGAAAACGATAAACAAATAAAATGGAATCCTTTTTTTTCACTATTAGGCGAATTGAATATCCTACAAAGAAATTGACTCAAGAAATAGGAAAGATTGCTCATGCAACGGGTGGTGACTATTTACATAAGCGGGTAAAACAATTACATGTGATTAAATAAACGAGGTGGGCTGTATAACGTTTACTTAAAATATGTATACATTTGGTTACTGATTTTTAAATTTGTACATACTTGTGTTATTACTAACTGTACGGATGCTCGGTACCAGCTCTACGAAGTCGCTGGATAAATTGTATTCTGTAAAGACGGGCATATACAGTTATGCTGGAAAATTTAATTATACCTATTAGCCTTCATATAAAACACCGCTAACACAAATCTACATAAAACTACATTGTCTAAGCCAGCATGGTCATGTAGCTAGCATGGGGGAAGACAGAATACCACGAAAACTATTGAATACCAGAATCCACGGAAAAAGACCAATGCGAAGACATAGGAGAAGACGGGAGGACGCCGTGGATGAGTATGTGAAATAAATACTGAAAGTGCGTTCCTGGAGGAGGATGGCTACAGAAAGAAGAGAATGGGGGAAAAAATTGAAGGAGGCCAGAGCCCAACAAGGGCTGTAGTGCCATAGGAGAGAGAGAGAGCCTTCATATATTTTAGCTTTCACTACTTTCTTATATTTTTGTCATTAATAAAAGAATACTAAAGAAAACGAAATAATAATAGTTTTACGACAACACAGTGTAATCGTTTTTCCGTGCAGCTATAACGCAAGAACTCTGTAGTATCTAGAACACCACTGTCAATGAGTAACCGAAATACAGATCACGTTCCTGCTAAAATCGATTCTTTACTATCGACCGTGTGTCATAACCTTGTACGATACAAGCGTTCGCCGCCGGTTTATGGTTACGTAGATAGGGCGGGCAGTAAAACAGTGGTGTTAGACTCCGTTCAATACCACCAGCAGACTACTTTGCAAGATTACCGATCCGTTATACGTGATATGATTCTTTATCTTACAGTTAGTTAGCCATGACCTTAGATTCAACCACCATTAACAAGGTATCAACAACAGATTATGACTAATTAAACACAAGGACGATAAGGAACGGTTTTGTACAACTTACCAGTTTGTCAATCTTAGCTCAGAAAACTAGTTTTGTGTCTGTGATAATCAAAATTATTCAAACTTGTTAAAATTAAGGTTAATTAACGTTAATAATATAGTATTGTTACGACGGTCCCTTGATCGTCGTATGGTACAGTGGTAAGCAAAATACAAGACACCAATTAAGTCACTAATCACTAGCTTTAATTATCACAATAAAAAAAGTTTGTAATCAACAAGATAGTCTCTTATAATAAATCAAATAAAAGTTGTTCACATGCAATTAAATGTCAACTAAATAAAAAACACAATGGTATTACAATTGTCCCTCACTATTATAAAACTCATAACACTTCGCCACAATAATTACTTTTTAATAATAACCACTTGAACGCACAGAGTAATCGCCCGACAATAACTGAAATTAAGCAGAAGGTATGAGCTATTTGTAGTGTGCAGGGTTCCATAATATGTGTCCTTAACAAGCCAACGAAATTCTAAAGGACACTTAAGTGTGACCTTTGCAGAAACACGAACCGTTGGGCTAATTGAGAGACTTCTCGAACAACGCTGTTGAATGTACGAGATTGTCCCGATTACGTAACACTGCGTCCCGTGTTAAGCGTCACGTACGCATTACAGCTGCGGGAATTGAGTAGAACAACTTTCTCCAATGTACCAGAACGTTTCGTAACGGTGTATCCCTTTTCCTGCATTACGTAACAGTATTTTAAGTTACGGTGTTTTGATTGAACCCCGCCGCACACGCACAAAACACAAATAACAATAAATTACCTTATTTCAAATCCGTCCTGTGACTTCGTTGCGTTGTTTTTGTTGTTACGCGTTTCGGGAACTATGTCCCATCATCAGACGTATCACTTGGGAAGAGATCGTCAAATATTAAAATTCATAAAAGTACATTATTGTACATTATAGTATATTATTCATAAAAGTACATTATCCGACCGAACGTTGCACGGTGCGCACCGAGTCGAACACGTGTGTTTAAATAATGTACTTTTATGAATTTTAATATTTGACGATCTCTTCCCGAGTGATACGTCTGGTGATGGGACATAGTTCCCGAAACGCGTAACAACAAAAACAACGCAGCGAAGTCACAGGACGGATTTGAAATAAGGTAATTTATTATCAAAAACGTGACTTGGACCATAATCAACAATGTTTAAACACAAATAACAAGTTGCTGGTCTCCTCAAGTTCTTGTCGATAAACGACGCTCACAAATAGTTCTGCAGTGGCACTTTGTACGCAATCAACGACACAACTAAAATAATCTGTTAAAAGCTGAGTGTTATGGCTTTCCAAAGCAGGTATCCCGTTAGGTCGAAAATAATTGTCAACAATAAGCCAATCGAACAAGTATCAAATTTTACATACTTGGGCTGCGAAACAAGCTACAATTATGACAGTGACATGGAAAATAAAATAAATAGGTTCCAGGCAATATGTGGCACAATAAATAGAACATTAAATAACAAAACTCGAAAAGACACAAGGAGAAAATTTTATAAAACGATGGCTGTACCTGTACTTATGTATGGGAGTGAAAGTTGGATAAATACCATAAAAGGAGACAGCAAAATACAGGCAGCAGAAATGAGATTTTTGAGACGGGTCAAATGCTGCACAAGAAGAGATTTAGTAAGAAATGAAGACGTGTAAAATGATCTAAATGTATATGCAATAAATGAAAAAATAACTGAATATACAGAAAGATGGAAACAACAAGTAAATAGATTCATTTTAGATTTAGAGAACAGATGGGCAGAAGATTCATCGATAGATTTAGAGAACATCTACCAAAGAAGAACCATAAGAAAACTACATCAAATTACGCACTTCACCTTCTACATAAAAACCATATTTACACCGGGTTTAAAGAAAACATGGAACCTATACACATCTGTAATAAAGGTCATCTTTTGAATGCCCTAGACGAATTTGAAATTTACAGGGCCTCAAAAATACATAAAGAACAATTACTTAATGACAAGCTGATATTTAAGTCCAACGCGCTCTATGAGACCGCATTGAAGATAAGAAGTGGAACACGCGAAAAAGCCAGTTGACGTTCGGAAGCCGACCAGTGCACTGGGTCACATATCACGCGCTTGTGTGTTGTATGTGTTTTATGTGTTTTTATCTAGTTTTATGTGTTACATTGTATGTGCGTTAACATTTTCGACGACCCCTATGCATTAGGGTGAATAAATATTTTACCTGAGGATGGGGATTTGTCCCCGAAACATGTTGTAAAAACATATAAATAACAGAAGATCGCTTAGCGGATTGAATATAAGGTAAATTATTTAAATTTGTTGACGTAAATAGAATGGCAAATGGGAGAATACCCCAAAAAACTTAACTACAAGCCAAGAGGGAAAAGAGATATGGGAAGGCCACGAAACGGTGGTCGTAAGTTTGTGAGGACGGAACAGGAAATGCCTAATCCTTGTAGAAGAAGAAGAAGAAGAAGAAGAAGAAGAAGAAGAAGAAGAAGAAGAAGAAGAAGAAGAAGAAGAACAAAAGCTGAGTGTCTGCAAGCAACTATGGTGTTTAGGCGTGTTACTGTATTACTTGGCATACAATGGATTGTCTTGGTCGGCTTGAAGTTTGGTCTCAGGCCGCACCGGCTCAGCGACCTGCCAATACCGTCAGTCACACCAACGCAGGGAAGCCAACATTATCCTGAGACACCGACTCCACCGGCCTGGCTGTTCTTCTCGGCCGGACTGTAAACATTTATAAATATTGGTGTCCTACTCATAGGCACTAGCCTTAACCACAGTTCAGTGGTCACTGACTACGAAACCTTTGTCAGTGTTTTGCAGCCTCATGCGCACTGAAGGTGACCGTCGAAGGCGCGGCCGAAACCTTTGCACCAAACAACATTGGACCACACGGGCTTACAAGCCGGTAAGACAAAGTTCTCATAACATTTTGTTTATATATCTTAAAAAAAAATATCGACTTAACAGAACTAAAAATAATGCATTTATAAACACATCTATGTATACTTGCAGCATTTAGCGTGCTTTATAATAAATGTTTTGGATTCTACAGAAACAATTATTTATTTACAACGTCTGTTAAAATAATGAGTATTCTGTTGCAACTCTCCGTAAAAAAATTAAGAATCTTTCATGTAAACAAAATTAAGTAACGGTAATTATAATCTAAAAGTTTCAGATTTTTATCAAGAGTCACACCTTACTAGGTATAACAGTAACTAACGATTAAATTACAGGGAAGCAAAAAGCAATACTGTCGACACATCCGCGTTGCTACTTTGTCTTCTCTCTCGTTTAGTAGTGACACAGCTTATAAGGATCGATGCCGAGTGCACTGAACTTTGTTAGCAGTGAGACTCTCTCTCTCTCTCTCTCTCTCTCTCTCTCTCTCTCTCTCTCT